>NC_069433.1:39016651-39079395 GCF_026875155.1 Cherax quadricarinatus | reverse complement strand
TAGAATCCCCTGCAATCCTGCACCTGCGCCATAACCATACCCCCACAAACCCAAAAGTCTGTCACCAACTGTCCATCCCATCCCTCCCCCCAATCCCCCCCCCAACCCAAGTCCCTACCCCCAACAACCTCGACTTTGCAAGATTAATTTCCCAACCCCCAAAAATCCCCAAAAATCTTAATCACCTCACCCACCCTTTTTTAAACCCCCCCACTCTTACCAGGCAGTGATGCCATAAACAAAACCCTAAATTTCCCCCCATGCACCCCCCCTTACCCCCCGCAATTCCTCCCCACAGCCTCAAAAAGGAGCTGCACAATCAAAGGGGCAACTGCGAGAGCGGGAAAACCCTGCCAAAGCCCTGTTCCATCAACTGGCCCCCCCCCCCTTCCTTTCCTGCACCCTCATGACTCCCCCCTCAATGGGTGGCACCCATCTCATACCCCCCCCCCCCAAAAACCCCAATTCTCCAACAGACCCTAAAAATTCCCTTTTCAACAGCATAAGCCTGACCCAATCCAAAAAAAGGACCCCCCCTCCCGGGCTTTTCCTAAAAAACCCCCTTATCCTACTGCCCCCATTCTTCTACTTCGTCCGGGATCCCATACGCCCTCTATGTATGACACCCCCAATTTACCTTCTTTAATCTATTCCCAAATATCTTTAAAAAAATTTTATTTTCCGAACACTTAATGACAAGGGCGATAACCCCAAACCCTTTCCCCCTCCCCCCCCTTTGGCACCAAGACAACAACCCCAGTTCCTGTTTTTGCCCCACCCAAAACCATGCTAAACATATAATTCAGAACTGCCATAGGCATTCCCTCAGACTCCCCCAAATTTGGGCTCTATAAAAATCATTAGATAAACCATTTTAACCCGGTGCCTTTCCCCGAGTCAACCCCATTCCCCCAAACCTCCCCCACCTCTGCCCCCTAATACTGCCTCCAATATTTCCCTGTCCCCATGCCCCAAACCCAATGGCCCCGATAACCCCCAAAAGAATCCAACCCAACAACCCCTCCCTCCCTTTCCCCTTTTTTTCCCCGAAACCAAAATCGCATATCCTGATACTGCTGTATTTGAAAAACCCTCACCCTCATTTAACCCCCCCCCCCCCACCCCTAAAATTCCACGTAGTCCTCAACTGTCTGTCCTTTAATTTTCCCTTTGTCTACCCGGGGGGCCTGTCACCTTTTAAACGTCCTCCAAGCCTCCCCCGCCCTGCCCCATGCATCAAACCTTTCGTTTGAATCTCCACTAAAAAGACTTCTAAGTTCCCTCATACACCACTCACGCCTTCCCTAACCCCCCCATAACAATCATTCAACTGCCCCTCTAAGTAATTCTGCAAGCCAAAACGCCAGCGTGCCCGTTCCCTGCCATGCACCTTGAAAAATTTTGCAATCTCCGCCTTTGCACACAACTCCCACTAATCTAGCAAATTCACATCCTCATCCCTAGCCTCCAAAAAACTTTCCACCAGTCCTGAAAGGACAAACCTAGATCCTCCTCCTTAAAAGCCCACACATTCAATTTCCAATAACTTGGAAATATGCGCGGAAAACCATTACCCTAAGGTCAGCCAACACCACCCTGTGATCAGACAAACCCACGCCCAATAGTCCTAACCCTCTCCACACCTATCCCCTGCATAACATAAATCCTATCCAACCGGCTTCATAACCCCCCTGCACATAGGTGTTTTTCTACCTGATCCCCTCCCCTTCTCACCACTCAACCACCCCCACATTCCCGTAAAGCACCCCTTAAAACACTCAACACACACCCCGCCCCCTAGGTATCACATCTCCTGCTGAATCACGCAATTCCAGTCTCCTCCAACTATCGAAATAGCAGGTAAACCCCTGAATAGTAAAAACAAAACTTCCCTAACAAAGTCTGCTTTTACCCATATTACTAATTGCTGGCATATAAACCCCCACAAAACATACCCTACTCTTCCCCCAATACCAACTATCGAAATAGCAGGTAAACCCCTGAGATAGTAGAACAAAACTTCCCTTAGAAAGTCTGCTTTTACCCTCATATTACTAATTGCTGGCATATAAACCCCCCCCAAAACATAACCCTACTCTTCCCCCAATACCCTCCACCCGAACAACCCTTTCCCCCTCCCCCTCCTCCCCCTCATGATGCGCAATGGGCTGGGCTCCTTTACCATACAGCCACTCCTCCCTTAAAATGCAAAGCCAAACTTACAAACATCTTATATCCCTTTAATTGCAACTCACATCCTGACCCATGGTTATGCTCTTGCAAGAAACAAACGTTTCCCCTTCATACCTTCTCAAAAACCCCTCTAAACCAGACCCTTTTGACTTCATTCTTGAGACCATTAACGTTTAAAGTCACACACCTGAATGTTCAAGGAAAGGCGGCTTACCTCTGTGCCGCTGTGGCTTGCTCCATTCCCTTTTAAGCTGCTCACTCTCTCCTTACCATTCTTCTTCAAAAAACTCCCCACCCCCCCTTGACCCACCCCTCTTGACCCACCCCACCTATTTCCCCTGTGCACCCCCCGTAGTGGTTTTCCCTCCCACATCGCCCATGCCTTTTTACCGGGTCCTGCCCGGGTGTAAATACTTCGTCCAAATTTCAGAAACCCCCCACGGGCCGTTTCCTAAGCCCCCCCCAAACTCATTTTTTCTGTACATCCTTCCGTGTACCTCAGCTACCCAAATTTTCCGGGCCTCGCTCATCCAAGGCTTCCATTTTCCCCCTGCACCCTTTCCATCTTCTGCCATCACTGGACCTTCCATCCAGTCCTTCCGAAAAAACATCCCCCAAAAAATCCTGTAGCACAACTCCAATAACACCTCCTGCTCGATTTTTTCCCCTCCCTCCCCCCCCACAGCCTTGGGGGGAACCCACTACCTCCTCTGGGAGTGTGACACACGTCCCCAACAGGCCCCCTCTTTCCACCTCCCACTCCAAGACCCTTTCCCTCTGTCCATCTGTCCCTTTCCCGCCGTTACCCCTACTCACTGTTGTTCCTTCCCCAAAAAGGGTTTTGGCACACTGGGCACCCCTACGCACTTTGCGCCGCCATGTTTCGTACAGTCACAAAGACAGACGTCTCCTTTGCCCTGGTAAGGCACCTAGCTGAGTTCTGTATCCAGTCAACAGAACTAGAGGTAAGGCCTTTTCAGTGTCATCTTGAGGGTTAGGAATTTCCGGGGGCCCTTTTCGTAGGGGCCACCCCTCCACACCCCCCTCTGCCTCTTGAACAACACCGTATTTTCTAAAGACTCCTAAATTCCATGCTGCATCGCCTCAAACGATACTTTGCCCCAAAAACCCATGTGTATGTAAACATCAGCATCACACCTCCCACCGTCGAGTTAAGGCACACCCTTTTTTTTCCCCGGGTAGCACCAACTACTGTAAAACTGGCCCTCGTAAACTTCATGAAGCCCTTTCTCAAACCATTGAGGGCAACACCATACAGCCCCTCATTAGGGATCCGTAAGATCTCTATAATAGCTGGAAGAAGCACATTCTCGTACGTGCTCAACATCCCCATACAGCTCGATGCAAACAGTGTTAACCCCCCTGCGGGCATGATTGCTATTTTGGGAACACTAAAACTGCGCAGAAAACCAGGGATTCAGGGCTACTGCACAGCCAGTCTGCACGGCCCGGAGGCGTTTTTGGACAATGAATTTTATTACGGGGAAATCCTCCCATACTTTACAGGGCCTCCTGCGTTTAAAAAGGGGGTACACAACATTTCTTTACCATACCCTTTACAAAGGAGGCAAAATGTCACTACCTATCGAAATATTTATTGGGCCTACAGAATCATCACTTACACCAAAAGGGTGCAAATTTTACTTAGTGAAAGTCTTTCTGTAGCTTTACTAAGTCCACTGGGAAATTTTTTGGGAAGTCTAAAATTACTGCATTAACACTTTTTTCTCATTCCCCAAACCCGACAGTTACATAAACATGTCATACAACGGCCTTTTATCTGAAGAAAACCAAAAATTTTAAGTTGTGGGATCTCCCATCTGTACTTTCTACCTCAAGACTTTATTTTATAAAGTACACTGGGACCCTGGTCAATAATGCATTTCTTTTTTTTTATTTATGCCTTTTTAACAATTTTTACCTGTAACAGGAAAGGCAACTTCACAAAACCATCATTTTTAAACTTACAGCAATTTTTCATTAGTACTTTGGTCGGGTTTTGTCAACTTATCATAATTTTTAAACAAAATCAATAGACCCTTTAAAATGACTTAGGGTGTCTTCCTTTGTGACATTGTAACATTGTTTAATTTGGCATGACAATCTTTCATTATGATTGCCAAAACCGTACATCTTCAATTCCCCTTCTTTCAATTTTATCATTGCTAAAATTGTAGCTGTAATTTTTAGAAAAATATCCTTGCAGAAAAGACATCTGTTTTTCTCTGACTAGTTTCTTATTGACTGGGCTACTTTTAGGAGGGTACTTTTTCTCTTTCCCCTTTGGGGAAAACATATTTCGATTCTTGCTACTTGATATCACCATGCAACTCTTTTTAGGAAATAAAATTTTATTAATTACCTTTTGGATAATTTTTTTCCTTTGTGAAACTTGACAGAACCTCAGATTATTTTTTGTATTTTTAAAATATTATTGGCTGGGCGTAGCTGCACAATTTTTTCTTGTAAACCCACTTTTTTTCCTCCAACCAAAATAACCCTTGTGATACTTTTTTCGAGACCATTGAATGTTTACAGCTTAATTATTTTTGACAATGGCACCCCAAAAACCAGTCTGATTCCTTTAGATTATATTTATTACTTAAAACTTTTAAAATGATCTCCATTTAATTCAAACTGCGTAAACCTTTTATAAGTAATTGGGGATTTTAAAAATCATGATATTTACTAATCCAACCTACTTTTTTTTTATATTACCATAAGTGACTTTTAACAATTCCAAATGCTTTCCCTTTTAAAAAGTCATCTAATTTGGAAAGGCTTGTATGAGTATTAAGCACTCCTCTTACCTGTCCTTTGAGGTAAAAAATTTATTACAAGGTAGGGCACTTGTCAGCACAGCTGCTTTAAAAATGACCAAAATTCCCCAATTTTCACCGGATAAATACAGGTAAACATAGTTTTGGGGGTTTTGGCAAAGACAATTGTTTGTTGGAGCAATGATTTAAATCCCCGGTTTACACATTTAATTTATTTATGGGGCCGACTTTTTCAAGAAAGAATCTTTTCCCCCTAATTCAAAATCTATTAACATGAGATCACTTCAGTCTCATCTACACTTTACTAACAAACTCCTTCATATTTGTTGTAATATAATTTGTTATGAATCATATCATTACCTAAAAACTAAATACAATTTTAAATCATCATATTCACATTTCTTGATTCATTAATTCCAAGCACTAAAAAGCCTTTGGGAATGAACTTTTCTACCTGTAGGATGCTTTCTTTACTCTATTTCCCCTAATATTTTTTTCTTTAAAATTTAAATTTTCCCCCCATTTTCAGCCATTGGGAAAATTTTTAAATCAAATTAATTAATAACACTGATTTCAAATTTCAACACTGATACAACTTACCCTTAAAAAAACCTAGCTACTTTTAGCTTTGCAATTACATTAAGAAAATAATATAAACTTTAAATGTACATTAAAACAAACCTTTTCCGCCTGGGCTTATCAAAATTATAACAAATTAATAAAAATCCTTTCCGAATTTGGCATAGCAAAAATTTAAAATTTTACACATTAATATAATACAACACTTGTCTTATCAATTACACATACACGATATAAATCTTGGCCAGAATTTTCTTACAAATTAATATTATACAAAACATTAATTAAATCCCCACTCTGGCTTTGCAAATTAATATTATACACTTTAATATATCAATTTTCACATACACTGATAAAATCTTTGGGCCCAATTGTCTTTTCAAAAAAATAATACAAATTAATATAAACTTAGCCAGACTTTTACTTATCCAAAAATTAATTTTTTTTATTTTTTTTATTATCCACGGCCCATTCCCACCAAGGCAGGGTGGCCCGAAAAAAAAAACTTTTACCATCATTTTACTCCATCCTGTCTTGCCAGAAGGGGGCTTTACATACATTTTTAAAATGCAACATTAACACCCCCCTTCAGAGTGCAGGCACTGTACTTCCCATCTCCAGGACTCAAGTCCGGCCTGCCGGTTTCCCTGAACCCCTTCATAAATTTATTTTGCTCACACTCCAACAGCACGTCAAGTTTTTAAAAAAACCATTTGTCTCCATTCACCCTATAAACACGTCACGATGCCTGCTGGAAGCCCAAACCCCCCTCGCCACAAAACCTCCTTTACCCCTCCCCCCCAACCCCTTTCCCGGGCCCCGACCCCTACCCCGCCTTCCTTCCACACGACTAACACTCTTGAAGTTATTCTTTTTTCGCTCCATTCTCTCTACATGTCCGAACCCCCCAAACAACCCTTCCCTCACCCCTTTGGGACAACATTTTTGGGGAACCCGCACCCCCTCCTAACTTCCAAACTACGAATTTCTGCATTATAATTCACCCCACCAAATTGCCCTCAACATGCATCTCCACTGCCTCCAGCCTTCTCCTCGTGCAAATTCATCACCCATGCTTCACACCCATAAAAGCGGGGGTAAAACTATACCCATACTTTTCCCCTCTTTGCTCCGGAAAAATTTTTCTCGTCTCCCCAGACTCCTAATGCACCACTCACCTTTTTCCCTCATCAATTCTATGATTCACCTCATCTTTCATAGACCCATCCGCTACACTCCACCCCCAAAATATCTGAATACGTTCACCTCCTCCATACTCTCTCCCTCCTTCGATATTAAATCTTTCATCACCTAATCTTTTTGTTTCCTCAAACCTTACCTTCCTGTTTTCCCTTTTAAATTTTTCTTTTTTGCACACCCTACCAAATTCATCCCCCAATTTTGCAGCTTCTCTTCAAAATCCCCCAAGAGCACGTGTCATCAGCAAAGAGCAGCTGTGACAACTCCCCCCCCTGTGTGTGATTCTTTAACTTTTAACTCCCCCCTCTTCCCAAACCCTCGCATTTATTCTTTACAACCCCACTATAAAATATTAAACAACCAGGGGACATCACACTCCTTTTTAAAGGCCACTTTTACGGGGAAAAATTTTCCCCCTCTTTTTACATACTCAACTTGAGCCTCACTATCCTCGTAAAAATTTTCAGTTTTCGTAACCTACCTCCTACACCATACACTTGCAACATCTCCACATTCCCCCCCTTATCCACCCTGTCAACCCCTTTTTCCCAAAACCAAAAATGCCACAAAGCCCTTTTTAACCCTTTATCTAAAAATTTCATTTAATGTTTCACTGAAAACCCGGCCACACACCCCCTACCTTTCCAAAACCCTCCTTTTTCACGCTATCCTATTCTCCGTCTCTCTTAATTCTTTCAATTAAACTCTACCTACACTTTCCCGGGTACCTCAACAACTTACCCCCTAAAATTTTTGCACTTCTTTTATCCCCTTTGCTTTAACAAAGGAACTACTGCTCTCTGCCCCAGGTACCTTACCCTTTCCTACATTTTTAATAAATTTCACCCAAACCCCTCCAAAACTATATCCCCCCCTGCTTTTAACATTTCTATCTTTTTCCCATCAATCCGGGTGCCCACCCCCTTTCTTTTACCTCTGCCCCCACGAAATTCCCCACACTCACAACTGGCTCTTCCCCACTCCTACAAGATGTTTTCCTCCTGCCCCCATACACAATCCCGCTTTCCCCACTTCATCAAAATTAACAAATTCCCAAAATATTCCCCCCATTTCCCATACCTCTAACCTCCATTTAATAATCCCTCTCCTATTTTTTTAAATGACAAATCCATTTGTTCTTAGGCTTCCTTAATTGTTTTAAACTCACTCCAAAATTTTTCTTTTTTTCAACAAAATTTGTTGAAACAGCTCACCCACTCTCTTTTGCTCTCTTACATTGCTTCACCCCCTCTCTTTAACCCTCTCCCCTTTTTCCCTTTTACTCCCCCCCCCCCCTTCATCCTTCACTTTGTAAAAAAATTCTCTATGCAATTTTTCTCCCCTTTCACTCTCTTTTCATCATCATTACCCAAACGCTCCTCTTCCCTCCTGCACCCCTTTCCGTAACCACAAACTTCTGCTAAAAAAATCTAACATAAATTTTAAAAACCCAACCCTTCCTCTTCGACCCCCCTTTCCTAGCCTATTAGCCTCTATCCTCCAAAAGCTGTTTAATCTTTCCCTAACTGCCTCCTCTTTTAAAATTATAACTTCACCTCTCTCTTCCCTAGCTTCTATTCTCCTTGTATCCATCTACCTTTTACTCTCATGTAGCTACAACTAGAAAAGTGATCTGATATTCTGTGGCCCCTCGATAAACATGTACATCCTGAAGTCTACTCAACAGTCTTTTATCTATAATACATAATCCAACAAACTACTGTCATTTCGCCTACATCATATCGTGTATACTTATTTATCCTCTTTTTCTTAAAAATGTATTCCCTATAACTAAACCCCTTTCTATAAAAAAGTTCAATCAAAGGGCTCCCATTATCATTTACACCGGCACCCCAAACTTACCTACCACACCCTCTCTAAAAGTTTCTCCTACTTTAGCATTCAGGTCCCCTACCACCATTACTCTCTCACTTGGTTCAAAGGCTCCTATACATTCACTTAACATCTCCCAAAATCTCTCTCTCTCCTCTGCATTCCTCTTTTCTCCAGGTGCATACACGCTTATTATGACTCACTTCTCGCATCCAACCTTTACTTTAATCCACATAATTCTCGAATTTACACATTCATATTCTCTTTTCTCCTTCCATAACTGATTCATTTAACATTACTGCTACCCCTTCCTTTGCTCTAACTCTCTCAGATACTCCAGATTTAATCCCATTTATTTCCCCCACTGAAACTCTCCTACCCCCTTCAGCTTTGTTCGCTTAGAGCCAGGACATCCAACTTCTTTTCATTCATAACATCAGCAATCATCTGTTTCTTGTCATCCGCACTACATCCCACGCACATTTTTAAAAAACCCAGTTTCATAAAGTTTTTCTTCTTCTCTTTTTTAGTAAATGTAAAACAGGAGAAGGGGTTACTAGCCCATTGCTCCCGGCATTTTAGTCGCCTCATACGACACGCATGGCTTACCCGGAAGGAAGATTCTTTTCCACTTCCCCATGGACAATAGAAGAAATAAAAAAAAAAGAACAAGAGCTATTTAGAATAAGGAGAAAAACCTAGATGTATGTATATATATATATGCATGTGCGTGTCTGTGAAGTGTGACCAAAGTGTAAGTAGGAGTAGCAAGATATCCCTGTTATCTAGCGTGTTTATGAGACAGAAAAAGAAAACCAGCAATCCTACCATCATGCAAAACAGTTACAGGTTTTTGTTTCACAGTCATCTGGCAGGACGGTAGTACTTCCCTGGGTGGTTGCTGTCTACCAAAATTAATATTGTAATAATTATAATCCACTACACATTAAGTAAATTTGTGAACTTAACATCCACCTCCTTCTGTTATTTCACATATAATTATTAAGTAATTAACTAATTAATGACTTCACTAATTACATCCGGTTTGAAGGACCAACGGGCAAATTAAATGTGGAAAATTGCATTTATCTGAATGTATCATTATGTACATAACAGTAAATGAACAGATAATTATTATTTATCAGTTAGACAAGTAGGAATTTGGGACACCTAGGTCGCAAAAAATGTCCCCCTTCGATACCTACCATTGTCATATCGACAAGTTGCTCTGGACCTATTAATCATAAATGAAATATACATCACCAGGAATACTGGTAAATACATAAATTTGTGGACTGTATTTTAAAAAAATTAAAAAATTATTATATAAAAAACATTTATATAACAGAAGGAGAATATCTTAAAATCACTCACCAATTTGACTGGAGACCAAGTTGTATCATACTCAGAAACCTCTGTCTATACTTGAAAATAACAACTGGCCAGAGTTATAACATAACAGACTTATCTGAGGTTCCTGGAGCTGTCTTGTCCAGTCGCCTGATATCTCAAGTTATGCAGGAATGCACATCCAACAATTTTGCCTCCTATTTGAGAGGTGTCAGCCCAATTTTAACCTCTAGAGCATGAAAAATTCTTCCCATTATTAATGTCTGTTACTCAATTCAAAAACAAAATGGCGACTGACCTGCCCAGCCGCAGGTTTCCCATTTTTGATAACATACTTCTTTTAAAAAAATAATATAGGGCATCTATTTACCTATAAATTACCGTATTTCCGGAAAATATGTACAGTATTTTCCACAGGTGTATTGGGGAATGTATGGTATAGCCGTTGTGTCGTTTTGGCATAGTGTGCAGGAGGGGAAATAATCAATTATTAGGTAAGAGTTTGTAATCTGTTTAGGGAAGTGGGTAAGGTCGGTATAAGTCACTATACGGCATTATGTTCTTGTATTTGTTTTAACAGATGCACGCATCATGTATGTACATATTAAATTGCTCTAGTTATGTTTATGACCTGATGTAGTGTCAGGACAAGTTACTGGTTAAAACCACATACACTGTACATTTTTCTTTGTGCATCTAGCCATATAGGTACATGTTTAGTAAGTGCTGTTCAAAGGCAAAGTTCATAATATGGTCAGGGATGAGCATATTAATGTATTGTAATTTTGGTGTAGGTGATTCTTCTATAACCTATGTTCAGTTATATGTATCCCTAGTGTATATCTGTTAGCTTTTGTCTGTCACATGTAATGGGAGTGATTATGTCGGAGGATCTCACCTTCAAGGACCATAACATTGTATCAATCGCATCTGCTAGAAAAATGACAGGATGGATAATGAGAACCTTCAAAACTAGGGAGGCCAAGCCCATGATGACACTCTTCAGGTCACTTGTTCTATCTAGGCTGGAATATTGCTGCACACTAACAGCACCTTTCAAGGCAGGTGAAATTGCCGACCTAGAAAATGTACAGAGAACTTTCACGGCGCGCATAACGGAGATAAAACACCTCAATTATTGGGAGCGCTTGAGGTTCCTAAACCTGTATTCCCTGGAACGCAGGAGGGAGAGATACATGATTATATACACCTGGAAAATCCTAGAGGGACTAGTACCGAACTTGCACACGAAAAATCACTCACTACGAAAGCAAAAGACTTGGCAGACGATGCACCATCCCCCCAATGAAAAGCAGGGGTGTCACTAGCACGTTAAGAGACCATACAATAAGTGTCAGGGGCCCGAGACTGTTCAACTGCCTCCCAGCACACATAAGGGGGATTACCAACAGACCCCTGGCAGTCTTCAAGCTGGCACTGGACAAGCACCTAAAGTCAGTTCCTGATCAGCCGGGCTGTGGCTCGTACGTTGGTTTGCGCGCAGCCAGCAGCAACAGCCTGGTTGATCAGGCGCTGATCCACCAGGAGGCCTGGTCACAGACCGGGCCGCGGGGGCGTTGACCCCCGAAACTCTCTCCAGGTAAACTCCAGGTAAAGTGAGTATGCCGGTATGGTGCACCATTGTATGTTTTATGTTTAATTGTTTTTTACCCTTGGTTACAGGGTCCATTGTTGTAATGAAGTGTATTTTCAATAAAATATAAAAAAAAAATTACCCAAACATGGGCTCATGTGGAACCCCTGGATAATGTGGACTCCTGGGTAATGTGGACTCCTGGGTAATGTGGACTCATGGGTAATGTGGACTCCTGGGTAATATGGACTCCTGGATAATGTGGACTCCTGGATAATGTGGACTCCTGGATAATGTGGACTCCTGGATAATGTGGACTCCTGGGTAATGTGGACTCCTGGGTAATGTGGACTCCTTGATAATGTGGACTCCTGGGTAATGTAGACTCCTGGATAATGTGGACTCCTGGGTAATGTGGACTCCTGGGTAATGTGGACTCCTGGATAATGTGGACTCCTGGATAATGTGGACTCCTGGGTAATGTGGACTCCTGGATAATGTGGACTCCTGGATAATGTGGACTCCTGGATAATGTGGACTCCTGGATAATGTGGACTCCTGGGTAATGTGGACTCCTGGGTAATGTGGACTCCTTGGTAATGTGGACTCCTGGGTAATGTGGACTCCTGGGTAATGTGGACTCCTGGTAATGTGGGACTCCTGGGTAATGTGGACTCCTGGATAATGTGGACTCCTGGTAATGTGGACTCCTGGGTAATGTGGACTCCTGGATAATGTGGACTCCTGGATAATGTGGACTCCTGGGTAATGTGGACTCCTGGATAATGTGGACTCCTGGATAATGTGGACTCCTGGATAATGTGGACTCCTGGGTAATGTGGACTCCTGGGTAATGTGGACTCCTGGGTAATGTGGACTCCTGGGTAATGTGAACTCCTGGATAATGTGGACTCCTGGATAATGTGGACTCCTGGATAATGTGGACTCCTGGGTAATGTGGACTCCTGGATAATGTGGACTCCTGGGTAATGTGGACTCCTGGATAATGTGGACTCCTGGGTAATGTGGACTCCTGGATAATGTGGACTCCTGGGTAATGTGGACTCCTGGGTAATGTGGACTCCTGGGTAATGTGGACTCCTGGGTAATGTAGACTCCTGGATAATGTGGACTCCTGGGTAATGTGGACTCCTGGATAATGTGGACTCCTGGGTAATGTGGACTCCTGGGTAATGTGGACTCCTGGGTAATGTGGACTCCTGGGTAATGTAGACTCCTTGATAATGTGGACTCCTGGGTAATGTGGACTCCTGGATAATGTGGACTCCTGGGTAATGTGGACTCCTGGGTAATGTGGACTCCTGGGTAATGTGGACTCCTGGGTAATGTAGACTCCTGGATAATGTGGACTCCTGGATAATGTCAGTCAGTGTTGTGTCAAGCAGCGAAGCAGTTAGTTATTTTAATATGTTTATTATGCACCCCATACCCGTCCTGTGGGCGGTAGTCAAAAGATTACAGAGTTACATAATTGGTCCAGGGACTGGACTCCAAAATTTCTCTACACACCTCCATTATTTATAACCGTAGATTTTACCAATGGTATAGTATATTTTACTTTACTGTGCATATATATATATATATTGTGATTAGGTCATGATGGATGATAGAGGCAGCAGTTGTCCGTGAATATGGAAATATTTGTCCTGGACTTACTGTCAGATTTTGATTAAAGTTTTTATTCCGGTTGACAAGTATAATTTTTTTTTACATTGATCTTGAGGGCCTAAAGCTGTCATGAAGACATGTTTAATATATTGTATAATATATTGTATAATGTATAATGTATTGTATAAATATAACTTAAGGTAGCATAATGAGGGCAACCCAAACCATACCCCCGGCCGGGATTGAACCCGCGATCAGAGTCTCAAAACTCCAGACCGTCGCGTTAGCCACTGGACCAGCTAGACACAATAAGATTCATCCAACTAGGTATATTTCTACACCATAGGAAGGTTAGCACAGGCACCACTGTGACCGGGGGTGTGGTTTGTTTGCAATCGTGTCATTACGATTTCTTGAGTCATGAGGGGAACCACTGTGATGTAGTAGTTACTGCGGGTTGTTTGCTTGTCAGTTTAATAACAATATGAACTATTATTGCCTTACTAATCTTAAGTTAATGTTTAAACTTTGCCAGAAATGCTCTCAATATGAAGGGACTTTTGACATGTACACTTAATTTCTTGTATTCCTTTGTACAACGATGTATCATGTCAAAATAAACTTATTATTCAGGGGAGGTGCCTTAATGCCGGCCAGGGGCTCTAGATCCAAGGAACTTGACTTGCGCTCCCTTTCCTTGGATCGAACCTGAATTCCTCCAATTAGGTTTATTTAGGCACAGGTACACATAAGTATAATTATCATACATAGTGTAGTGTTTAATGTCATGAGTACAAGTGGGTCTTTTGATAGTTATAAGGTGGTATGTTGAAGGTTGGGGGGGGGGGGGTCTTAAATGTGTGCTTCACACGCAATGTTTTCAATAAAATTTAAAAGTAAACAGTGTAAATTACCCAGGATAACCCCAAAAAAAGTCAGACTGACTTTTTTCCATTGTAGTCCTTGTATTGTGGGATTACTATTACCTGGAGTTTACCTGGAGAGGTTCCGGGTCACGCCCCGCGGCTGAACAGCCTCTATACGTCTGTTATTTGCCACTGAATAAAATGAATGAATTATTTCGTATCCCAACACCTGAAACCCATTCTCTTTGCTGATGACACGACTTATGTCATCTCTCACCCTAATCTTGCCACCCTCAACACCATTGTGAATGAGGAGCTGATTAAAATATCGACTTGGATGACAGCCAATAAACTTACGCTTAACACTGACAAAACTTACTATATTATGTTTGGTAGCAGAGCAGGAGATGCACAAATTAACATTAAGATTGACAACACTCTAATTAACAGAAATAATGGGGGAAAATTCCTAGGCTTATACCTTGACAACAACCTGAATTTCAGCACCCATATCCAGCATATAGCCAAAAAAGTATCCAAAACGGTTGGGATCCTCTCCAAGATACGATACTACGTGCCGCAAAATGCCCTTCTCACACTATACCACTCACTTATTTATCCATACCTCACCTATGCTATTTGTGCTTGGGGTCACTGCAGCAACACCCCTAAAGCCAATAATAACCCAACAAAAAGCTGCAGTAAGAATAATCACTAAATCCCATCCCTGGCAGCACACCCCCCCACTTTTCAAAGATCTAAACTTACTCCCATTTTCAGTACATCCACACTTACTACTGTGCAATCGTATCTACAGGGCCTTAAACTCTAATATCAACCTTGCCCTAAAACGCTTTTTTGATAGTTGTGACAGAACCCACGGGCATAACCCCAGACACAAACATCTCTACGACATTCCCCGTGTCCGACAAAACCCTTTACAAAAAATTCAATGTATGTCAAAGGCCCTAAAATCTGGAATACCCTCCCTGAGAACTCTAGAACTGCAGACACATTCATCACCTTCAAAACTACCATTAGAAAACATCTTATCTCCCTGATCACCCCCGTCAACTAACTACACGAATACCACCTGGTGGTTCACACTTACACTCCTCACTCATTTGACCATAAACAGAAATATTAATCTCAGTCTTAAAATAATGAATCCTGTGATACTCCAATACTGAAACTATATACTGTGCCAAAACAAAAGCATTCACATTGCTAAACTCATAAACTAGTATTTAGTCACTTAGCCATAAGACCAACTTACCTCATAATTTGTAATATTTTACAATTAAGAATAAAACTAAGTATGCCCGAAATGCCTAGCCATGCTAAGCGTTCTAGTGGTACACTCTGTAATCACAATTTTACTACATGTAAACCAAACAATAACCAAATTTCTGTAAACTCAGCATTGTAATCCTTATAGAGAATAAACTTTGAATTTGAATTTGAATTGAACTTTGGTGGCTAAAGTTTTCGCATCACACGGCGAGGGTCCGGGTTCGATTTCCAGCCAGAGTAGAAACATAGGGCGTGCATCTTTACACCTGTTGTCTATGTTGACCCATCAGTAAACTGGGTACCAGGGCGTTAGTGGACTGGTGTGGGTGGCATCCTGGGTGTTAGTGGACTGGTGTGGGTGGCATCCTGGGCGTTAGTGGACTGGTGTGGGTCGCATTCTAGGTGTTAGTGGATTGGTGTGGGCTGCATCCTGGGTGTTAGTGGACTGGTGTGGGTCGCATTCTAGGTGTTAGTGGATTGGTGTGGGCTGCATCCTGGGTGTTAGTGGACTGGTGTGGGTCGCATCCTAGGTGTTAGTGGGCTGGTGTGGGTCACATCCTGGGTGTTAGTGGGCTGGTGTGGGTCACATCCTGGGTGTTAGTGGACTGGTGTGGGTCGCATTCTAGGTGTTAGTGGATTGGTGTGGGCTGCATCCTGGGTGTTAGTGGACTGGTGTGGGTCGCATTCTAGGTGTTAGTGGATTGGTGTGGGCTGCATCCTGGGTGTTAGTGGACTGGCGTGGGTCGCATTCTAGGTGTTAGTGGATTGGTGTGGGCTGCATCCTGGGTGTTAGTGGACTGGCGTGGGTCGCATCCTAGGTGTTAGTGGGCTGGTGTGGGTCACATCCTGGGTGTTAGTGGGCTGGTGTGGGTCACATCCTGGGTGTTAGTGGGCTGGTGTGGGTCACATCCTGGGTGTTAGTGGGCTGGTGTGGGTGGCATCCTGGGTGTTAGTAGACTGGTGTGGGTGGCATCCTGGGTGTTAGTGGACTGGTGTGGGTGGCATCCTGGGTGTTAGTGGACTGGTGTGGGTGGACAATCATGATATTGATCAATGTCAAAATATTCCTACACAAACCCATAACCTCTACAATAAACATTGCCCAATGAAAATTAAGCAAATCCCAACATGTTAGGCACAACCATGTCAGACGACCTGAAGAACTTGTGGGAAAAATAGGGTTACGTTCCTGGGAGCTTCCAAAAAGCTAAACAGCTTTATTTTAGACCAACAGATCTTACAAAAATAAAAGTCAATGTATAATTGTAGTTCATTGTCGTGATGTATTATGTTGTTTTTACTGCACAAGATTACAAATGCAACAGAAATAAGAGTATTTCTTACCATAAATTGTGGGTGGTGGTGTTTGTGGATGATTGTGGAGAGAGTGGAGAGTTATGTTGTGGTCCTACTGGGCTGAGGTGGATGGTAGAGGTTCTGGTACTAAAGTCGATGGATGTACTGGAGTGTGCATAAATTCTGTAAGGGATTTCTGTTCTCTTTAACCCTACAGTACATTATACAATTGCTCTAGACATCATTTCAGGATCCTCTTCTGTGAAAGTCTAACTTTGTCATTTGGTCAGTCAGTCCGGTTGGTCAGTCAGTCCGGCTGGTCAGTCAGTCCGGTTGGTCAGTCAGTCCAGTCAGTTGGTCAGTCAGTCCAGTCAGTTGGTCAATCAGTCCAGTCGGTTGGTCAATCAGTCCAATCGGTCAATCAGTCCAGTCGGTCAGTCAATCAGTCCAGTCAGTCGGTCAATCAGTCCAGTCGGTCGGTCAATCAGTTCAGTCGATCAGTCAATCAGTCCATTCGGTCGGTCAATCAGTCCAGTCGGTCGGTCAATCAGTCCAGTCGGTTGATCGGTCAGTCCAGTCGGTCGGTCGGTCGATGAAGTCAGTCAGTCATCACACTCTATTTATGTTGGGAAGAAGGCGAAGTCTGTAGTGGAAGGAAGGCGGGGTAGGGGTCGGCCTAGAAAAGGTTGGAGGGAGGGGGTAAAGGAGGTTTTGTGAGCGAGGGGCTTGGACTTCCAGCAGGCATGTGTGAGCGTGTTTGATATGAGTGAATGGAGACAAATGGTTTTTAATACTTTACGTGCTGTTGGAGTGTGAGCGAAGTAACATTTATGAAGGGATTCAGGGAAACTGGCAGGCCGGACTTGAGTCCTGGAGAAGGGAAGTACAGTGCCTGCACTCTGAAGGAGGGGTGTTAATGTTGCAGTTTAAAAACTGTAGTGTAGGCGCCCTTATAAACACAAACATTAAAAATCAGGAACGTGACGGTAAGCTGTCCAATATACAAAAACAGTTAGAAACAGAAATACAAATAGCTAGAGCTTCATTTAAGGAGGTTATTAATAGAATATTCAAGAGGTTGCTAGTAGAATTGCAGTAAATCAACCATTCAAATCATTATGAAGCTGTGTGTAGTCTGTGGTCAGTCAAACAAACGGGCTTCCACATGGATAAATTGTCATTTTTGTGGAAATTGGTGTCACGCCCCTTGTGCAGATATCCCAGAACTAGCTACAAGCAGTATTAAAACAGAGAAGTGTTTTTGGGTATCCCCAAATGAGGAAAATCTGTGGACTAAAATCACAAGGGTATTAAAAGAGGACAACATCAAAGCTGCTTTCATAGAAAACCTGGAAGCTTTCTACAACAGATGGGACATAAAAAGTCTGGGCTGAATGGTACTGCCCTTGATACTGGCCATGTAGTCACAAACTGTAAGGCTGGAGGTGATGTCCTGGTAGTCAGTAAATGTGGGGCTGATAGTGCTGTCCTGGGAGACAGTAATGGTGAAGCTGGAGGTGCTGTCCTGGGAGACAGAAATGGTGAAGCTGGAGATACTGTCCTGGGAGACAGTAATGGTGAAGCTGGAGATACTGTCCTGGGAGACAGTAATGGTGAAGCTGGAGGTGCTGTCCTGGGAGACAGTAATGGTGAAGCTGGAGATTTTGTCCAGGTAGTCGGGAATTATACGCAGGAAGGAATACATATAAATGACCTCATAGGGGACAGGAGCCATAGTAGGGAAACAAGTGTAGTCAAAGATAAGATAAAACCAATATTGCAAACTAGAAATACCGCAGGAAATAGCAAACAAGAGGACTCCAATAGCAATACTGAGGATAAATTACCAAAAACAACTGGTGGGAGCTCCATTGTTGGTGCTAGGGATGATAGAAGTAAGACAGGGAAACATGCACCAACAGGGAATACAGTCACAGAAACCCAAGGCAAGCGGAAACCAAGCCTGTGCACATACTATGCACTTGGAATCTGCTGGCATGGGAAATCTGGAAAAAACAGATGGGACATGCAACTATGACCACCCTAGAAAATGCCATGCCCATATGACAACAGGAAAATGCAAACTCCCTTCCTGTAAGCTTTTTCACCCTGAAATGTGTACCTCTTCAGTACAGGAAAGACTGTGCTATAACTTAAATTGCCAGGCATACCATCTAAAGGGGACAAAAAGATACAAAACATCCAGGCCATGGGAAAACCTGGGTAGCCACAGCCACTCAAGAGGGAGAGGTTTTTTAGTGCCAGGAAGGAAAAAAAACTGGCAGGAAATGGCAGAAATCGTACACCAAATCGAGTCATTCCTGGAGTGGAACCACAGTCGATGGCCTCCACTCCAAACCAACAGATACAGATACTAATGCCGGAAAAAAAATCCCCCCCAGTACCAACAATACCACCAGTCCGATAACATTCTTCTTTGCAAATATACAGGGTCTAAAGCCAGCAACAAACAACAAAATACCTTTCATCCGTGGACTGCTTGCAGAGGCAAAGGCAATGTTCGCGGCTTTCACTGAGACCCACATAAAGGATCACTTGGACAACGAAATATGGATCCCAGGTTACAACCTATACAGATGTGACAGAGTGAACAGGCAAAAGGGGGGGGGGTTGGCCTGTACATTGCAGAGTCACTTGTTTGCACAGAACTGCTTAATGCCTCAAATGATGTAGTGGAAGTTTTAGCAGTAAAGGTCGAGAACCAAAACCTATTCATTGTGGTAGTCTACAAGCCTCCGGATGCAACATCCCAGCAATTCCAGGAACAGCTGTTAAAAATTGACCACTGTCTGGAAAATCTTCCAGCTCCTGCACCCAACATCTTGCTCCAGGGGGATTTCAACTTAAGGCACCTAAAATGGAGGAATGTAGCAAATAATATTGTTGCAGTAATAACACCAGGAGGCAGCTCTGATGAAAAATCTCACTCACACGAGCTTTTAAATCTCTGCACAAAATTCAATTTAAACCAGCAAATAATAGATCCTACTAGACTGGAGAATACACTAGACCTCATCTTCACTAACAATGATGATCTGATAAGAAATGTCACCATATCAAAAACAATATACTCAGATCACAACATAATTGAGGTTCAGACACGTATGCGTGGAGCCCCAGACCGACAAAATGAGACTAGTCACGAGGGAGCATTCACCAAATTCAACTTCAATAACAAAAACATAAAGTGGGACCAAGTAAACCAAGTCCTAACCAATATAAGCTGGGAAGATACACTAAGCAACACAGACCCCAACTTATGCCTAGAACAGATTAACTCGGTGGCACTCGATACTGGAGTTCCGCAGGGAAGTGTCCTTGGTCCCCTGCTCTTCCTCATATACATCAATGACCTTCCAAACGTATCCCAACACCTGAAACCCATTCTCTTTGCTGATGACACGACTTATGTCATCTCTCACCCTAATCTTGCCACCCTCAACACCATTGTGAATGAGGAGCTGATTAAAATATCGACTTGGATGACAGCCAATAAACTTATGCTTAACACTGACAAAACTTACTATATTATGTTTGGTAGCAGAGCAGGAGATGCACAAATTAACATTAAGATTGACAACATCTAATTAACAGAAATAATGGGGGAAAATTCCTAGGCTTATACCTTGACAACAACCTGAATTTCAGCACCCATATCCAGCATATAGCCAAAAAAGTATCCAAAACGGTTGGGATCCTCTCCAAGATACGATACTACGTGCCGCAAAATGCCCTTCTCACACTATACCACTCACTTATTTATCCATACCTCACCTATGCTATTTGTGCTTGGGGATCAACTGCAGCAACACACCTAAAGCCAATAATAACCCAACAAAAAGCTGCAGTAAGAATAATCACTAAATCCCATCCCTGGCAGCACACCCTCCCACTCTTCAAAGGTCTAAACTTACTCCCAGTTCAGTACATCCACACTTACTACTGTGCAATCTATATCTACAGGGCCTTAAACTCTAATATCAACCTTGACCTAAAACGCTTTCTTGATAGTTGTGACAGAACCCACAGGCATAACACCAGAAACAAACATCTCTATGACATTCCCCGTGTCCGACTAAACCTTTACAAAAATTCAATGTATGTCAAAGGCCCTAAAATCTGGAATACCCTACCTGAGAACTCTAGAACTGCAGACACATTCATCACCTTCAAAACTACCATTAGAAAACATCTTATCTCCCTGATACACCCCGTCAACTAACTACACGAATACCACCTGGTGGTATATGGTATTATGGTCACTCATTTGACCATAAACAGAAATATTAATCTCAGTCTTAAAATAATGAATCCTGTGATACTCCAATACTGAAACTATATACTGTGCCAAAACAAAAGCATTCACATTGCTAAACACACAAACTAGTATTTAGTCACTTAGCCATAATACCAACTTACCTCATAATTTGTAATATTTTGTAATATTTTACAATTAAGAATAAAACTAAGTATGCCCGAAATGCCTAGCCATGCTAAGCGTTCTAGTGGTACACTCTGTAATCTCAATTCTACTACATGTAAACCAAACAATAACCAAATTTCTGTAAACTCAGCATTGTAATCCTTATAGAGAATAAACTTTGAATTTGAATTTGAATTTGAATGTATGCACAAGGCTTATTCCTCTAAGAAAAAGGAGGAGTAGATGTAAAATAGAAAGAGACAGGCGCTCCCTTTACAGGCGACGGAAAAGAATAACAGAGCGGCTAAAAGAGGTCAATATATCTGAAATGCGTAGGGAGACACTGGTCAGAGAAATAGCAAGCATCGAACTTAAGCTAAAAGAATCCTTCAGGAGTCAGGAATCGCGGGAAGAACTAAAAGCCATAAATGAAATCGAAAGAAACCCAAAGTATTTCTTCTCCTATGCCAAATCAAAATCGAGAACAACGTCCAGTATTGGGCCCCTACTTAAACAACATGGGTCCTACACAGATGACAGCAAGGAAATGAGTGAGCTACTCAAGTCCCAATATGACTCAGTTTTTAGCAAGCCGCTAACCAGACTGAGAGTCGAAGATCAAAATGAATTTTTTATGAGAGAGCCACAAAATTTGATTAACACAAGCCTATCCGATGTTATCCTGACGCCAAATGACTTCGAACAGGCGATAAATGACATGCCCATGCACTCTGCCCCAGGGCCAGACTCATGGAACTCTGTGTTCATCAAGAACTGCAAGAAGCCCCTATCACGAGCCTTTTCCATCCTATGGAGAGGGAGCATGGACACAGGGGTCGTCCCTCAGTTACTAAAAACAACAGACATAGCCCCACTCCACAAAGGGGGCAGTAAAGCAATAGCAAAGAAACTACAGACCAATAGCACTAACATCCCATATCATAAAAATCTTTGAAAGGGTCCTAAGAAGCAAGATCACCACCCATCTAGAAACCCATCAGTTACACAACCCAGGGCAACATGGGTTTAGAACAGGTCGCTCCTGTCTGTCTCAACTATTGGATCACTACAACAAGGTCCTAAATGCACTAGAAGACAAAAAGAATGCAGATGTTAATATATACAGACTTTGCAAAAGCCTTCGACAAGTGTGACCATGGCGTAATAGCGCACAAAATGCGTGCTAAAGGAATAACAGGAAAAGTCGGTCGATGGATCTATAATTTCCTCACTAACAGAACACAGAGAGTAGTCGTCAACAGAGTAAAGTCCGAGGCAGCTACGGTAAAAAGCTCTGTTCCACAAGGCACAGTACTAGCTCCCATCTTGTTCCTCATCCTCATATCCGACATAGACAAGGATGTCAGCCACAGCACCGTGTCTTCCTTTGCAGATGACACCCGAATCTGCATGACAGTGTCTTCCATTGCAGACACTGCAAGGCTCCAGGCGGACATCAACCAACTCTTTCAGTGGGCTGCGGAAAACAATATGAAGTTCAACGATGAGAAATTTCAATTACTCAGATATGGTAAACATGAGGAAATTAAATCTTCATCAGAGTACAAAACAAATTCTGGCCACAAAATAGAGCGAAACACCAACGTCAAAGACCTGGGAGTGATTATGTCGGAGGATCTCACCTTCAAGGACCATAACATTGTATCAATCGCATCTGCTAGAAAAATGACAGGATGGATAATGAGAACCTTCAAAACTAGGGAGGCCAAGCCCATGATGACACTCTTCAGGTCACTTGTTCTATCTAGGCTGGAATATTGCTGCACTCTAACAGCACCTTTCAAGGCAGGTGAAATTGCCGACCTAGAAAATGTACAGAGAACTTTCACGGCGCGCATAACGGAGATAAAACACCTCAATTACTGGGAGCGCTTGAGGTTTCTAAACCTGTATTCCCTGGAACACAGGAGGGAGAGATACATGATTATATACACCTGGAAAATCCTAGAGGGACTAGTACCGAACTTGCACACGAAAATCACTCACTACGAAAGCAAAAGACTTGGCAGACGATGCACCATCCCCCCAATGAAAAGCAGGGGTGTCACTAGCACGTTAAGAGACCATACAATAAGTGTCAGGGGCCCGAGACTGTTCAACTGCCTCCCAGCACACATAAGGGGGATTACCAACAGACCCCTGACAGTCTTCAAGCTGGCACTGGACAAGCACCTAAAGTCAGTTCCTGATCAGCCGGGCTGTGGCTCGTACGTTGGTTTGCGTGCAGCCAGCAGCAACAGCCTGGTTGATCAGGGGCTGATCCACCAGGAGGCCTGGTCACAGACCGGGCCGCGGGGGCGTTGACCCCCGAAACTCTCAGAATATTCTCAGAACCTACACACCATAAAACACCATGTCTCTTTAACATATAAGAGGTGTTCCAGTCATACTCTTACACACTAGCCCTCCCCCCGGGGAGACCAGCCGGCCACATCCCCTGACCTCCTCCCCCTCTGACATCCCCAAGAGAACCCCAACCATTAAACCACGATAGCTTACAGGGAAATCCCTCTCCCACCATATCCCATGAAGAACCCGATTCCGACACAGCGTACGATGAAAGGTTGCCGCCAATACTCTTTTATGCACCCCCCTCCACCTGACCCCTCATTGCCCATGACATACACAAAATCCACAATAAGGTAACCAAGTCCCCACTGCACAGGGATTCCCACCCCTCCCATATCCAAACTTAGAGCCCGCAAGACCGAAATCCCTCACTCCCACCCATCGTACCACTCTCCCCATCCACTCTCGTACATCCTCCAATCGGTCACAGAAATAGACTGCATGAAAGGCTGTATCCTCACCCCCACAAACCCCACAGATGCCCTCCTCACGAATCCTCCTGTCTTGAAGAACCGCACCTGATGGCAAGATACCATGCAAGAACCAGAACATCAGCTCCCGCTCCTGTGGCCGGATGTGTAGCCTACACAACCTATCCCAAATATCCCCCATGCATACATTGGATACACTCCTTCCACAGTCGCCACTTCCCTTTCCCCCACCACTTTCTCTAACACCCCCACTATCATGTGTGTCGTATCCCTAACATACAAGAGCACCCACAACATGTCCTCACACACATGCAAATCCTTCCCTCCCCACCATCTTCTGACATCCTCATACAAAAGGCGCAACCCACCACCTTTACACCCCCACTCGGAGAAACCCCCTCTTTACATATACACTCATAATCCTACTCTTTAAATTAACCCCAGCCCGCCTCTGCGCACTGGGAGAGTTACAACCCCCCTCCATAACTAGTACCGAACTTGCACACGAAAATCACTCACTACGAAAGCAAAAGACTTGGCAGACGATGCAACATCCCCCCAATGAAAAGCAGGGGTGTCACTAGCACATTAAGAGATCATACAATAAGTGTCAGGGGCCCGAGACTTCAACTGCCTCCCAGCATACATAAGGGGGATTACCAACAGACCCCTGGCAGTCTTCAAACTGGCACTGGACAAGCACCTAAAGTCGGTTCCTAACCAGCCGGGCTGTGGCCTGTACGTTGGTTTGCGTGCAGCCAGCAGCAACAGCCTGGTTGATCAGGCTCTGATCCACCAGGAGGCCTGGTCACAGACCGGGCCGCGGGGGCGTTGACCCCCGGAACTCTCTCCAGGTAAACTCCAGGTAACCAATCACATTCCGACCCCCAAATAAACCTAAAGACTCTCCTCAATAATAGCGAAATATCTGATTGCAACAAAGTGTACATAGTGACCACATGCCAAATTTTACTATATAATAAGACATTTACTACAATGACCCTCTGATGAAGTGTTAAATGTCCTGGCCGCAACCCATCCAACCGTCTATTCACCCTTTCCACGACACTCCCAGAATTAACCATCCTAGCTTGCTGTACATCCTGCATATACTCAATCCCACAAATCTTAACCCGATCCACAACACCCCACCTCCCACTACCCTCTCCCCCCACCTTCCCCTCCCAATCCCCTAACCTCATAAACTTAGATTTCTCTACATTCACCTTCATACCAGTTGCCTCTCCAAACAGGTCTACAATCCTCCCCACCCCTCCTAAACCTTCCCCCTCCCACACAAGAATCGTCGTGTCATCTACATAACCGACAATTCCCGGCACACCTCGTCCCACCCACCCCTGTCGCTCCCCCCTCACACATACCTCCACCGCTCTATAAAACGGATCCTGCCAACATGCAAAAAGTAGTTGGGATAAAGGACACCCCTTCTTGCCAGGCCTCTGCGCCGGGGTGAGAACATCATCAGAGTCTGACAATGCCACCGTCCGTTTGCATGATCCTCCCACTGCCTCAATAGCTACCTCCAGAAGGCCTTCGTTGTGCACCACCGCCTCTACGGTGATGACATCCATCCCAGCAGCCTGTTTCTCAACCATCTCCTCCACATCCTGGGACCATACACAAGACACATTCCCAAGGGATAATTCAAGCCCCTCCTCTTCTACCTCTCCCGGTGTGTCCAACAATCCCTTCAGCACAATCGCTAATGTGTCGTCCACTCTCTCCTCCGTGACCATCCTGCCCTCCACGCCCAGCGTAACCGGGCCAAGGAAGGAAGGATCTCCAGGTAGAGTCACATTAGACTCCTCAATCAGCTCCTCTCGCTCCACCTCTTCACTCCACAATGACGACTTTGGACGAGCACCCGACTCAGGCACAACAGTCACCTCCTGGACGGTCTCTTCCATTGGTGTCCGCCCTACGTCCTTCTTCAACTGTTGGTGACCACATTGTGCTGCAATGTGATCGTATTCTCCACAAAGACGACAAGTGCGGGGTTGCCCAGCATAGGACACCATTACTTGTGTACGAAATCCAGTCATTACTACATACAACGGTATGGGATGTTTCAAAGACATTTTCAGTGAGAAGGTACCTTCAAGGAGGCCAGCATATGCGCCCTCTGTCCACTTTCCGATGGTCGCCACATGTACAGTTCCATACCTGCCGAATACCTGCCGTAAGTCCGTCTCATCAGCTTCAAAAGGCATGTTTCGTACCTTAACCCATGTGTAGTAAAGTGAGACATCAGTGAGCCTCACTGTGACCGCCGGGTTGACAACCACACAACGGTCTTGATATTTGTTGACTAACTGCTCGTAGACACTCGTTGTTCGTAGCTTAACGAAGACCCTATAGGCTCCATTAAGCGCCACTCCATAAAGTTCTTCATCAGCTACACCATAAGTCTCCCTGATGATGGCTGGTAGAATAACAAGCTGTTTGGGCCATCACAGCCCCACGCACCAGCTGTATATAGACAGTGTTGATCAGCCTTCATGTTTGCTCTGCCATATTGAGAAAATCTCAGCTTGTCTCAACAGCCTGCAGAGGGCAGTGTAACGCACGTCCGCTCACTACAGAGGTCGAACGACGAATGGCAAAAGGGTATTAGGAGGAAGGGGGAAAGGGGTGTAGCCATGCGTAAAGGCAAACCACCTCTGACAGCTTTGAGTCTCATTATAAATATTAATGGATTGAGAAACGAAAGGAAGTGTGCATGGTTTCATGAGTTTATAATTAGGTATGGTGTAGATGCTGTTTGTACAAGAGTGCAATCACAAGCCGGATTGTATGCTGGTGGTTGAGGGGTACACTTTATACACAGCACACTCACTAAGGTTAAAAGGTGTGGCTATTATGATGGAGGCTAGCCCATTTACTGTACATCACTGAGGAGGGTGAGGAGGGGAGGGTTATATGAGTGGATGGGATGTGGGGGAGGGAGAAGGCAACGTATATATTTATGGCCCGGTGGTGGGGGACAGTCGGGTTACCTGGAGTTTACCTGGAGAGAGTTTCGGGGGTCAACGCCCCCGCGGCCCGGTCTGTGACCAGGCCTCCTGGGGGATCAGAGCCTGATCAACCAGGCTGTTGCTGCTGGCTGCACGCAAACCAACGTACGAGCCACAGCCCGGCTGATCCGGAACTGACTTTAGGTGCTTGTCCAGTGCCAGCTTGAAGACTGCCAGGGGTCTGTTGGTAATCCCCATTATGTGTGCTGGGAGGCAGTTGAACAGTCTCGGGCCCCTGACACTTATTGTATGGTCTCTTAACGTGCTAGTGACACCCCTGCTTTTCATTGGGGGGATGGTGCATCGTCTGCCAAGTCTTTTGCTTTCGTAGTGAGTGATTTTCGTGTGCAAGTTCGGTACTAGTCCCTCTAGGATTTTCCAGGTGTATATAATCATGTATCTCTCCCTCCTGCGTTCCAGGGAATACAGGTTTAGGAACCTCAAGCGCTCCCAATAATTGAGGTGTTTTATCTCTGTTATGCGCGCCGTGAAAGTTCTCTGTACATTTTCTAGGTCGGCAATTTCACCTGCCTTGAAAGGTGCTGTTAGTGTGCAGCAATATTCCAGCCTAGATAGAACAAGTGACCTGAAGAGTGTCATCATGGGCTTGGCCTCCCTAGTTTTGAAGGTTCTCATTATCCATCCTGTCATTTTTCTAGCAGATGCAATTGATACAATGTTATGGTCCTTGAAGGTGAGATCCTCCGACATGATCACTCCCAGGTCTTTGACGTTGGTGTTTCGCTCTATTTTGTGGCCAGAATTTGTTTTGTACTCTGATGAAGATTTAATTTCCTCATGTTTACCATATCTGAGTAATTGAAATTTCTCATCGTTGAACTTCATATTGTTTTCTGAAGCCCACTGAAAGATTTGGTTGATGTCCGCCTGGAGCTTTGCAGTGTCTGCATTGGAAGACACTGTCATGCAGATTCGGGTGTCATCTGCAAAGGAAGACACGGTGCTGTGGCTGACATCCTTGTCTATGTCGGATATGAGGATGAGGAACAAGATGGGAGCGAGTACTGTGCCTTGTGGAACAGAGCTTTTCACCGTAGCTGCCTCGGACTTTACTCTGTTGACGACTAATCTCTGTGTTCTGTTAGTGAGGAAATTATAGATCCATCGACCGACTTTTCCTGTTATTCCTTTAGCACGCATTTTGTGCGCTATTACGCCATGGTCACACTTGTCGAATGCTTTTGCAAAGTCTGTATATATTACATCTGCATTCTTTTTGTCTTCTAGTGCATTTAGGACCTTGTCGTAGTGATCCAATAGTTGAGACAGACAGGAGCGACCTGTTCTAAACCCATGTTGCCCTGGGTTGTGTAACTGATGGGTTTCTAGATGGGTGGTGATCTTGCTTCTTAGGACCCTTTCAAAGATTTTTATGATATGGGATGTTAGTGCTATTGGTCTGTAGTTCTTTGCTGTTGCTTTACTGCCCCCTTTGTGGAGTGGGTCTATGTCTGTTGTTTTTAGTAACTGTGGGACGACCCCCGTGTCCATGCTCCCTCTCCATAGGATGGAAAAGGCTCGTGATAGAGGCTTCTTGCAGTTCTTGATGAACACAGAGTTCCATGAGTCTGGCCCTGGGGCAGAGTGCATGGGCATGTCATTTATCGCCTGTTCGAAGTCATTTGGCGTCAGGATAACATCGGATAGGCTTGTGTTAATCAAATTTTGTGGCTCTCTCATAAAAAATTCATTTTGATCTTCGACTCTCAGTCTGGTTAGCGGCTTGCTAAAAACTAAGTCATATTGGGACTTGAGTAGCTCACTCATTTCCTTGCTGTCATCTGTGTAGGACCCATCTTGTTTAAGTAGGAGCCCAATACTGGACGTTGTTCTCGATTTTGATTTGGCATAGGAGAAGAAACTCTTTGGGTTTCTTTCGATTTCATTTATGGCTTTTAGTTCTTCCCGCGATTCCTGACTCCTAAAGGATTCTTTTAACTTAAGTTCGATGCTTGCTATCTTTCTGACCTGTGTCTCCCTACGCATTTCAGATATATTGACCTCTTTTAGCCGCTCTGTTATTCTTTTCCGTCGCCTGTAAAGGGAGCGCCTGTCTCTTTCTGTTTTACATCTACTCCTCCTTTTTCTTAGAGGAATAAGCCTTGTGCATACATCGAGTGCCACCGAGTTAATCTGTTCTAGGCATAAGTTGGGGTCTGTGTTGCTTAGTATATCTTCCCAGCTTATATCGGTTAGGACTTGGTTTACTTGGTCCCACTTTATGTTTTTGTTATTGAAGTTGAATTTGGTGAATGCTCCCTCGTGACTAATCTCATTATGTCGGTTAAGAATGAGTTTGTATGCAACGTGTTGGTATATCACTTGAGGTCGCTTTGGGTGATAGCTGTGGTGGGAGGAGACAGGAACCTAGGTAGGCGGGATATTGTTCTGGCATTTTGAAGGAGCTATTAACTGGGGTGGGGTTAATGGATGTGGGGGGAGGTGTGGCATGGGAGGTGATGCTCACCTTTGTGATGCAAAGGTATGCGGCCAGGCTGGACAGACTATACGTGACGAGAAAAGCAGTGGTACAGAGAGTAAGTGTCTTGGATGTGGTCTTTTCGGATCACAGAGGGGTTTTAGTGGAATTGGGATGAGAGGGATGGCTGATCAGGTATAAGAGCTATTGGAAAATGAATATTTGGTTACTTAAAGATGTTGAGGGGAGGGTCTTGTTTGCATGTTTGTGGGAAAGGTTGTGGGAAGGAGTAAGTGGGGAGGGAGACGTCGAGTTGGTGGGATACAACGGCGAAGACGAGGATTCGAGAATTCTATGTATGCCAGCGGAGGCATGAGAACTGGCTGGCTTATGGGCTTATTTTTTTTTTTTTTTTTTTTTTTTTTTGTATTTTTATTGAAAAACTCTGGTACACAAACAGGAAACATATAGACAAAGTAACACAAAATAAAAAATAAAACAGGGACACAAATCCATACAGATCCACACAGGATAGCTTATTGTAAAACGTGTCAACCACACACAAACCCACAACTACCTAGAAAGGTAGTTCAAAGCATTACATTGGGAAAAAGAAAAACCCTTATAGAATATATATTGAACTTCTGAAAAGTCCCACAAAATACAAAACAAAAAACCCTGTTAAATAAACTACATAACCACATGCTTAGGAAAAAAAAAATAGGAAAACAATCGATACAAAAATGAAAACCTCAAATACAAGGAAAGTAAAACATATACGCAAATAACAAAGATAAGTGATAAAATTAAAGTCGTTTCTTTCCAGTAAAGAATTCCTATGAAAAACCTGTAGAACATTGTTCCTACATTCAACAACATACGTTTCAGAAAAGTACATAAACAGTATATAAGACACACACACTGTAACAAACACCCACCTCTTCCCCCCCAAATACAACCCAGGCACACACATTCTTACCCCACCTCATCTTTCAGGTTACATATCTAGGGGCCATACCTGCATGTCAAGACACTATACATTAAGTTACACCATACCACAATCATTAACATATTTACTTATAAGGCAATCTTTTAGCTCATTGTGGGACTAAAAGAAACCTTTACATTATATATAGAAATATCCTCATAGGTCACAACCAAAACAATACAAAAGTGCAATACCAATCCCCGTTGAGAGTAAAACTCTTGCAATCCCACTCCCCCCAAAAGCACTCCCTCGTGAACGAAAACTCTCCTCATATACTCCCACACATACTCCCTAAGTCAATTCCCCTGGGAGACTAGCCCGTTTCTACCCCTGAACTACAATCGCCACAAATCCCCCAATGTAAAAACTTTGTAGCCTTTCGTAAAATCTCGCTCCCACCTACCTCTGTATATCTCTTTATTACGACACTTAGTTTTATAAAAAGTTGCTGCTAACTCCCCTAGTCTTTCCCGAACCGTCCTTTCCCGTAACGTCCATGATATGTAAACAAAATCAACAATTATGTAAGCTATCACCTGTTGAACCCTGTCCTCCACCCTACCCAGATCCAAACTTAAAGCCCATAGAACTGACAATCCACTCCCCCCACCAATCAACATACTCTCTCAACCATTCCCTCATGACACCTAAACGGTCACAAAAATAAACATGGAATGCAGTCTCTTCCTCCTCACAGTACGAACACATGCCACTCTCTCGTATTCGGCTGTTCTTTAATACCGCCGCTGATGGTAGAATGCCATGTAAGAATCGGAACATCACTTCACGTGGCCGTAAGTGCAAACCCTTCAACCACCGCCAAATGCTGTCCCACGCATACATGGGGTGAGCTCCCTCCATAGGGACCGTTATTTGAGACCAAACCCTCCTTTCTACTGACACGACCTTCATTTTCGATGTTGCACCGGCTTGCAAAAATATCTGCAAAATTACCTCACAGTCACGGAGATCCTTCCCTCTCCACCACCTCTGAATATTTACCCTCACTTTACACAGCCCTTTTCCCCCTTCCCCATACTCTTGCCTGAACACATGCTTGACATAAACTCTCTTCAATCTATTTCCCAGTGAAATTAACCCCAGCCCGCCCTTGGCTACCGGAAGTGTTACTACCTCCCTCCTTAACCAGTCACACCCCGAACCCCATATATACTTAAAAACTCCACCCAAAAGCCTCCTTACATCGCCTAACACCAACGGATACACTGCAGCAACGTGCCAAATTTTGCTGTATAAAAGCGCATTCACCGCAATAACCCGCTGATGTAAAGACAGGTGAGGTGTCCTCAACCCATTCAAACGTCCCAGCACCTTATTCACAACACACTTTGAATTTTCCTCTCTCGTAAACACCTCGTTTGCCATATACACAATCCCACAAATCTTAAGTCTATCCACCTCTCTCCACCTTTCTGCTACACACATCTCGTCCCCCTCTCCCCACCCACCCAAAACTAGTAGTTTAGACTTGTGCACATTCACCTTCATACCTGTCACTGCCCAGAACACATCTACGATTCTCCCCAATCCTCTTAAACTTTCCGTCCCTCTCACTAGAACCGTTGTCATCGACATATCCAATTATACCCGGTTGGCCACCGTTTCTATTCTCCCACCTGCCCACACAGATGCATCTTTCCACCGCCCTGTAAAAAGGGTTCTGCAAACAAGCAAACAGGATTTGAGACAGAGGGCACCCCTGTCTCAAACCCCCAGCAAACCTTACATGCGTTTCCAACCTCCTATTGACTTCCACACATATACCAGCATCCCCATATAACAACTGCACCCATTGCACAATTTCCTCTCCAAAACCCTGCCATCTCATAAAGCGCCACAACGCCTGATGCTCCAAACTATCATAAGCCGCCTCCCAATCAATTGCTAACACTCCCCCCCCTGCCTACTCCCTAAAGAACATCTTATGACCCCATGTCCTTCATACATTGAATGCCCCGGCACCCCAAATTGGCCTTTAACAATTACTGTATTAATTACCCTTTTTAAGCGATTACCTAAAATTTTTGCAAATAGTTTATAGTCCCCACACATGAGGGATATCATAGGATAATCCTTAATTGTTGTCTGACTAACACCTTTCAGTACAAATAATACTACCACAATCGCCTGATATGCCCCTAACACCCCTGGGTCTTCATAGTATTAAATAAGGTAACTAAAAAATCTTTCAATACATCCCAATGTTGCACATAAAAGTCACTAGGCAACCTGTCAATTCCAGGAGCCTTGCCACAATTCATACTCATTAAACCCTCCCACACCTCCATGGTGATGGCCCCACCCATCAACTCCCTGTCACTCTCAGTAAGCACACACTCTACACTTTCCCCCATCTCACATAAAGCCTCCTCACTTGTACCCACACTGTCCATGTATTCAGCAATCCAAGCATCCACATATCCAACCATCCCCTCAGTTGACACCAATTCTTGTCCCTCTGTATATCCCGCCATTGCAGCATGCACACGCAAAACAACCATTTCTGTTGCGATACGCAGGAAACATGCCAATGGTCTATCACCCCATAAAACCTCTTCTAAATCACCCGTTACCCGCACCGTGTCGAACCTCTCGTTATGTAAGTCCCTGAGTTTATCCTTCAAACTTGCGATAAGTTCCACCGGGTATCCTCCACTCCCATCCCTTTGATAGCATTCCTGTAATTGCCCTTCGATTTACTTAATAAGCCCATAAGCCATTTGACTTTCTCGACGCCCCATATGAACATAGTCCCGAATCCTCGACTTTGCAAACGTGTCCCACCACCCCAACACATCACAATTTCCCCTCTCACCCTCCCACAAATCCTCCCAGAACCTCGCAAATAAGACCCTCCCCTCATCATCCTATAAGTCATACATTTAATTTCCAATAACCCCTATACCTATGTAGTAAACCCTCCCAATCCAAAATCACCATGATGCCCCTATGATCTGAAAATCCTACATTCATAACCCAGACACTTTTTACCACCACTGGACCAGTAATGTAGATTCTATCCAGTCGAGCTGCGTATCCCTGTCATACAAATGTGTGTTCAACGTTCCACGTCGTACTCCCTGCTACATCTACCAACCCCACTCCTTTTAATAGTTTGCTCAACATTCCTGAACAAAACCCTGTCCCTCTTGGTTCCACATCCCTACGCCGAATTACACAATTCCAGTCCCCGCCCACTGCCGCAACTGCGGGCAACGAACGTAAATGATAAACCAGTACATCCTGAACAAAATCATTTTTAACCCCTCTATCCCTCTCTGCAGGACCATAACCCACAAACGATACTCTTACTCTTCCCCACCACCCATCCATGCAAACTATCCTCCCCTCCCCTCCCTTTTCCCAATGGTGAACAGTAAACGGGCTAGTCTCCCTTATCAAAATTGTGGCACCCCCTTTCAAACATTGTGAATGACTTGCATAGACAGCAAATCCCTCAACCACCAACACACATCCAGGTTTATAATTGTTCTTGTACGAACACCACGTCTATTCCCCTCTGTACCACAAATTTCTGAAACCAATCACGCTTCCTTTCATTCCTTAAACCATTAACATTTATAGTAAGGCTCTTGAAACTGTAATTGGGGGTTTTCCCTTATGCATTGCAGAGCCTCTATCCTCTTCTCCGAACATACCCAAGGACCTCAGCTGGTCCTTTAAGGCCTCCCTTAACAGGACTTTTACCTCTGGGTCCACCAAGGCCCCACTCATCGGCCTTGGTCCAAACCACCACCTCCATGCATTGGGCCGGTGTAAGCACTTCTTCTATGTCCGACGATGTAGTCGCCCTTTTCCGAGACACTCTTGTCCTCCTCTTCACTACCTCCTGAAAACCTGCATCATGCACCTCCACTTCAACAGTTTCATGCTGCAAGGCGTCGTCCAAGCTGGTTCCAGACACATCCTCCATCCTTTGCAAGGTGAGCAGATCAGACTCCAAAGCACCTGCAAGGCCCTCAACCTCGACTTCTCTCGGGGAACCCAGCAAGTCATGGATCATCGAGTCTATGGCACTCCTCACATCTCCTTCATCCTCAGGTGGCACCCTGCTCACGGTTGCCTGTGTTGCCCCTGAAGTTTCCTGCTCACCCGGCAGCGTTGCTCATCCCGCATCCCGTGACAACGCTTCGTCAATCTCTACACTCCACGCCTTGTGTCCTGATGTTCTCATCGCAGATGTCTCCACAAGCGCACCTTGGTTCCCTGATGATTCCTGGTGAGGTTCCAGCTCCTGAGTGCCTCGTTGACGAGGACAGCTCATTGCAATACGGCCGCAGGCGCCACACAATCTACATGTCCGTTGTTACCCTGCGTATGTGATAAGGACTTGTCCTGAACTCCTCCAAATGCACATACGAAGGAATAGGGTGTCGTAGAGTCATCTTTAGCTAGAAACTACCCTCAGGCATTCCCGCGTATGATCCATCCTTCCATGTACACATCGTCGCCAGGTGAACAGCTCCGTATTTCTCAAATACGGCACGTAGATCCGCCTCATCTGCTTCAAACGGCACGTTCCTTATTTTCACCCATGTGAAGAAATGAGAAACATCATGTAGGCTCACCATTACTGCTGGATTCACCGTCATGTTGACATCTTGAAAACGGGTGACGATGTCCTCGTAAACACTGGCATTACGAAATTTTACAAAGATTCTGTAGGCCCCATTCAGTGCTACTCCATATACCTGGAGTTTACCTGGAGAGAGTTCCGGGGGTCATCGGCCCCGCGGCCCGGTCTGTGACCAGGCCTCCTGGTGGATCAGAGCCTGATCAACCAGGCTGTTACTGCTGGCTGCACGCAAACCAACGTACGAGCCAAAGCCCGGCTGGTCAGGAACCGACTTTAGGTGCTTGTCCAGTGCCAGCTTGAAGACTGCCAGGGGAGCATGGACACGGGGATCGTCCCACAGTTACTAAAAACAACAGACATAGCCCCACTCCACAAAGGGGGCAGTAAAGCAACAGCAAAGAACTACAGACCGATAGCACTAACATCCCATATCATAAAAATCTTTTAAATAATCCTAAGAAGCAAGATCACCACCCATCTAGAAACCCATCATTTACACAACCCAGGGAAAATTGGATTTAGAACAGGTCGCTCCTGTCTGTCTCAACTATTGGATCACTATGACAAGGTCTTAGATGCACTAGAAGACAAAAAGAATGCAGATGTAATACATACAGACTTTGCAAAAGCCTTCGACAAGTGTGACCATGGCATAATAGCGCACAAAATGCGTGCTGAAAGAATAACAGGAAAAGTCGGTCGATGGATCTATAATTTCCTCACTAACAGAGCACAAAGAGTAGTCGTCAACAGAGTAAAGTCCGAGGCAGCAAATGTGAAAAGCTCTGTTCCACAAGGCACAGTACTCACTCCCATCTTGTTCCTCATCCTCATATCAGACATAGACAAGGAAGTCAGCCACAGCACCGTGTCTTCCTTTGCAGATGACACCCGAATCTGCATGACAGTGTCTTCCATTGCAGACACTGCAAGGCTCCAGGCGGACATCAACCAAATCTTTCAGTGGGCTGCAGAAAACAATATGAAGTTCAACTGCCTCCCAGCATACATAAGGGGGATTACCAACAGACCCCTGGCAGTCTTCAAGCTGGCAATGGACAAGCACCTAAAGTCGGTTCCTGACCAGCCGGGCTGTGGCTCGTACGTTGGTTTGCGTGTAGCCAGCAGCAACAGCCTGGTTGATCAAGCTCTGATCCACCAGGAGGCCTGGTCACAGACCGGGCCGCGGGGGCGTTGACCCCCGGAACTCTCTCCAGGTAAACTCCAGGAATGTATGCTGGGAGGCAGTTGAACAGTCTCGGGCCCCTGACACTTATTGTATGGTCTCTTAACATGATAGTGACACCTCTTCTTTTCATTGGGGGGATGTTGCATCGTCTGCCAAGTCTTTTGCTTTCGTAGTGAGTGATTTTCCTGTGCAAGTTCGGTACTAGTCCCTCTAGGATTTTCCAAGTGTATATAATCATGTATCTCTCCCACCTGAGTTCCAGGGAATACAGGTTCAGGAACCTCAAGCGCTCCCAGTAATTGAGGAGTTTTATCTCCGTTATGCGAGCTGTGAAAGTTCTCTGTACATTTTCTAGGTCAGCAATTTCACCTGCCTTGAAAGGTGCTGTTAGTGTGCAGCAATATTCAAGCCTAGATAGAACAAGTGACCTGAAGAGTGTCATCATGGGCTTGGCCTCCCTAGTTTTGAAGGTTCTCATTATCCATCCTGTCATTTTTCTAGTAGATGCGATTGATACAATGTTATGGTCCTTGAAGGTGAGATCCTCCGACATGATTCAATTCAATTCAATTCAATTCAAAGTTTATTCTCTATAAGGATTACAATGTTGAATTTACAAAATTTGGTTATTGTGTGGTTTACATGTAGTTAAATAATGATTACAGAGTGTACCACTAGAACGCCTAGCATGGCTAGGCATTTCGGGCAGACTTAGTTTAATTCTTTATTTTAAAATATTACAAATTTTGAGGTAAGTTGGTATTATAGCTAAGTGACTAAATACTAGTTTGTGAGTTTAGCAATGTGAATGCTTTTGTTTTGGCACAGTACATAGTTTCAGTACTGGAGTATCATAGGATTCATTATTTTAAGATTGAGATTAATTGAGAAGCAATTATTACTACAGAAAAAGCGTCCCTCCTCCAAAATTTCCACCAGTCAACTATAGTGATAATATAGCATTTATTGTGGTGGAGGCCAAAAAGAAAAACTAGAAAAGCTAGATACAGCGATTGATAAACAAGGGTTGAGGCTCGACCGTTCGTCACTGTAGGAGTTGCCAGCAGTCACCGGTTTCTTCAACACGCAAGTTATACTTTTGTATCAATCAAATAACATATTACTCGGGTAGAATTTTCCAGTAGATCCTTCATATGTTAGCCCAAATCACAGACCAGTATGTTTTAAATAAGTGACCCACTGATCAGATCAGACTGGCCCCGAACCCTCGACTGGACCGAACCCTCGACTGGTCGAACCCTTGGCCGGTTTCAAACGGATTCGTTGGACAATAAAGCAGACTGTAAACGGATGGGGTTGTAGACGCCCTTATAAACACAAACAATAAATATAAAACAAACTCCAGGAGCGTACTCCAGTAAGCTGTCCTGATATAAAAGTACAGTTAGAAATAGAAATACAGATAGCTAGAGCTTTACTTAAAGAGGTTATTAATAGAGTATTCAAGAGGTTGCTAGTAGAATTACAGTAAATCAACCATTCAAATCATTATGAAGCTGTGTGTAGTCTGCAATAAATCAAACAAACGGGCTTCCACATGGATAAATTGTCATTTTTGTGGAAATTGGTGACACGCCCCTTGTGCAGATATCCACGAACTAGCTACAAGCAGTATTAAAACAGGGAAGTGTTTTTGGGTATGCCCAAAGGAGATAAATCTGTGGACTAAAATCACAAGGGTATTACAAGAGGATAACATCAAAGCTGCTTTCATAGACAACCTGGAAGCTTTCTACAACAGATGGGAACATAAAAAGTCTGAGCTGAATGGTACTGCCCTTGATACTGGCCATGTAGTCAGAAACTGTAAAGCTGGAGGTGATGTCCTGGTAGTCAGTAAATGTGGGGCTGATAGTGCTGTCCTGGGAGACAGTAATGGTGAAGATGGAGGTGCTGTCCTGGGAGACAGTAATGGTGTAGCTGGAGGTGCTGTCCTGGGAGACAGCAATGGTGAAGCTGGAGGTGCTGTCCTGGGAGACAGAAATGGTGAAGCTGGAGGTGCTGTCCTGGCAGACAGTAATGGTGAAGCTGGAGATGCTGTCCTGGGAGACAGTAATGGTGAAGTTAGAGATGCTGTCCTGGGAGACAGTAATGGTGAAGCTGGAGGTGCTGTCCTGGGAGACAGCAATGGTGAAGCTGGAGATTTTGTCCAGGTAGTCGGGAATTATACGCAGGAAGGAATGCATATAAATGACCTCATAGGGGACAGGAGCCATAGTAGGGAAACAAGTGTAGTCAAAGATAAGATAAAACCAATATTGCAAATAAGAAATACAACAGGAAATAGCAAACAAGAGGACTCCACTAGCAACAGTGAGGATATATTACCAAAAACAACTGGTGGGAGCTCCATTGTTGGTGCTAGGGAAGATAGGAAAAAGACAGGTAAACATGCACCAACAGGGAATACAGTCACAGAAACCCAAGTCAAACAGAAACCAAGCCTGTGCACATACTATGCACTTGGTATCTTCAGACATGGGAAATCTGGAAAAACAGATGGGACGTGCAACTATGACCACCCTAGAAAATACCGTGCCCATATGACAACAGGAAAATGCAAACTCCCTTCCTGTAAGCTTTTTCACCCTGAAATGTGTACCTCTTCAGTACAGGAAAGACTGTGCTATAACTTAAATTGACAGGCACACCATCTAAAGGGGACAAAAAGATACAAAACATCCAGGCCATGGGAAAACCTGGGTAGCCACAGCCACACAAGAGGGAGAGGTTTTTTAGTGCCAGGAAGGAAAAAAAACTGGCAGGAAATGGCAGAAATTGTACACCAAATCAGTCATTCTGGAGTGGAACCACAGTCGATGGCCTCCACTCCAAACCAACAGATACAGATACTAATTCCGGAAAAAAATCCCTCCCCCCCCAGTACCAACAATACCACCAGTCCGATGACATTCTTCTTTGCAAATATACAGGGTCTAAAGCCAGCAACAAGCAACAAAATACCTTTCATCCGTGGACTGCATGAAGAGGCAAAGGCAATGTTCGCGGCTTTCACTGAGACCCACATAAAGGATCACTTAGACAACGAAATATGGATCCCAGGTTACAACCTACACAGATGTGACAGAGTGAACAGGCAAAACGGGGGGGGGGGGTTGGCCTGTACATTGCAAAGTCACTTGTTTGCAAAGAACTGCTTAATGCCTCAAATGATGTAGTGGAAGTTTTAGCAGTAAAGGTCGAGAACCAAAACCTAGTCATTGTGGTAGTCTACAAGCCTCCGGATGCAACATCCCAGCAATTCCAGGAACAGCTGTTAAAAATTGGCCACTGTCTGGAAAATCTTCCAGCTCATGCACCCAACATCTTGCTCCTGGGGGATTTCAACTTAAGGCACCTAAACTGGAGGAATATAGCAAATAATATTGTTGCAGTAATAACACCAGGAGGCAGCTCTGATGAAAACTCACACTCACACGAGCTTTTAAATCTCTGCACAAAATTCAATTTAAACCAGCAAATAATAGATCCTACTAGAATGGAGAATACACTAGACCTCATCTTCACTAACAATGATGATCTGATAAGAAATGTCACCATATCAAAAACAATATACTCAGATCACAAACATAATTGAGGTTCAGACATGTATGCGTGGAGCCCCAGACCGACAAAATGAGATTAGTCACGAGGGAGCATTCACCAAATTCAACTTCAATAACAAAAACATAAAGTGGGACCAAGTAAACCAAGTCCTAACCGATATAAGCTGGGAAGATATACTAAGCAACACAGACCCCAACTTATGCCTAGAACAGATTAACTTGGTGGTACTCGATGTATGCACAAGACTTATTCCTCTAAGAAAAAGGAGGAGTAGATGTAAAATAGAAAGAGACAGACGCTCTCTTCACAGGCGACGGAAAAGAATAACAGAGCGGCTAAAAGAGATCAATCTATCTGAAATGCGTAGGGAGACACTGGTCAGAGAAATAGCAAACATCGAACTTAAGCTAAAGGAATCTTATAGGAGTCAGGAATCGCGGGAAGAACTAAAAGCCATAAATGAAATCGAAAGAAACCCAAAGTATTTCTTCTCCTATGCCAAATCAAAGTCGAGAACAACTTCCAGTATTGGGCCCTTACTTAAACAAGATGGGTCCTACACAGATGACAGCAAGGAAATGAGTGAGCTACTCAAGTCCCAATATGACTCAGTTTTTAGCAAGCCACTAACCAGACTGAGAGTCGAAGATCAAAATGAATTTTTTATGAGAAAGCCACAGAATTTAGTTAACACAAGCCTATCTGATGTTATCCTGACGCCAAATGACTTCGAACAGGCGATAAATGACATGCCCATGCACTCTGTCCCAGGGCCAGACTCGTGGAACTCCGTGTTCATCAAGAACTGCAAGAAGTCCCTATCACGAGCCTTTACCATCCTATGGGGAGGGAGCATGGACACGGGGGTCGCCCCACATTTTCAAAAACAACAGACATGGGCCCCACTCCACAAAGGGTGCTTTAAAGCAACACCCAAAGAATACAGACCGTTAGCATAACACCCCATATCATAAAAATCTTTAAAAATAACCCTTTAAGAAGCAAGATCACCACCCATCTAGAAACCCCATCAGTTACACAACCCGGGGAAAAAAATTGGGGTTTTGAACAGGTCGCCCCTGTCTGTCTCAACTTTGGATCATAGGGACAAGGTCCTAGAGGGCCATAAAAAGACAAAAAGAATGCGGGATTAATTTTATACAGACTTTGAAAAAGCCTTCGAAAAAAGTGTGACCATGGCGAAAATAGCGCCACAAATGTCTGCTAAGGAATAACGGGAAAAGGGGTGATGGATCAAAAAAATTTCCTCCCCTAAAAGAAACAGAGAGTAGTGGGAACGGGAGTAAAGTCCGAGGCGGCACGGGGGAAAAGCTTGTTCCAAAAGGGGCACAGCACCCCGTTTCCATCTTTTTCCCTCTTTTCCCTTTTTCTGCATAAAAGGATGTCACCCAACAGCACCGTGTCTTCTTTTGCAGATGACACCCGAATTCCTGCCCAGTGTCTTCCTTTGCGGGACACTGAAAGGCCCCAGGCAACATAAAACCAAATCTTTCATTGGGCTGCAGAAAAAAATATGAAGTTAAACAAAGGGAAAAATTTTCCCAATTAAGTATATGGTAAACACAGGAAATTAAATCTTATCAGATTACAAAACAAATTCTGGCCAAAAAATAGAGCGAAACCCCAAACGTCAAAGCCCGGGGAAAGTGATCATGTGGGAGGATTCACCTTAAAGGGGGCCCATAAAGTGTATCGTTTCGAATCTGCTAAAAAAAATGACGGGAGGGGTTAATTTTGGAACCTTAAAAAACGGGGTTGCCAGCCCAGGGGAGACACTTTCAGGTCATTGGGTTCTACCCTTGGGCTGGAATATTGCGGGACACAACGCACCCTTTTCAAGGCGGGGGAAATTCCCTGACCTAAAAAAAGTACAAAAACCCTTAAGGGGCACGCCTAAGGGAGATTAAAACACCTAAACCCTGTTTTTCCGGGGAATGCAGGCGGGAGGATACATGTTTATTACACCTGGAAAAATCCTAGAGGGATAGTCCGGCCTTTTGCACACGAAAATCCCCTCACTACAAAAAGCAAAGACTTGGCAGACGATGCAACATCACCCCAAATGAAAAAAAGGGGGGTCACTAGCAAATTAAGAGGCAATACAATAAGTGCAGGGGCCCGAGGGCCCGTTCAAAATGCCTCCCAAACATACTAAGGGGGATTAAAAAACAGACCCCTGGCAGTCTTCAAAACTGGCACTGGACAGCCCCTTAAAATCGGTTCCTTTATCAGGGGCTGGGCCCCGTACGTTGGTTTGTTGCGCCAGCCGTAACGCCTGGTTGATCAGGCTCTGATCCCCAGGAGGCCGGGGCACAGGGCCGGGCCCGGGGGGGCCCTTGGGCCCCGGAACTCTCTCCAGGTAAAAAAACCCGGTATATTTCTGTTTATGGTCAAAGCGGGGATGAGTGAAGTTTTGGGAAACCCCCAAAGGGGGTATTCGTTTTTAGTTAGTTGGGTGGGGTGTTTTCTTTGAGATTTAAAATTTTTTCTTAAAGGTTTTCTTTTGAAGGTTTATGAAAGTGTCTGCAGTTCTTTGGTTCTTTCCCGGTTTGGGTGTTCCCGATTTTTGGGGCGTTTACATACATTTTTAAATTTTTTAAAGGTTTAGTCGGACAAAGGGAAAGAGTTTAAAAAAAGTTTGATGAGATAAGGATAAGAGATGTTTGGGGTCTGGTGTTAAAGCCTGTGGGTTCTGTCACAACTATCAAGAAAGGTTTTATATCAAGGGTGATATTGGAGTTTAAGGTGTGTAGATGTAGATTGCACAGTTAGTAAGTGTGGATGTCCCTGAACGGGGAGTAAGTTTAGATCTGTGAAGAGTGGGGGGTTTGTTGCCAGGGATGGGATTTAGTGATTATTCTTTCTGCGGGCTTTTTGTTGGTTATTATTGGCTTTGGGTGTGTTGCTGCAGTTGATCCCAAGCACAAATAGCATAGGTGAGGTATGGATAAATAAGGGGAGTGGTATAGTGTGAGAAGGGGCTTTTTGGGCAGCACGTAGTATCGTATCTTAGAGAGGATCCAACCGTTTTGGATACTTTTTTGGTTATGTGTTGGATATGGGTGCTGAAATTTTCAGGTTGTTGTCAAGGTATAGGCCTGGAATTTGCCCTCATTATGTCTGGTAATTAGAGTGTTGTCGATCTTAATGTTAATTTGTGCATCTCCTGTTCTGTACCAACATAATATAGTGGGTTTTGTCAGAGTTAAAGCATAAGTTTATTGGCTGTCATCCAAGTCGATATTTTGATCAACTCCTCGTTAACAATGGTGTTGAGGGTGGCAAGATTAAGGTGAGAGATGACATAAGTCATGTCGTCAGCAAAGAGAAGGGGTTTTCGGTGTTGGGATACGTTTGGAAGGTCATTGATGTATATGGGGAAGAGCAGGGGACCAAGGACACTTCCCTGTGGAACTCCAGTATCAAGGGGCCCCCGTGTTGTTGATGCTGTGTCTTTAGTGGTGACTTTACTGATACCTATTAGTAAGGTAAGATTTGAAATAAGCAAGTGCATGACCTCTTATACCGTAATGGTCAAGTTTGTGGAGTAGGATGTCTTTAGTCTACTGTGTCAAAAGCTTTTCTTAGGTCAATAAAATTCCTAGTGGATATTCCTTATTTTCCAATGCGGGTGTAAAGCAGATCTAGCTTTTTTGATGATTGCATCATTAGTGCTTTTATTTTTCCTGAATCCAAATTGGCAGGGGTTGAGTATGTTTTGTGTGTTATAAATGAATATAGTCTCCTGTGCAGAGTTTCTCAAAGTTTTTTTGGATACCCAATGGTAAGTTAGATATTGGTCTATAGTTGTTTAAGTCTATGGGGTTCACCACCTTTATGTATTGGTGTAACCCTTGCCATTTTGAGTAGTTTCGGGAGGTTGCTAGTTTCTAGTGACTTGTTAAAAAGTAATGGAAATAGCTTGCAAAAGGGATAGGGGCCTCCCCGCTTGTACAGTAATGGTGGGATATGAGACAGATTCCCTGAGTTATTTTTAAGTGACTTTATAATCTCGGTGACTTCCGAGGGCTCAGTTGGTGCAAGATAGAAGGAATTGGGGACATTCCCATCTAGGTAGTCCCCGGCATGGGCATTGGATGTGGGATTTTATTGGCAAGATTAGATCCTATGGTTGAGAAGAAGTCGTTTATCTTGTTAGCTGTGTCGTGGGATGTTAGTGGGTTTCATTAGGTTTAGTTAGGACAATATTCTTGGGTTTTTCAGTTTGTGGGTCCCTAGAATTGAGAGAGTGTTTTCCAGGTCTTTTTTATATTCCTCTAGTGTCTTTGAATCTACTGGAGTAGTATAGTTGTTTGGCTTTCTTTATTACTTGGTTGAGAACTGATGAATAGTGTTTCAAAATGTCTTTGTGTATTAACCCCTGTCTATATAGCTTTTCATTTGGTGTTTCTTGTCAATGGATTTCAGAATGGTGCTGGTTAGCCATGGGCAACCAAGCCGTTTTTTTGTGATCTGTTTCGTTTTTATAGGAAAATGTTTGTTGTATAGTTAAGTAATTTTTTAAAGAAAAATGTCTGTCCAGTCTTCAATACCTTTGGGCCTTGGAGAATTCTGTAGTCCAGTCAACAGTCTCTAGGTCGCTGTGAACTTCCTTACTGATGGCCTCGTCAGGGGAGTCAAATGAGACTTTGTTGTATTCAAGTGGTGGTTTAGTAATGTTTGTCAGGAGGAAGGTAGGGTAGTGGTCTGTAGTGCTATCTGTGATTATCCTAAATTTAAGGGGGGCTAGTATATTGGTCCATATGTGGTCTATTATGGTTGCACTTGTCTCAGTGAGCCTGGTTGGTTTAGTTTTTGTTGGTATGAGAATGTGTGTTGTTTTATATTGTTGATGAAATCAGTTACAGGCTGATCATCTAGTAAGCCAAAGGGTTTATGTTGAAGTCTCCAGCTAAGAGAAAATGATGCTTATTCATTTGTATGTTTGTTATTAGTGGCTTTAATTTCTCACTGAAATTTGGGTGTTTGTGTGAGGTATCCGGTAAAATGTCACCGTTGTATATGTGTCTTAAGGTTTTTTACAGTAAAATTAGCAAAAATGTATTCCCCATATTCATCACTAAAGCAAGTGGTGCTAATACAAGATAATTGGTTAGAGTAATAGATTGCAATACCACCCCCAACTTGGTTTGGTCTGCAGTTGTGAACTGCTGTGTATCCTGGTAGAGGGTAGATATCTATTGTGTCCTGCTTAAGCCAGGTCTCAGTAAGAATAATGCAGGAGAAGGGTGTCTTTAGTGATTCAAGGAGTGCCAGGAGGTCATCATCATAGTGTTTGCTTAAGGACCTGATATTGTAATTAAGTACTGATAGACTTTTAGCAGATTATGGAGGTTTAGATCAGGGTCAACGTGATCAATCATCTTCTAGGTTTAAATTATGGTTATTTATATCCTGAGTTGTGTGTTGGTTATAGTATGATATTTGTGGGGGTGGGAAGTTTGGATAAGTATATAGCTAGAGTATTTTGGTCATATAGAGTATAGTCACTACTACACATAATGAAGTTGATGTTGTCTATGTGTTGTGCTGGAATGAACTAAAATACAACTAGGTATGAACTAGTAATATAAAAACAAATTAAAAATAGAAACAAAAACTCTCACTTGTAATTGCAACTAAGGTCTAATATAAAGACTTTTGTGGAGTCTATGTTTTGAGCTAGAATGAGCTATAGTACAACTAGATTCAATTAATAATATACAAATACAAATTAAAAATAGCACCAGTCTCTCACTAGTTTAAATTTCACTATGGTTAATATAATGAATTTGGTATTGACTATAGTACAACTGAGTTTAATCTAATAATATAAAAAGGCACAAGACTCTCAATTGTAATTGCATAAGGTCTTATATAAGTTGTTTACAAGAATTAGAGGGATAACTAGATTTTTAAATTGACCCGGATAAAATACACATGTTAAGGTAGCAAAAGAAATAATAATAAAAAAAAAATGACCAAAATAAAAATGGCAATGACTTGGTTATAAATATGCTAGTAAGATGGTAGACAGGATAGTATAAAGTTGTTAGTTGAAAATATAGTTTAAAAAATATAGAATAAAAATGGTCAATAAAAGAAGTTTACAATAAGTTTGATCAATATAGTTGAAAGCAAAATTGGGCAATAATAGGGATTTTAGATAAAAAAGGGCAATTGAGTATTTCTTAAAGTGAGGTAGAATTACTGAGGACAAGTTATGGCTAGTTTATAATAAAATAAGATGGAACAGTGATGTGGTAAGTTGTTGAAAAGGAGATAGATTCTGTAGATATTAAACACAATTAAGACTATGAGGTAGAATGGTCGTTGAATACAACAATGACAATCAAAAGTAGTTGGGGTATTAGAATTTTAGGGGGGCCCCAAATTTATGACAATATAACACTAACTGTGGACTGTGGGTATTATCTGCACTTTACTCTGATTCTGTTAGTCCAGCCTCACTTAGGAATGTTTTAAGGTCATGTTCTGTATGATGAAGTATCTCTTCCCAGTGGGCTGTTTCCTAACTGCGATTTTTCCATCCCTCACAAAGCACTGGTGGATTTTTTGGGCATAGCGTAATTTTCTTAGCCGATAAAGAAGGTTTTGTCTTATTTTGGTAAGGCACTCCCAGGTCTTTGACGTTGGTGTTGTCGCTCTATTTTGTGGCCAGAATTTGTATTGTACTCTGATGAAGATTTAATTTCCTCGTGTTTACCATATCTGAGTAATTGAAATATCTCATCGTTGAACTTCATATTGTTTTCTGCAGCCCACTGAAAGATTTGGTTGATGTCCGCCTGGAGCCTTGCAGTGTCTGCAATGGAAGACACTGTCATGCAGATTCGGGTGTCATCTGCAAAGGAAGACACGGTGCTGTGGCTGACATCCTTGTATATGTCTGTATGAGGATGAGGAACAAGATGGGAGTGAGTACTGTCCCTTGGGGAAAACAGAGTTTTTCACCGTAGCTGTCTCAGACTTTACTTCTGTTGACGACTACTCTCTGTGTTTGTTAGTGAGGAAATTATAGATCCATCGACCGACTTTTCCTGTTATTCCTTTTAGCATGCATTTTGTGCGTTTATTACGCCATGGTCACACTTGTCAAAGGCTTTTGCAAAGTCTGTATATATTACATCTGCATTTTTTTTTGTCTTCTAGTGCATCTAGGACCTTGTCGTAGTGATCCAATAGTTGAGACAGACAGGGGCAACCTGTTCAAAACCCATGTTCCCCTGGGTTTTTTTAATTGATGGGTTTCTAGATGGGTGGTGATCTTACTACTTAGGCCCTTTCGAAGATTTTTATGATATGGGATGTTAGTGCTATCGGTCTGTAGTTCTTTGCTGTTTCTTTACTGCCCCTTTGTGGAGTGGGGCTATATCTGTCTTTTTTTAGTAAATTTGGGGACGACCCCAGTGTCCATGCTCCCTCTCCATAGGATATTAAAAGCTCGTGATAGGGGCTTCTTGCAGTTCTTGATGAACACAGAGTTCCACGAGCCTGGCCCTGGAGCAGAGTGCATGGGCATGTCTTTTATCGCCTGTTCGAAGTCATTTGGCATCAGGATAACATCAGATAGGCTTGTATTAACCAAATTCTGTGGCTCTCTCACAAAAAAATTCATTTTGGTGTTCGACTCTCAGTCTGGTTAGCGGCTTGCTAAAAACTGAGTCATATTGGGACTTGAGTAGCTCACTCATTTCTTGCTGTCATCTGTGTAGGACCCATCTTTTTTAAGTAGGGGCCCAATACTGGACGTTGTTCTCGACTTTGATTTTGGCATAGGGGAAGAAATACTTTGGGTTTCTTTCAATTTCATTTATGGCTTTTAGTTCTTCCCGCGATTCCTGAGTCCTATAAGATTCCTTTAGCTTAAGTTCGATGCTTGCTATTTCTCTGACCAGTGTCTCCTACGCATTTCAGATATATTGACCTCTTTTAGCCGCTTTTGTTATTCTTTTCCGTCGCTTGTAAAGGGAGCGCCTGTCTCTTTCTATTTTACATCTATTCCTTCTTTTTCTTAGAGGAATAAGCCTTTTGTGCAAACATCGAGTGCCACCGAGTTAATTTGTTTAGGCATAAGTTGGGGTCTGTGTTGCTTAGTATATCTTCCCATTTTTATATCGGTTAGGACTGGTTTACTTGGTCCCACTTTATGTTTTTGTTATTGAAGTTGAATTTGGTGAATGCTCATCATGACTAATCTCATTATGTCGGTCTGGTGCTCCCTGCATTTCATGTCTGAACCTCAATTTTTGTTGTGATCTGAGTATATTGTTTTTGATATGGGGGAAAATTTCATATCAGATCATCATTGTTAGTGAAGATGAGGGTTAGTGTATTCTCCATTCTAGTAGGCTCTATTATTTGCTGGTTTAAAATTGAATTTTGTGCAGAGATTTAAAAGCTCGTGTGAGTGTGAGTTTCATCAGAGCTTTCCTCCTGGTGTTATTACCGCAACAATATTATTTGCTATATTCCTCCATTTTAGGTGCCTTAAGTTGAAATCCCCCTGGAGCAAGATGCTGGGTGCAGAAGCTGGAAGATTTTCCAGACAGTAGTCAATTTTTAACAGCTGTTCCTGGAATTGCTGGGATGTTGCATCCAGAGGCTTGTAGACTACCACAATGACTAGGTTTTGGTTCTCGATCTTTACTGCTAAAACTTCCACTACATCATTTGAGGCATTAAGCAGTTCTGTGCAAACAAGTGACTCTGCAATGTACGGGCCAACCCCGTCCCTTTTGCCTGTTCACTCTGTCGCATCTGTATAGGTTGTAACCTGGGATCCATATTTCGTTGTCCAAGTGATCCTTTATATTAGTCTCAGTGAAAGCCACGAACATTGCCTTTGCCTCTGCAAGCAGTCCACGGATGAAAGGTATTTTGTTGTTTGTTGCTGGCTTTAGACCCTGTATATTTGCAAAGAAGAATGTCATCGGACTGGTGGTATTGTTGCTATACCATAGGTGTCCCTGATGATAGCCGGTAACAGTAGCTGTGCCGAATGGGGAAAAACAGCCCCACGAGCAACTTCAATGCTAATAGTATTCACCCGTCGACGTCCATGTGTCGCCATGTTGTGAAAACCAAAGTTACACAAACTGACAGTAGGGGCAGTCACTGCGCATGTCCGCTCACCCCAAAGGTCAAGTGACGTCTGTGTTTGGGCTTATTAGGTATCTCGAGGGGCAATTAATAGTGTTATGGGAGAGGGTTAGGGGGTGGGAGCCCCAGTGGCAGACATAGAGGGATTGAAGGATAGACTCAGGGAATTGCAAAATGAATGGTTCAGTGCGGTAAGGGTTTAAGGGGTGGTTAGAGGTGGTGATATGGGTGATAGGCCATCGGCGTGTCCTGCAAGGGCAGGCACGTTGGTGCGTTGCTATGGAAATGGCAGGATTGCAGGTCCATGAGGAAATGGAAATGGGGCAAGAGCTGGTTACAACTGAGGGGATTGGGGTATGTAGATGCTTGGTTTAGTGCTTATATGAGAAGTGCGGGTGTGAGTGAGGGGGCGTTAAGGGAGACGGGAGATTGGGTGCAGTGTGTGCTTGACAGTGATGACAGGGAAAAGTTACAGATGAATATCGTTGAGGAGGAGGTGTGGATGGCATTAATGGGCATGAATCGGAATAAGGCACCAGGGATAGATGGGCTGCCTAGCGACTTTTATATGCAGCATCGGGGTGTACTGAAGAAATTTTTTGGTGAAATTGTTTATGGACATGAAAGAGTGAGGTAAATTGGGGGGAGTTGCAAGTGACAGCGATTGTAGAATATCACTCATGTGTGCAGACTACAAACACTTTGAGAAAATATTAGGAAACTGTATTAAGAGGGTTATTGGTAAGGTTATAGTAGGGGGACAATATGGGGGACTGGGAAGATCAATGTACGAGGGGTAATGGGTTATGTAGAAGGTTCATTGAGAGTATGTGTTGAGGGGGGAGGGGTATTAGTGCTGGATTGGAGGGTGGCATATGATACTGCCGAGAGGAATGCATTGTGGAGAATCATGAGGTGGCAGGGGTTTGGGAGGAAATAGCGGATGGGCCATACTTTATATCAGGGACCCGGGGGGGGTGGGCAGATTAATGGGAGGGGGGTCAGTGTGTGCAGGATGGGGGCTTGAGACGATCTCCCCTCTACAAATGTATTTGCAGTTTGGGAAAACCCCTTTTTACGGGGGTGGGAAGGGTGCGTCAGGAGGAGGTGGGATGATGCGGGGGTTGGGAGACCGGTTCTGGTTATTTTGATGACAGGGACGTCCTAGTGGTGAGGGGAGGGGGGTTGGAGGGTCTGGAGGGTCTGGGGGGGGTCTGGTGTTTTTGGGGGGCAAAGGTTTTGGCGGTAAAAATGGGGAAAAATAAATCAAACTATGGTTAGGGGCAGGGAATGGGTGGAAGGGTGAGGGGGGACCGGGCGAGGGTGGTTGTAGTGGATCGGCAAAAGTTTGGGGGGTTTGGGGGTATTGGGGATGTGCAGATGGTGAGGAGGTTAATTCAAAGTATGTAGAAAAATAGTGCTTTGAGATTGACTGGGTTTCGGCGGGGATATTTGCCTAACAGGGGTCATTGTGGTCTATGTGTTTATTTAGTTAAAAAATGGCATGTGGCAGCATTGTACCTTTTTGGGGTAAGGGGTTTTTCAGGATTTTGGGGGAGGTTTTGGCTTTATTTGGGGGGTTTGGGTGTGATTTTTTGAAGGGGGGTGGCAAAATCAAGTAGCCAAGGGAGGGTGGGTTAATAAATTTAAACAAAAGGGTTTAAGGATCTATGTAAACATGGGTTTCCCGAGGGGGATGGGGAAGGGGGTGGAGGGGGTTTGGGGGTTTTGCGAGAAAATATTCAGAGATGGTGGAAGGAAAAGGATTTGCGAGATTGTGAGGAGATGTTGCGAGGGCTTATTGCTCTCAGGATCTGAAGAAAATGTGGGTAGGGTCCATAGAGAGGAAGCTATGGCCCGGGGGGCAGTGGCTGTGGAAAGGGGATCACTGATGTATGCATGTAAAAAACATTTGGGGTCATTTTTTAAAAAGGGTGCGTGTCCCGGCGTGTGTGAGGGAGGTAATGTATAGGTTTCCCCCATGGGGTCTTGCCCGCCGGGGTTTTTTTTCGTAATGATAGATCAGGGGGGTGGTGTAGGTTTTTGAGGTAGAGTCGAGTCTTGTGTTTACTTTTGCGAAGTTTGGGGTGGGGGAATGGAGGAAAGTCGTAATGACAGATTGCAAACAAAAAAATACCCCGGCCCCCGGATTGAACCCGCGGTATGTCTCAAAACTCAGCCCGTCATGTTGCCACTGGGGCCCGTAGCACAAAAAGATTCGTCAACTGGTTTTTTCTCACCATAGGAAGGTTATCCAGGCCCACTGTGACCACAAATGAAATTTTTACAGCGAATCTCCAGCTAGGTGGCCGGACGAACTCTAGTCAAGTCCCCTTCCTGCGTAACAGTTGTCTGTTTAAAAACTTGCATTTTTTTTTGGTCCAGTGGTGCCTGTGCTAACCTTCCCATGGTGTGAAATACCCGTTGGAAAAAATCTTTTGGGTAGCTGGGCTAGTGGCTAACGTGAGGGCTGGGTTTTGAATTATGACCGCGGGTTCAATCCCGCCGGGGTTGGGTTTATGGTGGAGAAAGTGTTTCGGTATGGGGGGGGTGGTTGTCGGTTTTTGCGAGTGCTTTTTTTGATTAGGTGGGGTAAGGTGAAAGTTCAAAATGGGGGCTTACTTATAGTTGTTTAGTCTTTATATAGTGGGAAATGAGAGATAAAGGATGGGGAACGAAAGATGGCCCTAGCTGCAACTTTTTGAGGACAGTTTAAAAAAACGGGGAAATTTAGGGGAGGGGGAAGGGTTTTCTGGAGGGTTTTAGGGGTTTTTTTGGGGATTTAGGGTTTTATAGATTTTTGGGGGTAAGGGGGGTGGTTTTCCCCCAGGGGGGTGCAATTGTGGGCGTGGTGTGTTGCAGGGTCTACCTAATTGTATACCAAATTTGTGGTTGCAGGGGTCGAGACTCAGCTCCGGGGCCCCCCCCTTTTCCTGTCGCACTGGACCCTCTCTTCTCTGCTTTCTGAGTTTTGAATCCCTCTTCAAAAACTTGTATGGTTCCTGCCTCCATATTCACTTTGAGGCTTTTCCACTTGCTGAAATCAGACAAAAGAAATACCCAAACGTCCCTGTGACCGTTGAATCTTCAGTTTCCCAGTTGTGACCCTTGGGCCCCTGTGTCCCTCTCTGGAAATCCTACTCTGTCCCCCTTTGTCTTTCCCCCGTATCTTGTATGTCGTTATCATGTTCCCCTGACCCTTTTGTCCCCCAATGTCGTCGTTGTTTTTCCTTAATTTTCCTCGTACGACTTTCCCCTTGAGCCGGGGACTAGCCTTGTTGCAAACCTTGTACTTTCTCTAACTTCTTGACTGCTTGCCCGGGTGTGGGTTCCAGACTGGTGGCATACTCCGTAGGGGCCCAAACATAACATGTACAGGTCTTGAAGATTCCTTATTAAGGGTATGGGAACGCTATTCTCAGGTTTGCCAGGCGCCCGTATCTGCGCGGTTATTTGGTGATGTGTGCCTCTGGTGATGTCCGGTGTTTGGGTCCCCCAAGTTTTTTTCCCCCTGAGGGGGTTTCTGTAGTCTTTGTCCACCTCCCTTTTCTCTGTCTGTGGTCTTCTTTGCCCCCCCCCATTCTTCTTTGACTTTGCTTTTGGGGCTGGATTGAATTTGAAAAGGCCAGTTGTGGACCACTGTCCGCCTGTCCAGGTCTTTTCAGTCTGCCTCACCCTCGTCAATTTAATTCTTCTCATCAATTCCCGTCATCGAAAACAGGGAAATTTAATCTATTCCTTCCATCATGTCTTTCACTATATAAAAAATAGCACGGTCCTAGAACTGCCCCCTGGGGGACCCCCTCGTAACGGGCGCCACTGTGATACCTCTTCACGTACCATATCGTTGCTCCCTCCCTGCGGTTTTCCCCTTTATCCATTGCAGGCCCCCCCTTTTACGTGCCTGACCTCAGCTTCTGCATAATCTTTTGTGGGGAACTGTGTCAAAGGCCTTCCTGCAGTTAGGAAAACGCATCTCCCCACCCCTCTCTCTTTTTAAATTTGTTCCCCTTGTCATAAAACCCAGGAGGTTTTGATAAAAGATTTGCCTTCCAAAACCCCATGCTGGTTTTCATTTATATCTTGTTCCTTTCAGGTGTTCGACCACTTCCTCCGATAATCTTCCCTGATTTTGGCACACAATAATTCAGAGACACGGGTCGGATTTTAGTGCCTTGTCTTGTTTCCTTTCTTAAATATGGGGACTCATTAGCGTTTTCCCATTTCAGGTAGTTCCCCATTTTAAAGGGGATGTGTTTAAAGGGGATTGTGGTTAGAGGCACCACAGCATCTCGCTCCTTCTCTAAGGACCCTTGGGAGTGTTGTCCGGCCCATGCCTTTGAGGTGTAAAGGTCATTAAGAGTTCTTCACCCCCTCCTCATTTTCGTATTTTCATCCAACACCTTTTTGGATTTTCCCCTCTTGATGTTCCCTTTGTCTGTCTTCCCACAGCCCTTCCTGTCTCACGTAAAAATTTCCTTAAATCTCCGTTCAGCTCCTCACTACCTCTGATCTTTTCTTTGGTTTCTCCCCCTTCTGCCCTTATCTGTCACCGGGTCTTGATGTTTCCCCTCCTGATGGGGGCTATAAACAGTTTCGGGTCAGTTTGTTCTCGTGCTTGTCTTTTTCTACTGTCGCGGGCCCCCCTCCTTACCTGTGCGTACCATTCCGGCTTTTTGGACTGATCCCTATTTTTGTGTTCTTGCCTTCTGTATTTTTCCCCCATTCTCTTTTGCATTTTGTTTTGCCTCCTTCAACGTCGGGAAAAACCGGGGCTCGTTCGGGTCTTCCCGTGTTATGTTCCCTTGAGAAAAAACCTTTCCCACTGCCTCCTTGCATTTGTTGTTCATATTCCATCATTTATTTACGGGTTTTCCCTCCCGTTTCTGCCCCACTGGACCTCCCCCCGGAATTTTAAAACCTATGTAGTCCCTTTTTTAAAAGTCAGGCTTTTCCCATTCAATCTTTTATTCTCTCCACTTGCAGCTCTCTATGTTTTAAAAGCACAGAACCACGTGGTCGCTAGCTCCTAGGGACTTTTCCTTGTGTCCTCAATACTGAGCTGCCCGGGGTAACAAAAGGGCCCAATCTTGTGGTTATCTCCCCTCTCATTTGGGTAGTGTCCTTAACTGTTGGTGCATGGGTTTTCCAGCCCCACTAAAACACCTGGCTCCCCATGTTTAGGACCCCCATGTGGCCCCAGGTTTTCCCAGTCAATCTCCCTGTGGGGTTTAAACCCCCCTAACCCCGCAACTTGCTCTGCGGAGTGGCTTTCTTGCACCTCGCGTGTGTCCACCCCTGCTTGTTGGCTCCTTTTAAATTTCCCCTTTTTGGGCCCCCTGCAGTTTGTGGTGGATTATCATCACTGCAAAGCCACTTTGTGTTCCCCCGACTGAAGTGTACCTGCTATGTATCTCTTTCTCCCGTCTCATCTATTCCTTCCATTTTTCGAATTTCCATCTGTTTTTTTCGAGCAGGCAACCCACCTCCCCCCCCGCCCCCTTTTATCTTTCCTATGATCTGGTATCCTGTGGGAAGATTCATCTGTATTGTCTCCCAGGTTTTGTTTCTGTAAACTCTATGATGTTGGGGCTTTTTCTTGATCTTTCTTTCCATTCCTCTGTTTATTCGTTAATCCATCTGATTTTTGTACCAAAACCCTTAATTCGTTCTAAAACTGTAAATGTGGGGCGGAGGGTGGAAACGAGGGGGTCGGTGTGTGATGGTTTTTTTTTGGATTTGGTTTAGTTTCCTTGGGGGGGTGTGGCTGGAGTCATTCTGCAGGGGTTTTGGGGGGGGCACTTGTCCTTCCATTTGATCTGGATTATTCTGCCTCCTTTTTCTTTCCCCCCAAATTTTTCCTTTCGTTTTTGAACTTCTCTTTTTTTCTTCCTTTCGTCCTGTGTTCGTCTCGATCGAGGTACACATCCAGAACTCGCTTGCCCCTCAGCCTGCCCCTTTTTCCTGCAGGATCATGGGTCGGGTTGATTCTGCCTTGAAAATTACTTTGAGGCCCCTTCTTTTTTTTGTGAACCACCCAATTCTCCGAAAAATTCCCCCTGGGGCATGTCCCCCCCACCCATCACCTTCATGTTCTTCAATCGCTTTTTTCTCCCCCTGCTTTCTTTCATCATAAATTTCCCCTTTTGCTTCGTCTAGCCCATAGCAAACACGGCTTTCCCTTTCCACCTCCCAGTGTGACCCATTGCATCCTCTGAGTGTTTTTGTTCCTTCCCCTGGGTGTTCCATCCTTCAGTCCCTTCCCCAGTTTTGCCCCTATGCTTCTTTGGGTTTTTCCTTCCCGCTCACCTGCCCCTGGCCCCCCCAGGGGGTTTGGGAAGTCCCGGCACTGTCTTAGTTTCCCTTTAAGCTTCCAACCCCTCTTCTGTCCTAGTGTGCTCCCTGTTTTGGTTTTTGGCCCCCCTGGGGTTTTACAGGGCCCCTGCTACAGTTTTGTTTCCATTTTTCCTTTTAACAAAACAAATTTGGGCCCCAAAATAGAGCGAAACACCAAGTCAAAGACCTGGGGGTGTTATGTGGAGGATCTCCCTTTAAGGACCATAAAAATTGTATCAATCGTTTTTCTAAAAAAAAAACAGGTGGTAATGGAAACCCTTCAAAACTAGGGGGGCCAAGCCCTGATGAACTCTTCAGGTCCTTGTTCTATCTAGGCTGGAATATTTCTGCACTCTAACCACCTTTCAAGGCAGGGGAAATTGCCGACCTAGAAATGTACAAAACTTTCAGGCGGCATAACGGAGATAAAACGCTCAATTACTGGGAGCGCCTAGGGTTTTTAAATGTATTTCCCCCGGAAAAGCAGGAGGGGGAAAATACATGATTATATACACCTGGAAAAACCTGAGGGACTGTACCCAAAAATTTCACACGAAAATCATCACTACGAAAGCAAAAGACTTTGGGAGACGATGCCCTCCCCCAAAAGAAAAAAGGGGGTGTCACTAGCACGTTTAAAAGGGCATACAAAAAGTGTCAGGGGCCCCAGATGTTCAACGCCTCCCCGCACACTAAGGGGATTACCAAAAGACCCCTGGCTTTTCAAGCTGGCACTGGACAACCCCTAAATCATTCCGTCAGCCGGGGTGGCTGTAAAGTTGGTTTTCGTGCAGCCGCAGCACAGCCTGGTTGTCAGGCGCTGATCCCCCAGGAGGGCCCGGTCCAGACCGGGCCCCGGGGGCAGACCCCCAAAAATCTTCCAGGTTAAAATCCCGGTAAGACCCGTTTTTGTGTTTTATGTAGCCATTTCCGTGCTACTTCTGTGTATCTTTTTCTCTGTGCTGTTTCAGATTCTCAGCCCCCCTTTCTAATTTTCTCTTCTTGTTTCTGCTGCTGGGGCCTGTTGCTTCCACCTCTGCATTTGCTGCTAACCCCTCTTCCCTCTTCCCCTTTTCCGTCTCTAGTCTTCCCTTCCCAGTTTTCCTCCCTTTTTTTGAGCTTCATCCCTCCTCCCTCCCCGATTCGTCCTTGGAGCCCCTTGGGTTATCCTGGTTAGGGGGAGGGGAAAGATGGTTAGGAGAGGGGATGGATGGGTTTTGGGGGGGGGGGAGGATGGTTTTTTGTTTTTTGGGGATTTTTTTTTAAAAGGGGGGATTTTTTGGGGGGGGGGGGGGGTTTTTTTTTTTTATTTGGGGGGGTTGGGTTTGGGGGGGGGGTTAGGTGGGTTTGGGGGAGGGGGGGTGGAATGGGGTTTTGGGAGGGGGGGGTGGGTTTGGGGGGGGGGGGGGTTTGGTTTGGGGGGGTGGGGGGGGGGGGGGGGGTGGGGGGTGTAGTTGGGGGGGTTAGACGGTTTGGGGAGGGGTTAGGTGTTTGGGGGAGGGGTGGGTGGCTAAGGTGAGGTTGTTAGGGATGGGGGAGAGGTGGTTAGGGGAGGGGGGGGGTACGTGTTTTGTGTCAAGTGTTTGTGTCAAGTGTGGAGGGGTGTGGGGGTTTGGTGTGTGTGTGTGTGTGTGTATGTGCGTGTGTGTGTGCGTGTGTGTGTGTGGTGTGTGTGTGTGGTGTGTGTGTTGGTGGTGTGTGTGTGTGGTGTGTGTGTGTGTGGTGTGTGTGTGTGTGTGTGTGTGTGTTTGTGTTTGTGTATGTGGTGTGTTGTGGGTGTGTGTGTGTGGTGTGTGGTGTGTGTGCGTGTGTGGTGTGTGTGTGGTGTGGTCCGACCGTGTGTGTGTGATATTCAGAGCTAGAAGGGTTTTGGGGGGCTTTTTGGTCTGAGTCTATGGATTGTAGGTCATACAGCAGGGAAGCCTAATGGATCAGACATGACCCATTGGGCACTTTGTGTGATTTGGGTTTATTTGTTTTGTGTGCTTTACACTGCATGTTGTGTGGCCTGGGAGTTTGAATAATGTTCAGTGCGATTCTGCGATATACAGTGGACCCCCGCATAACATTGGCATCACATAACGTTAAATCCGCATAGCGATACAATTTATCGCTAAAATTTTGCCTCACATAGCGCTAAAAAACTCGCTCAACGCTATTCGTCTGAGATGCGTTTAATGTACGGCCTGAGCCAGCCTCACATGTTCTGCCGGTGGCATTGTTTACAAGCCAGCCTTCACTGTAACATCAAAACATACAATCAGAACGTTTCGTATTACAGCATTTTTGGTTATTTCATCTGCAAAATAAGTGGCCATGGGCCCCAAGAAAGCTTCTAGTGCCAACCCTACAGGAATAAGGGTGAGAATTACTATAGAGATGAAGAAAGAGATCATTGCTAAGTATGAAAGTGGAGTACGTGTCTCCGAGCTGGCCAGGTTGTATAGTAAACCCCAATCAACCATCGCTACTATTGTGGGCAAGAAAACGGCAATCAAGGAAGTTGTTCTTGCCAAAGGTGCAACTGTGTTTTCGAAACAGATCGCAAGTGATAGAAGATGTTGAGAGACTCTTATTGGTGTGGATGAACGAAAAACAGATAGCAGGAGATAGCATCTCTCAAGCGATCATAAGTGAAAAGGCTAGGAAGTTGCATCAGGATTTAATTAGAAAAATGCCTGCAACTAGTGATGATGAGTGAATTTAAGGCCAGCAAAGGTTGGTTTGAGAGATTTATGAAGCATAGTGGCATACATAGTGTGATAAGGCTTGGTAAGATGCCAGTTCGGACCACAAAGCAGCTGAAAAATATGCAGGAATATAAGGAGTACCTGGAGTTTACCTGGAGTTTACCTGGAGAGAGTTCCGGGGGTCAACGCCCCCGCGGCCCGGTCTGTGACCAGGCCTCCTGGTGGATCAGAGCCTGATCAACCAGGCTGTTTCTGCTGGCTGCACGCAAACCAATGTGCGAGCCACAGCCCAGCTGATCAGGAACTGACTTTAGGTGCTTGTCCAGTGCCAGCTTGAAGACTGCCAGGGGTCTGTTGGTAATCCCCCTTATGTGTGCTGGGAGGCAGTTGAACAGTCTCGGGCCCCTGACACTTATTGTATGGTCTCTTAACGTGCTAGTGACACCCCTGCTTTTCATTGGGGGGATGGTGCATCGTCTGCCATCGTAGTGAGTGATTTTCGTGTGCAAGTTCGGTACTAGTCCCTCTAGGATTTTCCAGGTGTATATAATCAAGCGCTCCCAGTAAATGAGGTGTTTTATCTCCGTTATGCGCGCCGTGAAAGTTCTCTGAGTTGTGTGTTGAGTTCTAGTACTGATATCTGTAGTGGTGGGAAGTTTGGATAAGTATATAGCTAGAGTACTTTGGTCATATAGAGTATAGTCACTACTACACATAATGAAGTTGATGTTGTCTATGTGTTGTGCTGGAATGAACTAAAGTACAACTAGGTATAAACTAGTAATATAAAAATACAAATTAAAAATAGAACAAGACTCTCACTTGTAATTGCACTAAGGTCTAATATAATGACTTTTGTGGAGTCTATGTTTTGAGCTAGAATGAGCTATAGTACAACTAGATTTAATCTAATAATATAAAAATACAAATTAAAAATAGCACCAGACTCTCACTGTAATTGCACTATGGTCTAATATAATGAATTTGGTATTGACTATGTATTGAGCTACAATGAGCTATAGAACAACTGAGTTTAATCTAATAATATAAAAAAGGCACAAGACTCTCAATTGTAATTGCAATAATTTCTTATATAAGTTGTTTACAAGAATAAGAGTATAACTAGATTTAAATTGACAGGATAAAATACACAAGTTAAGGTAGCAAAAGAATTATAAAAAAAAAAAATGATAAAAATAAAAATGGCAATGACTTGGTTATAATATGCTAGACAGGATAGTATAAAAGTTGTAGTTGAAAATACTAGTTTAAAAAAGTATAGAATAAAAATGGTCAATAAAAGTAGTTTACAATAAGTTTGATCAATATAGTTTAAAGCAAAATTGGGCAATAATAGGGATTTTAGAATAAAATTGGGCAATTGAGTATTTCTTAAAGTGGGGTAGAATTATTGAGGACAAGTTATGGCTAGTTTATAATAAAATTAGATGGAACAGTGATGCAGTAAGTTGTAGAAAAGGAGATAGATTCTGTAGATATTAAACACAATTAAGACTATGAGGTAGAATGGTCGTTGAATACAACAATGACAATCAAAAGTAGTTGGGGTATTAGAATTTTAGGGGGGCACAAATTTATGACAATATAACACTAACTGTGGACTGTGGGTATTATCTGCACTTTACTCTGATTCTGTTAGTCCAGCCTCACTTAGGAATGTTTTAAGGTCATGTTCTGTAGAGATGAAGTATCTCTTCCCAGTGGGCTGTTTCCTAACTGCGATTTTTCCATCCCTCACAAAGCACTGGTGGATTTTTTGGGCATAGCATAATTTTCTTAGCTGAAAAAGAAGGTTTTGTCTTGTTTTGGTAAGGCACTCATTGACGTAAACATCAGTTTTCATAGAAATAGATGATTTTAGTAGGTTGTTTCTTTGTAGGCTAGTTTGGAATTTTAACAGCACTGTTTTTTTACCTGCTTGGTAGCCCATCAGTTTGCAATCCTTTAGGTCATCACTACATATGTTAAGACGAAGGTGGTCCTTGATAAGCTGCAGTTGAGGAATCAATTTTGGCATTGGGGAAGTACTTGGGGTTGGAGGTTAATGGGGAGGATGTGGAAGAGTTGGTGGAGGAGGACAATGAAGAACTAACCACTGATGAGCTACTAGATCATCTTGAACAGCAAGAGGCCACACCTGAGGAAACTGCTTCAGAGGAGGGGAGAGAGAAATTGAAGAAGTTGCCTACTTCAAAGATTAAGGAAATCTGTGCAATGTGGCTTAAAGTGCAAACCTTTATGGATGAAAATCACCCTCAGACAGCTATTGCAAGCTGTGTTGTCAACCTGTACACTGACAATGTTGTGAACCACTTTAGGAAAGTCATAAGGGAACTAGAGGTACAGGCCTCTATGGACAGATATGTTGTGTGACAGAAGTCCAGTGACTCTGAAACTGGTCCTAGTGGTATTATAAGAAGGGAAGTAACCCTGGAAAAGGACTTGACACCTCAAGTCCTAATGGAAGGGGATTCCCCTTGTAAACACTAAGACCATCAACACTCTCCCCTCCTCCCATCCTATCAATCATCACCAGATCTTCAATAAAGGTAAGTGTCATGTAACTGTGCATGTCTTCTTCAGTTTGTGTGTATTAAAATTAATATTTCATGTGGTAAAAAATTTGTTTTTTCATACATTTGTGTGTCAGGAACGGATTAATTTGATTTCCATTATTTCTTATGGGGAAAATTAATTCGCATAACGATAATTTCGCATAACATTGAGCTCTCAGGAACGGATTAATATCGTTATGCGAGGGTCCACTGTAATTATATTTAATGTGTTGCATTATTGCTTGAAGAGCTACTGTCACTATATATATGCATGTCTTATCCTGTTTGTTAAATGTAATTGCTTAACATTTGTTCTATGTGCTTTGCACTGCATGTTGTGCGTATTGTTTTTAATGATTTATATGTACATAACCTGTGTTTGTGCATTTTTCAGAATTGAAACCTTTTCTAGGATAAGGCTGAAAGGCCTTTTAGGCAAGTAAATATGTGCTCAGAATTTTGAGTTAACAGCCATTATTATAATAGTATATGTCTGTTAGGTTGTGACTAGCTGGGGGAGGAAAGGATAACCACTGGGGAGGGGGAAGAATTTTTTATATGATTCCTAGATGTAAATACAGGATGTACTTACGTCTGTGCTGTGTATTTCATGTCATGAATTTCTTGGTGTCAGATGTACACCATCATTGTGGGATGGAAGAGGCTGTGTCTGCAGTCTCTGTGCACACTATCGGGATGTACAGGATACCCGATTAGTTTATATATGTGTAATTCTGTTGGGTGGCTCCAACAGGTTTGGTGACATGCATGTAAGACTTGGGACAGCTCATGGGATATGGGAAAATGCGGGGATGCACCCACATGTAGTTGAGTGTGGTGTGTTCTGCTTGACGATGGCAGGGTAGTTTAACTATTAAAGTTTTTCATGTGTTTTTATTTCAAATAATGTCATGTTTTAAATGAAATGTATAAAAAAACTCGTTTACCTCGTTCTTTTTGTGTACAATATGACTTCATTCTGTCTACAGGTTCTCTCTTGTCTAGTGTATCTATTTTCTTCGGTAATTCTAAGACTTAAATGCTTAAACTTTTTCTTGCAACTTTCAGCAACACTTGTATGCCTACTGGGTGCCATGATTGCTTGGCAGATTTAAAATATGGCAATTAATACGTATCTAAAACATGAACTACTGGCACAGGTTCGTCCAACACGCGTATGAACTGAACTGAGGGTTGGGAGGGTGGTGGGAGTGGCTGATGCTGGCAGGGGATGGTGGTAGCCCATCCTGCCCTGCGGGCAACCACACACCTAAAATTTTTTCCCCTCTTACAATCGTGTTAAATTAATTTTACGATGTGTTAAACAAAAATATTCCGCAATTCTTCAGTCGTGCTATAACCAAAACATGTCACACAAAAGTGTTAAACGACGGTCTACTGTATAGGAAAAACAGTTTAGACAAGGCTTAATTACAAAAGAACTAACTAAACGACACACCTCAATACTAACTAATCTAATACAGAAGTCCAAACAAATGTATTATGAAAACAGATTTAATAAAATACAAGGCGATATGAAAAAGACCTGGAAAACTCTGAAATTTTAGGCTCTAGAAAACTGTTTAGAAGTTCATTTAGGAATGCACAAATACAGTAGTTAATAATTACAGAGTGTACCACTAGAACACCTAGCATGGCTAGGCATTTCGGGCAGACTTAGATTAAATCTTAGGTTTAAAATATTACAAAATTATGAGGTAAGTTGGTATTATGGCTAAGTGGCTAAATACTAGTTTGTGAGTTTAGCAATGTGAATGCTTTTGTTTTGGCACTATACATAGTTTCAGTATTGGAGTATCACAGGCCAACTTATGACTAGTTAAGATTCATTATTCTGAGATTGAGATTGAGATTTCTGTTTATGGTCAAATGGGTGAGTGAGTGTAAGTGTGAACCACCAGGTGGTATTCGTGTAATTAGTTGACAGGGTGTATCAGGGAGATAAGATGTTTTCTGATGATAGTTTTGAAGGTGATGAATGTGTCTGCAGTTTTAGAATTTTCAGGTAGGGTGTTCCAGATTTTAGGGCCTTTGACATACATTGAATTTTAGTAAAGGTTTAGTCGGACACGGGGAATGTCATAGAGGTGTTTGTGTCTGGTGTTGTGCCTGTGGATCCTGTCACAACTATCAAGAAAGCGTTTTCATAGATTATCATACATAGCAGCACGTGTCAAGTACCTAGGATAACCCAAAAAAGTCAGTGATCTAGCAAAACCAGACAAACCACACATACCAGC
>NC_069433.1:38962544-39016151 GCF_026875155.1 Cherax quadricarinatus | reverse complement strand
CCCCGACCCAAAGAGTTCAATCCCACTTTTGAAACATTTACCTGGAAAGCAAAAGTAGTGCAGATGCTTTATCGCGAAACGTTAGTGTTTACTGGATCCTCCATTTACGTCGAGGATGTCAAAAATCCAAAGAACAGATCCCATGTGGTCTGGTGTGATTCGATTCCTGCTCCGGGAAGATCTTATTCTGACTGTGAAGCCACCAGCACCCATTAGTGACTTTGTAATGAGCCAAGAATTACTGTATCGAACACCCGAGTTGGGTATCTCCAAGTAGAAGAGTTTACCAGTTAGAAATTCCACAGTCACTAGTGAACGTAGCTCTTACAGATAGTTCATGATGCACCGGGGTGTTTGCACACCCTGGTATGGATCGTTCTGTGAAACAAGCCAGAATGAAATACTTTTGACCCGTATGGCAACTGACATTTCAGAGTATGTTAAGAAATGTAGTGTTTGAAATGCAACATAAAGGAAATGTCAATGGTCCTAATCCAACCAGGTGTACCAACCACTAGCGAACCATGGAAGAGTTCCCCTTTGGATTTGTTAACCAATTTTAAATGTTCCTCCAAGGCAACAAACATCTGTGTGTTATGGTAGACCATTTCCCCAAAATTCAACTTCAATAACAAAAACATAAAGTGGGACCAAGTAAACCAAGTCCTAACCGATAAAAGCTGGGAAGATATACTAAGACACAGACCCAAACTTAGCCTAGAACAGATTAACTCGGTGGCACTCGATGTATGCACAAGGCTTATTCCTCTAAGAAAAAGAAGGGTAGATGTAAAATAGAAAGAGACAGGCGCTCCCTTTACAGGCGACGGAAAAAATAACAGAGCGGCTAAAAGAGGTCAATATATCTAAAAATGCGCAGGGAGACACTGGTCAGAGAAATAGCAAGCATCGAACTTAAGCCCAAAAGAATCCTTTAGGAGTCCGGAATCGCGGGGAGAACTAAAGCCATAAATGAAATCGAAAGAAACCCAAAGTATTTCTTCTCCTATGCCAAATCAAAATCGGGGAACAACGTCCAGTATTGCGCCCCTACTTAAACAAGATGGGTCCTACACAAAATGACAACAAGGAAATGAGTGAGCTACTCAAGTCCCAATATGACTCAGTTTTTAGCAAAGCCGCTAACCAGACTGAGAGTCGAAGATCAAAATGAATTTTTTATGAGAGAGCCACAAAATTTGATTAACACAAGCCTATCCGATGTTATCCTGACGCCAAATGACTTCGAACAGGCGATAAATGACATGCCCATGCACTCTGCCCCAGGGCCAGACTCATGGAACTCTGTGTTTTATCAAGAACTGCAAGAAGCCCCTATCACGAGCCTTTTCCATCCTATGGAGAGGGAGCATGGACACGGGGGTCGTCCTCAGTTACTAAAAACAACAGACATAGCCCACTCCACAAAGGGGGCAGTAAAGCAACAGCAAAGAACTACAGACCAATAGCACTAACATCCCATATCATAAAAATCTTTGAAAGGGTCCTAAGAGCAAGATCACCACCCATCTAGAAACCCATCAGTTACACAACCCAGGGCAACATGGGTTTAGAACAGGTTGCTCCTGTCTGTCTCAACTACTGGATCACTACGACAAGGTCCTAAATGCACTAGAAGACAAAAAGAATGCAGATGTAATATATACAGACTTTGCAAAAGCCTTCGACAAGTGTGACCATGGCGTAATAGCGCACAAAATGCGCGCTAAAGGAATAACAGGAAAAGTCGGTCGATGGATCTATAATTTCCTCACTAACAGAACACAGAGAGTAGTCGTCAACAGAGTAAAGTCCGAGGCAGCTACGGTGAAAAGCTCTGTTCCACAAGCACAGTACTAGCTCCCATCTTGTTCCTCATCCTCATATCCGACATAGACAAGGATGTCAGCCACAGCACCGTGTCTTCCTTTGCAGATGACACCCGAATCTGCATGACAGTGTCTTCCATTGCAGACACTGCAAGGCTCCAGGCGGACATCAACAAATCTTTCAGTGGGCTGCAGAAAACAATATGAAGTTCAACGATGAGAAATTTCAATTACTCAGATATGGTAAACATGAGGAAATTAAATCTTCATCAGAGTACAAAACAAATTCTGGCCACAAAATAGAGCGAAACACCAACGTCAAAGACCTGGGAGTGATTTATGTCGGAGGATCTCACCTTCAAGGACCATAACATTGTATCAATCGCATCTGCTAGAAAAATGACAGGATGGATAATGAGAACTTCAAAACTAGGGAGGCCAAGCCCATGATGACACTCTTCAGGTCACTTGTTCTATCTAGGCTGGAATATTGCTTGCACTCTAACAGCACCTTTCAAGGCAGGTGAAATTGCCGACCTAGAAAATGTACAGAGAACTTTCACGGCGCGCATAACGGAGATAAAACACCTCAATTACTGGGAGCGCTTGAGGTTTCTAAACCTGTATTCCCTGGAACGCAGGAGGGAGAGATACATGATTATATACACCTGGAAATCCTAGAGGGACTAGTACCGAACTTGCAAACGAAAATCACTCACTACGAAAGCAAAAGACTTGGCAGACGATGCAACATCCCCCCAATGAAAAGCAGGGGTGTCATTTAGCACGTTAAGAGACCATACAATAAGTGTCAGGGCCCGAGACTGTTCAACTGCCTCCCAGCACACATAAGGGGGATTCCCAAACAGACCCCTGGCAGTCTTCAAGCTGGCACTGGACAAGCACCTAAAGTCAGTTCCTATCAGCCGGGCTGTGGCTCGTACGTTGGTTTGCGTGCAGCCAGCAGCAACACCCTTTGGTTGATCAAGGCCGATCCACAGGAGGCCTGGTCACAGCCGGGCCGCGGGGCGTTGACCCCCGAAACTCTCTCCAGGTAAACTCCAGGTATTTCCCTATTGCAGATAAGACTGCAGAGACAGTAGCTAAAGCGTTTAAAAAAATGCATTATCTGCAGGCATCCCACCCCAAAGTCCTTAGTAACAGATAATGGAGGTGAATTCTGTAATGAGTTTTCTTGAAAATTTGTTGTACTTTATACAAGATCTCTAAATCCACCATTGTTCCTCATCATCCTGCCAGCAATGGGTTAGCCGAAAGAACCAATAAGAAAGTACTTGATGTCCTGAGAGCCACTATCAACCCCAATAGTGAAACTTGGGATGAAGTCATTCCAGATGTTAAATTTGTGCCATAAATTCTGCTTTACAATGCTTCCATAGGTGATACTCCACATTATGCATTGTATGGTGTAGGCAAGCGTTTACCCTATGAGTTGTTATATTCCACTCCGAAACCTAATTACGTACAACCCTGATGATTTCGTAGCAACTCGTACCAGCATGGCTCAAAGTGTTTTTAGAAGAATCCGTGAAACACTTCATAAATCAACAGCAGAATTTACTAGAGTAAATAATAGCCGTGCTAAGCCATCAAAAGTAAAAGTAGGTTCAAGAGTAATGCTGACAAATTTCAACAAAACATCCAAAATGCCTAAGCTTGATCAAAAGTTTGTCGGACCTTATCGAGTTGTAGAACATATCTCTGGTAATAAGTATAAGGTTAGAGAAATTAGTACTGGCAAGTACAAAGAATCACATTTAGATCATATGAAATTAATTGCGATGTTGAGATTTTTGCTACCCAGACTAATCTGGAGATCTGGAAAGTTCAGGGGGTTTAACGCCCCCGCGGCCCGGTCTGTGACCAGGCCTCCTTAGGTCAGTGTCCCAGGATGCGACCCACACCAGTCGACTAACACCCAGGTACCCATTTTACTGATGGGGAACATAGACAACAGGTGGAAAGAAACAAGTCCAATGTTTCTACTCTGGGTGGGAATCGAACCCAGGCCCTCACCGTGTGAAGCGAGAGCGTTAAAACCCCCAGGCCACCAGACAGATGCTTTAAAATCCTCTTGACTCTGTACTCTCTACCTCAGATACTCAGTTATATAATCAACCTGAATTTTCGTTACTCCTTGCGTACTCGACAAGTAATGGGAAAAATCACAAGTATCTTTTGTAAAATACTCTTTCAAGTCTCCCTCAGTCAAGGCATGTGTTAGCCATTGCAGAGGAATTCGATCCTCCCAGAGATGATAAACTTTTGCATATGTAAACCTCACCCTCGCAGAATTGGGTTTAAATGTGCATAGTCCCGTATAACTAGATGTCTGAGATGAAGTAAATTGTCAACTGTTGTCCCTTAACTACAGCAGGGCCCCCACTTATATGGCAGGGTTAGGTTCCAGGCTACCGCCGTAAAGCGGAAACCGCCGTAAAGTTTGGGAAAACCCCTTTTTTTTCCACTTATAAATGCATACAAACATAGATAACAATTTACACTAACATTTATTAAGTTGCAATAGAACCAGGCATCAAAAAACAAGAAAAAAGTACAATACCGCATAGTGCACTCATTACTTACCTTAAAATTTTTTATGTCTTAATCTAGTGTGAGACAAGTAGTATTTATTGTAAGAAATCAAGTGTGGTATGTATGGTAATCAGCCAGGCTAAACCCTTTCCAGGCCACCCCACCCACACATATATTCTATGATATTTAAGCATCCCAGAGCGATAAAATGTATTTTACAGTTCACTCATTACTTACCTTAAAATATTTTTAGTCTTAATGTAGGGTCAGGAGTAAGTAAATGAGATAAAAACGAATAAATGAGAGAGAGAAAGAATGAGTACATGAGAGGGGACAGGCGCCCGAGTTATGTAAACAAACCAGGCGAATGTAAGTTTTGTAAACAAACGAAGTGTACACGTCTGGTTTGTGTACAAGTTACATTGTGTACAGGTTGTCTCTACATTGATACGGTAGAATTAATAAAGAAGAACACTCTTATTCTCATGTAACATCATTTTGAGAAGAAATGAAGCTCTGAGTGAAGGCAATGGAAATAAGTCACACTGACTTTTTTTGGGTTATCCTTGGTTCTCTACACATATGTTGTTATGTATGATAATCTATGTAACTGTATTTGTGTATACCTGAATAAACTTACATACATACGAAAGGAACAATTTTCTACAGTTACCCCCAGTAACACATTTTCTCTTATGTTAGATTAGAGAAAATGTTATTCTTGCCATCACTTGTACAAGTTATCTGGCTCCCACATCTTATATTTATTTTTTTTTATTCTTTTGTGGGGTGTATTTATCATCTTTTTGTTTGTATCGTTTTATTATAAATTTTTTGAAAAAAATATCATGGATGGATTAAGAAAATGTTTTTAAACGTAATAAAAAGACTTTTAAGAGACTCGGTGATTTTGTTTTATTATTTTTACCTTTTCAATATGGCGCACTTGTGAAAAGCTCGTACCCATCTCACTTTTAGTTTATTTATTCATGTGGGGGTATTTTTTATTTATATTTTAAGCATGGTTTTTTAAAAAATTTTAAAAAAATATAAAAGGGGTTTAAATGAAAATGTGTATATTAACGTAATTTGAAATTTAAATGACTCGTGATTATTTATCATTACTAATATGACTCTGGAGACTAAACCTTACCGATTTAAAAATGTTACCTGCAGCCACACGATGTAGCTTATTAGGAAAAGATACTAAGTAAAATTATAAAGGTATATATAAAATGAAAAAACTTTAAAAAACATTTGAAATTTTGGATTTTTCCAACAAAAGGGAGAGACTTATGCTTACGAGTCAGGGAGAATGAAAACAAACGGGGGGGGCACGTTGCCGTATTAGAAAGTCAGGTGGGGGGAGCATAAGGGGTTTTGGTCAAATTTAAATACCGTTTTTGCGGAACCCGAAAGTAAAGCCGTAAGGGGGGGCCCTCCTGAAATTTTTTTTTTAAAAAAAATTTTTTTTTCGTATTCACTTTTCCCTCCGTTTTCTGAAAATTTTGACAGTAATGTCTGATGTGCACCAGATCCTTTGCTGTTAATTTCACCTTGTATATATTTTTATTTTCCCAGAATCCATGGTGCATGAATAGACGAACGTCATTCCCTCCATATTGTACAAGTTTTTTTCTTTTAGTTTTTTAATGCTTACTTTTTTAAAAATGATTACGTTTAAAACCCATTACGTAAAAATTCATTTTGTTTCATCCTTAGAACAATCCATAATTCTAAGTTATACATGATTTTTGTTATTGTAAGAACAGCCCCAAAAACCCCCTGCCCGTTCACCTATAGAATAGGTATGTCAGACGACAACGTAACATGACCGACTCTCAGCATAGTTCTGACCCTTGTTTGTTAGCATGCATATAGTATCATCCTGTGCTTTAGATTTTTTTATTTTTTTATTTTTTTTAGTAATTTTTAGATACAAAGATCAAAAAAAAAAGGTAAGGCAGCATCCCAAAGCCACTTATGCTTTCATAGGACTGGCTTAAAATTAAAAAAGTTTAACAAAAGAATGTGAAATCATGATAAAACATTTTTGAAAAACTTACTTTAAAGCAAAATGGTATTCAAAGAAGGTCATAGGGTTGCATGCATTGCTTACATTTCAGTCGAATGGAGTTTCGTTAGGTAGTGTATTTAAAAAAATAACAAATTTAGTTTGGGTCCTAGTTTAACTTTGTGTGATATAATGTAAATAACATTGGTTTACAATTTAAAAGGTTTTTCAGTTATTCTTTTTTATTTGGTTTTTGAGTGGAAAGTGATTTTTTGGGAAAAGAGACTTGAATTTATAAACATAGTTTTTTCTTTTATTTTACAGGTAAAATTTCCCAGTTTTAGGCCCTTTTAGTGCTTTGAGTTTTTGCTAGCGTGAATGGACACGGGGAAAAATCAAAGAGTGATCTGGGGGCCTTGTTTTATTTTTCATGTTTTCTGTTGGGGTTGGCAAGGAGAGTTTGGGGGGAGGGTTAATTAGAGTTAAGTTTTCTAGATGTAATAGGTGCAGTAATATTTAATGGGGGATGTTTTTGAGGGTGAGTAGTTGAGTGTTTTGAATTTTGGTGGGGTTTGCTGTAGTGAGAATTTTTTTATCATTCAAACTGCAGCCTTTTGTTGGGTAATTAGTGGTCTGAGGGGTTTAAATTGGTTGAGCCCCATGCACAAATTCCTAGGTGAGATGGGGGAAAAATAAGAGAGTGATAAAGGGCCCAGGGGGCTACGGGAAAAGTCCCCTATTTTCGATAGTACCCTACGTCTTGGAAATTTTCTTAGAAATTTGTTTTATTGTGTATGAAATTTGGTTATTTAAGGGGGATTCCTAAGAATTTTCCTTTTAGCTTTGTGATAGGGGATCTGTTTACCGTTTGTTAAGAGGTTCATCGTACTCTGTTACCAAATGAATGAAATTTTTTTTAGAATTTGTTGTTATGTTATGAAAATTTTAGTCTATTTCAAAAGGGGGATTCCAAAGAATTTTCCCCCTTTTTAGCTTTTTATAGGGATCTGTTTTTCCGTTTTTGTTAAGAGGTACATCTGTAGTCTGTTAAAAATGAATGAATAGGTTTTTGTCAAAGTTTTTGGTAAATTTATTACCTCATCCAGGTAGATATTTTTTGTAAATTGGTTTTACAGTTTGGGGTAGCGGATGGGCTCGGGGGGAGAAAGATATGTTGTGTCATCTGCAAAAAGGGGGGTTTTAGTAATTGTGAAAGCTTTGTAGGTCATTTTTTGTTTAAGGGGAAAAAAGAAGAGGGGCATGGCACTTCTCTGTGGGGAATCAAAGTAATTGGTTGGCGGAAAAGCTTGCCCTTTGCGTACACATTTGGGTTTTTTGTTGCTGAGGGATACTTTAGGTAGTTGAGGGAGTGCCCTCTAATACCATAGTGTGACTTTTACGGGGAGCAAGTCATGGTCAACTGTTCAAACTTTTGTAAGTCAAGAAGATCCCAGGGGACTTCTTTTTTTTTTATTTCAGTGTGTATTTGTTTTTTAGCAAGTGTATAATAGCTCTTTATTTTTTTTTGGCCTGAATCCAAATTGCATGGGGGTTGGAATGTTTTGGGGGAAAGAGGAGGGTAGATTCGTTTATTATTAATTTTCAAATTTTGAGAGAGGGGGGTAAATTGGATATTTTGACCTATAGTTTTCACTCTGTTTGGTTCTCCTCCTTTATGGATCGGGTACCTTGCTATTTTGAGAGCTGTAGGGAAGGGAGGATTCAATGGGTTTGTTAAAAATGTGCAAGATTGGGGATAGTACTTGTACACTTTTTTTTATTTTAAAGGGGTGGGTAAGTATTTTAAATCGCTGCCCTTGTTTTTTAGTGCGTTGATAATAAGGAGGACTTTCGTATGGTTAAGTCAGAGCTAGGAACAGTTGTGTTCGGGTAGTTGGGCCAGTGGAGGTAGTCTTTTGGTGGGGTATCTTGAGCTTGGGATTTTTTTGGCCAGGTTTTTGTCTATTAGTGAGAAGATATCATTGAGTTCTGTTTTGCTTTTTTTCTGTTGGTGGGAGTGGGGTTCATCTGATTTTTGGTAATTTTTAGTTCGCTATTTCGTGATATTCTTCTTTTGTTCCCAGAATTTCTGATTAGGGTCTTCCAGGTCTTTTTTTAATTCCACTCGTAGTTGTATAAATCTGTTCTTCTTTAATACAGTTTTTTTTTGCCCTTTCTTATCAGGCTGGTATTAGGATGGACGAGTAACGTTTTGCCTTGGTCTCTGGTTATGTGACCCATTCTGTACTGTTTCTTTTCATTATCGATGTTTTGTATTTATGGTTTTGAGAATGCTGGTGTTAGCCAGGGCTGTTCAGTCTCTTAGCTGTTTCATCTGTTTTTAGTTTTTTTTAGGGCAGTGCTTGTTATAGAGGTATTGGGTCTTTTTTTAGAAAAAATTATTAATACATTTCATTCAATAATTCTGTATTAGATTTCTAGCTCAGTGTGCAGTTCAATGTTTTGTTTACTCGGGTGTTGGAAGTTTATTAATGGCTTGCCTCATTGTGAAGTTTGAAGGTGAACTTTAGTTAGTGTTCTTGGGGATATTTTACCACGAGTTTGTTTATCGAGGAAAGTAGGGTAGTGGTCTTGTGGTTTATCTGTAATTTGCCTGTTTTTAAAGTGGGATTATGGTGTTTGGTTCAGATGTGGTCAAGTTAGGAAACACTTATTCTCCGTAACTTTGTAGGTTTTGTTTTACTTGTTGGTAGCAACATGCAGTTATACCCATTGTGTTTTGTGAAATTTTCTGTAACTGTGTGGGTTTTTCCTTGGTTTGCAGGAGCATTTATATGAGTCACCTGAGAGTTAGTAATTTGATCTTTTGTTCATGCGTGCATTTCAGTTTATCATTTACTTTCCTAGGTTTTTGACTAATTGGGCTAATGTTTTGATTGTGGATCTCTGTAGATGTTTATTCACTTGTGGAGAGGTTTTTGTAGGTATTTGGATTTTGAATTTAGCTATTTATATATCCCCATTGTTTCATTCCCTTGTGCAAGTATAGTGATACATTCTAGTTGGTCTGGAGTAGTTATAGCTGTGCCACCCCCTTGTTGGTTCTGGCCTACAGTTGTGTATTGGTGTGTAACCAGGAATGGCATAAGACATCTGTAGTATTCAGGCTCTTAAGCCAATTGTTTCAGTTAGTGTAATGATGACATTTTGGCTGTAAGGCAATTTAGTAATGCTTAGAGGTTTCATCGTAATGCTTGATTAAAGATCTGATTATTGTAAGTTAAAGATAGTTATGTTGTTGTTGGCTGCTGAAGGAAGTGCTTTGATTTGATTCTGCTGTGTTAGTAATTACAGTAACTGTTTTGAATCATTTTAAGTCATTAAATAAGAGGTTTTGGTATCAGAATCAAAGCTTGTAATTATAAGATTTGTTAGTGAATTTCTATAGTTTAGAATTAAGTATAAAAACAAAGTTAAATATTTCTAAAGCTAAAAAAATAGCACCTGAATTATTTCTAAAAAATGTAAAAAATAATGATCTAAAGGTAGTTTTTTAAAAGCTAAAATAAAGGGGAGACAATTATAAAAGGGACTAAATAATTTTGTGGTGAACACATAAATAGTGATGATCAAATAAATGGAGCTTGGGAATTTGATAGTTAGTTAGGATCTCTTAAAGGTAATTCTTTTAAAGTTAGAATTTATAATATTAAATTTATAAATATATTAAGGGACTATATAAGTTGTGTGGTGAACATTAAAGTGGTAAATTCAAATAATTGCATAAGGTCTAATATAATTGACTTTTTGTGGAGTCTTATGTTTTTGAGCTATAGAATGAGGTATATTACAACTAGATAGATTTATTAATAATTAAACAATACAAATTAAAATACGCACCAGTCTCTCACTCAGTAATTGCACTATTGGTTCTAATATTAATGAATTGGATATTGACTATAGTACAACTGAGTTTAATCTAATATATAAAAAAGGCACGAAGGGGGGTTACTCTCAATTGTAATTGCACTATACGGTCTTAATATAAGTTTGTTTTACAAGAATTAGAGTATAACTAGATTTCAAATTGGGAAAGATTAAATATACAATTTAAGGTAGCAAAAAGCAATAAAAAGTAGAAAAAAAATAATATTATGAGGTAGTTGGTACTAGTTAGCAAAAGATAGTTAAGGGGGCCTTGAACAATAATATAATTGAAATATTAACTAATTGCACACACAATATAGTCACCTAAGATATGAAACAATCTTAGAGTAGGAATTATAATATAAACTTATAATATAAAAAATTACAAATTGAAATGGTACTTGCAATTGCACTAAGAGTCTGGTATAGGTTGTTGACAAGTCAGGGAGTAAAACTAGATTTTAAATGAATAAATAATAATTTCCAATTTAAAGTTACCAAAAGAATAATAGTAAAAAATAATATGTAGTAAGATGGTTAGAAAGGTTACCACAGTACACAGGTACAAATGGATAATATAAAAGCGTTGGAGTTTTTGAATATACAAACTTGAAAATTTTGGCACCAAAATGTTAATGGGAAGTATAAAAAATAATGTTTAATGTAAAAAGTAAAAAATGACTGGTAGTAAATATGGTAGTTTAATAAAATTTTTAGTATGTATTAATGATTACAAAAAGTGAAAAGTAATGTTTATTTCATTCAATATGCACTGGTAGGTATACTAAGAGGTTATATGGCTCCAGTACAAGGGTAATTAAGGTTACTCTAAGATAGTAATGTTGGTATTTAATAACAGTAAAGGTAATTAGGACAAGTAATGGTTATTAAATGTCAAAAATTGTTAAGAGTAAATTTGAAATTTATTAGTAAAATGATAATTATTTAATTTTATTTAAGTAATATCATTGATAGTATTAAAAAAAAACATGAGGTTAGTTAATATGGACAAGATATGTATCCAATTCAGCTAATGTTTAAGCAAACAATAGTAATAGAAAATTACTAAGGTGACTTTATGCTTTCCTAGTTTAAAATCAAAAATTGAGGTTTGTTTGATTATTTTAATTACTAAGAGATTGTACAATGAAATTTGAACCAATAAGGGAGAAAACATTTTCACTTACACTACGTAGGCTTTTAGGTTGGAAATTGTTTTTAGTTATTTCTCACTGTAAGATTAGCATTTACAACCTCCTGAGAAATCGTGAGAGATCAATGTTTCCTCGTTTTCGTTTTTTGTGTTTACAGTTGACCTACATTGTTGTTTCCTAAACAAGAATTTCCCCATCGCGTGTGAAGCATTGTGTAATTGTGTCATTATTTCTCTCGCTTAAGTTTTTCTGACTTCTATACAGGAGGTTCTGACGTTTTTTGGTAAGAACTTGTTTTATGGTATCTTACCTCTTTTCTTTACTTTTTAATAGATGCAATAATTTCACGCTCTTTTTTCCTGTATTTTTTCCCCCCCCCCCCCCCCAAAAATTTTTTTGGGGGATGAGTGGAAATCTAAGCTAAAACGCTTTTTTTACCATGGGATCCTAGTAACCTGGCTTCTTTTTATTTTCTGACTCTGGTTTTTACATAACCACTTGTTTGGTTCCTTTATATCTTTTGCAGAGTAATTTCTTTACTGTTTGTTTTGGTTCATATCACTGGGAAAAAAAGTGGACTGTTAACTATTACTGCGTCACGAAGTTTTTATCTTGCTCAGTTTTATCTTCTTTGGTCAGAGAGCAAAGTAGTCACTGAACTGGTTATCTAAGTTGTTCTTCCATTCCTTTTACGTGCTTCTTCAACCTTTGTTTAAGAGTTATATTTTTTGGGGTATGGGCTATCTATGACTGTTTGGATTGGGTCTTGTCACAGTAGTCATTCTGGTGTTTGATAACTTTTGTTTCAAGACTGAGGATTTTAGGCTTGTGACTGTTGTGTGACGTCAACGGGGATTGCGCATTGTGTATGTTAGTACCTTCTTGCCCCGCTCTTCAGTTGGTGTAGACACTCGCTCAGGCTAAGGACAGGCAGAGGCTGGGCTTACCATTTTCTCTTCATCCGAGTCTGACAATTATTAATGTTACCATCCCAACATATAAGTGTGTCTACCTTCAACCCTTCGATATCTCCCATTTAAGAACCCTAGATATTATATTATATATATATATATATATATATATTCTATATTATATAGATATATTATATTTAATATTATATATATATATATATATATATATATATATATTATTTTTTTTTTTTTTTTATTATCACACCGGCCGATTCCCACCAAGGCAGGGTGGCCCGAAAAAGAAAAACTTTCACCATCATTCACTCCATCACTGTCTTGCCAGAAGGGTGCTTTACACTACAGTTTTTAAACTGCAATATTAACACCCCTCCTTCAGAGTGCAGGCACTGTTACTTCCCATCTCCAGGACTCAAGTCCGGCCTGCCGGTTTCCTGAATCCCTTCATAAATGTTACTTCGCTCACACTCCAACAGCACGTCAAGTATTAAAAACCATTTGTCTCCATTCACTCCTATCAAACACGCTCACGCATGCCTGCTGGAAGTCCAAGCCCCTCGCACACAAAACCTCCTTTACCCCCTCCCTCCAACCCTTCCTAGGCCGACCCCTACCCCGCCTTCCTTCCACTACAGACTGATACACTCTTGAAGTCATTCTGTTTCGCTCCATTCTCTCTACATGTCCGAACCACCTCAACAACCCTTCCTCAGCCCTCTGGACAACAGTTTTGGTAATCCCGCACCTCCTCCTAACTTCCAAAAATACGAATTCTCTGCATTATATTCACACCACACATTGCCCTCAGACATGACATCTCCACTGCCTCCAGCCTTCTCCTCGCTGCAACATTCATCACCCACGCTTCACACCCATATAAGAGCGTTGGTAAAACTATACTCTCATACATTCCCCTCTTTGCCTCCAAGGACAAGTTCTTTGTCTCCACAGACTCCTAAGTGCACCACTCACTCTTTTTCCCTCATCAATTCTATGATTTCACCTCATCTTCATAGACCCATCCGCTGACACGTCCACTCCCAAATATCTGAATACGTTCACCTCCTCCTACTCTCTCTCCCTCCAATCTGATATTCAATCTTTCATCACCTAATCTTTTTGTTATCCTCATAACCTTACTCTTTCCTGTATCACCTTTAATTTTCTTCTTTTGCACACCCTACCAAATTCATCCACCAATCTCTGCAACTTCTCTTCAGAATCTCCCAAGAGCACAGTGTCATCAGCAAAGAGCAGCTGTGACAAACTCCCACTTTGTGTGTGATTCTTTATCTTTTAACTCCACGCCTCTTGCCAAGACCCTCGCATTTACTTCTCTTACAACCCATCTATAAATATTAAACAACCACGGTGACATCACACATCCTTGTTAAGGCCTACTTTTACTGGGAAAAAATTTCCCTCTTTCCTAAATACTCTAACTTGAGCCTCACTATCCTTGTTAAAAACTCTTCACTGCATTCAGTACCTACCTCCTTATACACATACACTTGCAACATACTGCCACATTGCCCCCTTCCTTCCCTGTCATACGCCTTTCCAAATCCATTAAATGCCACAAAGACTCTTCTTTAGCCTTATCTAAATACTGTCACTTTATATGTTTCACTGTAAACACCTGTGGTCCACAACAACCCCCTACCTTCCTAAAGCCTTCCTGTTCTCTGCTATCCTATTCTCCCGTCTACTTTAATACTTTCAATTATAATAACTCTACATACCTTTCCAGGTACACTCACAGACTATCCCTTATAATTTTTGCACTCTCTTGTATCCTTTGCCTTTATACAAAGGAACTATGCATGCTCTCTGCCAATCCTAGGTACCTTACCCTTTTCCTACTTTTTTTAAATAATTGCACCAACCACTCCAAAACTATATCCCACCTGCTTTTAAACATTTCTATCTTTATCCCATCAATCCCGGCCTGCCTTAACCCACCTTTCATTTTACCTACTGCCTCACGAATTCCCCCACACTCACACTGGCTTTCCTCACTCCTACAAGATGTTATTCTCCTTTCCACTATACCACGAAATCACAGCTTCCCTGTCTCATCAACATTTAACAATTCCTCAAAATATTCCTTCCATCTTCCCAATACCTTAACTCTCCATTTAATACTCTCCTCTCTATTTTTAACTGACAAATCCATTTGTTCTCTAGGTTTCTTAACTTGTTAATCTCACTCCAAAACTTTTTCTTATTTTAACAAAATTTGTTGATAACATCTCACCCACTCTCTCATTTGCTTTCTTTTTACATTGCTTCACCACTTCTTAACTTCTCTCTTTTTCTCCATTATATATATATATATATATATATATATATATATATATTATATATATATATATATATATTATATGTATATATAAATATATATATATATATATATTTGATATATATATATTATATATTATATATATATATATATATATATATATTTTGTCAGTGAAATCACCGAAACAAGTTGATTTTAAATTATTTACAAACTGCACCAATATACGCATTGGCCATTCCCTTGAGCCAGTGATCTACCAAGAAGCACGCATGAAGCTGAAGGCTATATGTTTCTCTCATGATCCGAGGACCACACGTTGGCAGTGGTATCTCGAGGCTTAATTTCAGCCTCCTCCTGTTTGAATACCCATCTCAACAGGAGGAGGCTGAAATTAATCCTGGATCTACCATTGCCATGAGTGTCCTCGGATCACGAGAGAAACATGTAGCTCGACTGCATGCGTGATTCTTGTAGGATTGCTGGCTCAAGTGGTAAGGTGATGCGTACATTGTGCTGTCTCAGGAGGTGGTATAAGGTTCATAGGTCCTAGCCTGCCTCAGTTTGGTAAATGATATATATATATGTATGTATGTATGTATGTATGTATATAATATATATATATATATATATATATTATATATTATATATATTTATATATATATATATATATAAATTTATATATATATATTATATATTATATATATATGATAGTGAGGTGCCGACCAGACCCCTTATTTATAGCTTCCTTGGATGCTTTACTTTCCATAGTTCCTTGATAATGGAGTTAGTAGTCCACGAAAGCGCTTGGAAATTTCTCTATTTCTTTCAGAGTGGTTGTTTTGCATATTCTGAAACACCTGTTTACTGTTGATCTTATGGCTTATATATATATATATATTTATTATACAGTGGACCCCCGGTTACGAACTTTTTTTCATTCCAGTAGTATGTCAGGTGCAAGTTACTGACCGATTTTGTCCCATAAGGATATTGTGTTGATGTATGATTAGTCCATTCAGGAACCCCCCAAAAACATTATCACGTACAAACGCCTACATAAATACACTTAACATAATGGTCGCATTTGGAGGTGATCGTTAAGTGGGGTCCACTGTATATTATATATACAGTGGACCCCCGTGTTAACGATATTTTTCATTCCAGGAAGTATGTTTCAGGTGCCTGTACTGACCGAATTGTTCCCATATGGAATATTGTGAAGTAGTTAGTCCATTCAGACCCCCAAACATTAACACGTGACAAACGCATTACATAAATACACTTACATAAATTGGTCACATTGGGAGATGATCATTAAGCGGGGGTTCCACTTTGTATTTATATATATTATAATAATTATATATATATATATTATATATATATATATTAATATATATATATATATTATTTATATATATACATATAATATATACATATATATATATTTATATATATATATATATATATATATTTTATATATATAATATAATATATCATATTATATATATATATATATATATATATATATATATGCAAAACAACCACTCTGAAAGAAAGAGAAAATTCCAAGCGGCTTCGTGACTTACTCACATTATCAAGGAACTATGAAAGTAAAGCATCCAAGGAAGCTATATAAGGGTCTGGCAGACCTCACTATCAGATCCCACAACGGTTAAACACCTTGACGCGCGCCGACCCCACTTGGATCAGGTCTATGCACAAACTCCCCAACCCCCACAAACTATTCTACAGAAAATTTAAAAATTATTATTTGTCCATGTATTATTAAATTCTTCCCAAATTCTATAATTATAAATGGATCTAATTTATAAATAAACAAAGGAATAGTCATATTATTGTCAAACTGCTTTTTATGAAACAAGATTCAATTATATTCCTGTCGACCATGGGACTTGCTTGATACTACTTTCTCAACTTTTTGGAAAATTCAATTGGATGAGTTAAAATCTCTTACATGAATAAATAAGAGCATTGGAATCTTGTCCCAGTTCTAATGATATAATTTATGTTGTTTTAATCTTAGTTCGAGATTTTTGTCCAGTTTGACCGTAATAAACTTTATCGCCAATTTTACAAGGAATCTTACAGACACATCCATCAGATAATTTTTGGGGGGAATTCTTTTATCAAAAGTTGTTTTACTGTTCAAGAGATTTTTGAATACAAACTTTAATATTAAAGTCTTAAGAAGAGAGGCAATATCAAACCAAGTTTTCTATGGTAAGGGAGGAACCAACATATTTTTAGTTGAATAATTTCCTTGTAAAATTTTCGATAAGTTTATTACGGTTTCAACTGGTAAAAATCTTGAACTAAGATTTAAACAACATATAAAATATAGCCATTAGAACTGGACAAGAATTCCAATGCTTATTTATTCATGTAAGAGGATTTTAACCATCCAATTGATTTTCAAAAAAGTTGAGAAATAGTATCAAGCAAGCCCATGGTCGACAGGAATATAATTGAATCTTGTTTCATAAAAAGCAGTTTTGACATAATATGATTATTTCCTTTGGTTTATATTATAATTAGATCCATTTATAATTAATAGAGTTTGGGGAAGAATTTAATAATACATGGACAAATAATATTTTTAAATTTTCTTGGGTAGAATAGTTTGTGGGTGAGTTGTGCAAAGGACGTATCCAAGTTGGGTCGGTGCGCGTCAGGTGTTTAACCGTTGTGGGTTCTGATAGTGAGATGTTGGCCGGACCCCTTATATAGCTTCCTTGGATGCTTTACTTTCATAGTTCCTTGATAATGTGAGTAGTCACGAAAGCGCTTGGAATTTCTCTATTCTTTCAGAGTGGTTGTTTTGCATATTCTGAAATCACCTGTTTACTGTGATCTTATTGCATATACAGTGGACCCCCGGTTAACGATTTTAATCCGTGCAAGAGGGGTAATTGTTATGCGAAATAATCGTTATGTGATTGAATTTTCCCCATAAGAAATAATGGAAATAAAATTGATCCGTGCAAGACACCCAAAAGTATGAAAAAAAAATTTTACCACTGAAATATACATTTTTTCCCACACACAAAGAGAAGGATAACATGCACAATAGTAGAGTAGTTCCATGCACAGTATATATTGTGCTCATGTACTAGTCTACATCTAAATGAGATTAAATGACACTTACCTTTATTGAAGATGCAGCAATGGACTGATGAGACACTGTGTCTGGGGAGTGCCTTTCCTCTGAGTACTGTAGTCCTGTTGGCATTTCTTCCAGAAACAGGCCTTATCAACTGTGCTATGTCACTACGATCTTAAATCTCTCCAAAACAACCTTTGCTGGCTTTAAAATTCACCAATATGAGCACTAGTTCCAGGCATTTTTCCTGATTCACCTGGGTGTTAGTGAATAGTGTGGGTTGCATCCTGGGAGACAAGATTAAGGACCCAATGGAAATAAGTTTTAGGGGACAGTTTTCGATGACACTGACTTTTAGGGTATCCTGGGTGGCATAAATCCTTCTGGGGGTTATTGTTTCTTGGTATTCTCAATAAGCCACACCAACAACGGTGTGCTACAGCTGCAGCAGCAGCTGACGGTGTGGTAATAGGCATGTACCAGACGGACGCTACAGCAAGCAACAGACGTGTTACAGCAGCAGCAGACGATACTACAGCAGCAGCAGCAGCCAGTGACACGTGCTGCAGCAGCAGCAGCAGCAGCTGACAGATGCAGCAGCAGCAGACAGCAGCAGTGTACCACCAATAGTAGCGATGGTTGATTGGGGTTATTATCAACCTGGCCAGCTCGGGAGACACACACTCCACTTTCATACTTATCAATGATCCTTTTTCTTCCAATCTCTATTGTAATTCTCGCCCTTATTGCTGTAGGTGTTGGCACTAGAAGCTTTCTTGGGGCCCATGGTCACTTATTTTCCAGAAAAAAAAAAGCCACGAATGAAAACACTGTAATAATACGAAAAAATTTATTCTTTCCGATTGTATGCTTGGATGTTACCGCGGAGGCTGGCTGGTAAACAATGCCACCGGCTGGAAACATGGTGAGCGTGGTCAGGCCGCACATGGACGCGTCTCGGACGAAAATCGGTTAAGTCGGTGTTTTTTAAGCGGTTATGCTGAGGCAAAATTTTTTGCGTTTAAAGCAAGCGGTATGCGGATTAATCGCTATGTGATGCCATCGTTATGCGGGGGTACACTGTATATATATATATATATTAATTAAAAAAATATATTTATATATATATATATATATATTATTATATATATATTATCTTTTTCTTCTTTCTTTCAACACCACCGGCCGTTTCCCACCGAGGGAGGGTGGCCCAAAGAAAAAACCAAAGTTTTTCTCCTTTCAAAATTTAGTTATATATACAGGAGAAGGGGTTACTCAGCCCCTTGCTCCGGCATTTAGTCGCCTCCTCTTACAACACGCATGCGCTACGGAGAAGAATGTCTGGTTCCACATTCCCCATGGAGATAAGGGGAATAAACAAGGAACAAGAGTTAGAAAGGAAAATAGAAGAAAACCCAGAGCGGGGTGTATTATATATGTGATTGTACATGTATGTGTAGTGTGACCTAAGGTAAGTAGAAGTAGCCAGGTCTTACCTGTAATCTTGCATATTTATGAGACAGACAAAAGACCCAGCAATCCCAACCATCATGTAAAACAATTACAGCTTTTGTTTTTTTACACTCACTGGCAGTGACGGTAGTACCTCCCTGGGATGGTGCTGTCTACCAAACTACTACCTACAATAAATATATATATATATATTATATATATTATATATTATATATATATATATATATATATCATATATATTTATATTTGTATATATATATATATATATATATATATTTTTTTTTTTTTTTATTTATCACACCGGCCGATTCCCACCTAGGCAGGGTGGCCCGAAAAAGAAAAAACTTTCACCATTCATTCACTCCATCACTGTCTTGCAGAAGGTTGCTTTAACACTACTGTTTTTAACTGCAACAATTAACACCCCTCCTTCAGAGTGCAGGCACTGTACTTCCATCTCCAGGGACTCAAGTCGGACCTGCCGGGTTTCCTGAAACCTTCATAAATGTTTACTTTGCTCACACTCCAACAGCACGTTTCAAGGTATTATAAACTATTTGTCTCCTTTCATCCTATCAAACACGCTCACGCATTACAGCTGGAAGTCCAAGCCCTCGCACACAAAACCTCCTTTACCCCCTCTCTCCAACCTTTCCTAGGCCGACCCCTATTCCCGCCTTCCTTCCACTACAGACTGATTACACTCTTGAAGTCATTTCTTTTTCGCTCCATTCTCTCTACATGTGCCGAACCACCTCAACAAACCCTTCCTCAGCCCTCTGGGACAACAGTTTTGGTAATACCGAACCTCCTCCTAACTTCCAAACTACGAATTCTCGGCATTATATTCTCAACACACATGCCCTCAGACATGACATCTCCACTGCCTCTATCCTTCTCCTCGCTGCAACATTTCATCACCCTAGCTTCACACCCATATAAGAGCGTTGGTTGTAAAACTATACTCTTACATCCCCTCTTTGCCTCCCCCAAGGACAAAATTATTTGTCTCCACAGACTCATAAGTGCACCACTCACTTTTTTCCCTCATTCAATTCTATGATTACCTCACTTTCATCTGACCCATCCGGGGACACGTCCACTCCCAAATACCTGAATACATGCACCCCTCCATACACTCTCCCTCCAAATCTGATATTCAATTCTTTCACCTAATCTTTTTGTTATCCTCATAACCTTACTCTTTCCTGTATTCACCTTTAATTTTTTCTTTTGCACACCCTACAAATTCATCACCAATCTCTGCAACTTATCTTCAGAATCCTCCAAGAGCCACCAGTTGTCATCAGCAAAAAGAGCAGCTGTGACAACTCCCACTTTGTGTGTGATTCTTTTCTTTTAACTCCAGCCTCTTGTCAAGACCCTAATTTACTTCTCTTACAACCACATTCTATAAATATATTAAACAAACACGGGTGACATCAACCACATCCTTGTATAAGCGCCTTACTTTTATGGGAAATTTATTTCCCTCTTTCCTACATACTTAACTTGAGCCTCACTATCTCGTAAAAAAACATCATTCACTGCTTTCAGTAACCTACCTCCTACACCATACACTTGCAACATCTGCCACTTGCCCCCCTATCCACCCTGGTCATACGCCTTTTCCAAATCCATAAATGCACAAAGACCTCTTTAGCTTATCTAAAATACTGTTCACTTTATTATGTTTCACTTAAAAACACCTGGCCACAACCCCCTACCTTCCTAAAGCTCCTTTGTTCATCTGCTATCCTATTCTCTGTCTTACTTTAATTCTTTCAATATAACTCTCCATACACCTCTTTACTAGTGGTATTACTCAGCAACTTATCCCCCTATATTTTGCACTCTCTTTTATCCCTTTGCCTTCTATAAAAGGAACTATGCATTGCTCTCTGCCAATCCCTAGGTACCTACCCATCTTCCATACATTTATTAAATAATTGCACCAACACCACTCAAAAATATATCCCCACATGCTTTTAACCATTTCTATCTTTATCCCATATCCGGTTGCCTTACCCCTTTTTTATTTACAAACTGCCTAACGAATTCCCCACACTCTCACAACTGGTCTTCTCACTCCTACAAGATGTTATCCTCCTTTCCTTTACAGAAATCACAGCTCCCTATCTTCATCAACATTTAACAATTCCTCAAAATATTCCCTCCATCTTCCCAATACTCTTAACTCTCCATTTAATATCTCTCCTTCCTATTTTTAACTGACAAATCCATTTGTTCTCTAGGCTTTCTTAACTTGTTAATCTCACTCCAAAACTTTTTCTTATTTTCAACAAAAATTTGTTTGATACATCTCACCCACTCTCTCATTTGCTCTCTTTTTGACATTGCTTCACACTCTCTTAACCTCTCTCTTTTTCTCCATATACTCTTCCCTCCTTGCATCACTTCTACTTTGTAAACTTCTCATATGCTAAACATTTTTTCTCCCTTTACTACTCTCTTTACATCATCATTCCCACCAATCTCCTCCTCTTCCTCCCGCCCCCACTTTCCTGTAAACCACAAACTTCTGCTGAACACTCTAACACTACATTTTTTAAACCTACCCATACATATTATATATATTATCGTATATATATATATATATATATATATAATATATATATATTATATATATATATATATATATATGTATATATATATATGTATTATATATATATGTATATTATATATATATATATATATATTATTATATATATATATATATATGTATATATAATATTTTATATATATATATATATATATATAATATATTATATATATATATATTATATATATATATATTATATATATTTATATATATATATATATATTATATATATATATATATAATATATATATTTTATATCTTATGCAATAAGATCACAGTTAAAAACAGGTGATTTCAAAAATATGCAAAACAACCACTCTGAAAGATAGAGATAATTCGAAGGCTCTTTCGTGACTCTCACATTATTATTTATTTATTTATTATAATTTGGACACACTTACAGAGGTACAAAAAAAAAAAAAAAAAAAAAATACAGAAAAGAGCAGCATGCCAAAGCCACTTATACTATGCATAGCATTGGGCTGGCTTTTAAAAATTAAAGATTAATTATCAAGGAACTATGAAAGTGAAGCTCCAAGGATGCTATATAAGGGGTCGGCAGCACCTACTATCAGATCCCACAACGGTTAAAACGTGACGCGCGGGGAGCCAACTTGGATAGGTCCTTGCACAAACTCACCCCATGCTGCGTATTTATTTGTCCAGGTGTATTATTAAATTTACCCAAATTCTATTAATTATAAATGGATCTTATTTTATAAACCAAGGAAAAATATTCATATTATTGTCAAAAACTGCTTTTTATAAACAAGATTCAATTATATTCCTGTCGACCATGGACTTGCTTGATATAATTTCTCAAAAAACTTTTTAAAAATCAATTGGATGGTTTAAATTCTCTTACATGAATATAAATAGAGCATTGGAACTATGCTATATTTATGTTGTTTTATTTTAGTCGAGATTTTACCAGTTTGACCGTAATAAACTTTATTGCAATTTTACAAGGAAAATTATAGACACATCATCAGCATTTTGGGGGAATTCTTAATCAAAACGTTTTTTACTGTATCAAGATTTTTGAATACAACTTTAATATTAAAGTCTTAGAAGAGAAGGCAATCAACCAAGTTTTTCATGTTAAGGGAGAAAGAGAACCAAACATATTTTAGTTGAAATAAGGCTGGGTTGCCCTTTTTTGAGTATAAAAAGTGTTCCTAGATACTTTTTAAAAGATTTATCAATTAATTATCTTGGGGTATTTTAAATCATTACTATTTCATAAATTTGGAATATTTTCCTCATTATGAAACTCAGGACTACAATTCCTAATGCTCTCAAAAACATTGATGAGAAAACAGACAGTTTGACTCTATCTTGATGCGAGGAATAATAGTGGACATAGGAACAGTTATTTGTAGGTTTTCTGTAAATTTTAAATTTGAATTCATTATTACCCTTAATAATTAAAACATCTAGAAAAGGCAATGAGTTATTTTCTTCAAACTCAACAGTAAAGTTTATAGAATGGGCTAAGCTATTTAATTTTCCAAGAAAATGGTGTATATCTACATTTTTGGGCATAATGATTTATTAAGTTTCTTATCTGAAGAACTCGTTAACTATGATTTACCATTGCCAGTTCCTACTATCATTAAATTATTAAACTTTGCATTGTTGATGCAAAATTTGTATTTAATGATAAGTTTTACACTCAGAAGTTTGGTATGGAAATCCTCTTTCACCTGTTCTTAGTAACCTATACATGGAATTTTTTGAAACAAGGTTGCTTAACACAATCCTCCCTAATAGAGCTAATGGTTCAGATTTGTTGAGTATTTTGTGCTTATGCCCAAAAAATTGTAGGATATACACCATTTTTCTTGAAAATTAAATAGCTTAGCCCATTCTATAAACTTTAACTGTTGAGTTTGAAGCAAATAACTTCTTGCCTTTTCTAGATGTTTTAATTATTAGGGTAAATAATGAATTCTAATTTAAAATTTACAGAAAACCTACTCAAATAACTGTTTCCTATGTCCACTATTATTCTCGCATTTCACAAGATAGAGTCCAAACGTCTGTTTTCTCAATCATGTTTTGAGAGCTTTCGAATTTGTATCCTGAGTTCATAGATGAGTGAAAATTATCCAAAATTTATGAAATAGGTAATGAATATCTAAAATACCCAAGAAATGTAATTGAATAAATCTTTTAAAGTGACTAGGAACATTTTTATAATCCCAAAAAAAAGGGCAACAGCCTTATTCAACAAAAGTATGTTGGTTCTCCCTTCATGAAAACTTGGTTGTTATGCCTTCTCTTACTAAGACTTTTAATATTAAAAGTTTGTATTCAAAAAATCTTGATACAGTTTAAAAAACTTTTGATTAAGAATTCCCCCAAAATGCTGATGGATGTGTCTATAAGATTCCTTGTAAAATTTGCCATAGTTTATACGGTCAACTGGTAAAAATCTGAACTAAGATTAAAACAACATAAATTTAGGCATTTGAACTGGACAAAGATTCCAATGCCTGATTTTTTTCATGTAAGAGATTTTAACCATCCAATTGATTTTCAAAAGTTGAGGAAAGTCGTATCAAGCAAGTCCATGTTCGACGGATATAAATTGAATCTTGTTTCATAAAAAAGCAGTTATTGACAATAATATGAATATTTCCTTTGGTTTATATAAATTGATTCCATTTATAATTAATAGATTTTTGGGTAGAAAGTTAATAAACACTGGACCAAATAAAAGCTTGGGGGAGTGAGTTTTGCAAGGGACTATCCAGTTGGCTCGCCGCGCGTCACTTGTTTAACCGTTGTGGGATTGATAGTGAGTGTGCTGGCCGACCCCTATATAGCTTCCTTGGATGCTTCACTTTCATAGTCATTGATAATGTGAGTAGTCACGAAAGCGCTTGGAATTTCTCTATTCTTTTCTGAGTGGTTGTTTTGCATAATATATATATATATATATATATTAGTATATAATATATATATATTATATTATATATTATATATATATATATATATATATATACAGTGGACCCCCGCATAACGGACTGCACTTGCATAGCGGACAATCCGCATAGCGGACGTTTTTGATCGCTTAAAATTTTGCCCCCGCCATAGCGCCAAAAAACCCGCTCAGCGGCCCTTCGTCCGAGATGCGGTCCAATTGTGCGGCCTTGAGCCACGCTCACATGTTCTGCGGGTGGCATTGTTTACCAGCCAGCCTCCGCGGTAACATCCAAGGCATAAATCGGAACATTTTGTATTATTACAGTGTTTTTGGTGATTTTTTTCTGGAAAATAATGTGACCCATGGGCCCCAAGAAGCTTCTAGTGCCAACCCTTACAGCAATAAGGGTGAGAATTACTATGGAGATGACAAGAAAAAGAATCATTGATAAGTATGAAAGTGGCTGAGAGTGGTGTCTCCGAGTGGCCAGGGCTTGTATAATAAACCCCAATCAACCATCGCTACTATTGGTGGTTACAGCTGCTGCTGCTGCTGTATCACCGTCAGCTGCTGCTGCACTGTCAGCTCCTGCTGCTGTACCACCGTCAGCTGCTCCGCTGCTGTAGTACCGTCTGCTGCTGCTGTAGCATCATCTGCTGCTGCTGTAGCATCGTCTGCTGCTGCTGTAGCATCGTCTGTTGCTGCTGTAGCATCGTCTGTTGCTGCTGTACCACCGTCAGCTGCTGCTGCTGCTGTAGCATCGTCTGCTGCTGCTGCTGCTGTAGCATCGTCTGCTGCTGCTGTAACATCGTCAGTTGCTGCTGTAGCATCGTCTGCTGCTGCTGTAACATCGTCAGTTGCTGCTGTAGCATCGTCTGCTGCTGCTGTAGCATCGTCTGTTGCTGCTGTAGCATCGTCTGCTGCTGCTGCTGCTGTAGCATCGTCTGCTGCTGCTGTAACATCGTCAGCTGCTGCTGCTGCTGCTGCTGTAGCACCGTTGTTGGTGTGGCTTATTGAGAATACCAAGAAACAATTAACCCCAGAGGATTTGCCACCCAGGATAGCCCAAAAAAGTCAGTGTCATCGAAGACTGTCTAACTTATTTCCATTGGGGTCCTTAATCTTGTCTCCCAGGATGAAAACCCACACCAGTCGACTAACACCCAGGTGAACAGGGAAAATGCCTGGAACTAGTGCTCATATTGGTGAATTTAGAGCCAGCAAAGGTTGGTTTGAGAGATTTAAGAATCGTAGTGACATACACAGTGTGAAAAGGGCCTGTTCTGGAAGAAAATACCAAACAGGACCTACAGTACTCAGGAGGAAAAGGCACTCCCAGGACACAGTGTTTCATCAGTCATTGCTGCATCTTCAATAAAGGTAAGTGTCATTTATTCTTCATTTAGTAGAGTAGTACATGCACAATATATATTGTGCATGTACTACTCTACTATTGTGCATGTATCCTTCTCTTTGTGTGTAGGAAAATGTATATTTCATGTGGTAAAATTTTTTTTTCAAACTTTTGGGTGTCTTGCACGGATTAATTTGATTTCCATTATTTCTTATTGGGAAAATTCATTCACATAGCGAACATTTCGCATAACAGCCAGCCCTCTTGCACGGATTAAGGTCGCTATGCGGGGGTCCACTGTATATATATATATATATATATATATATATATATATATATATATATATATATTATATATAATATATATATATATATATATATATATATATATATATATATATATATATATATATATATATATATATATAATGTATGTATGTATATATATATATATATATATATATAATATATATTGTAGGTAGTAGGTTGGTAGACAGCAGCCGTCCAGGGAGGTACTACCGTCCTGCCAAGTGAGTGTAAAACGAAAGCCTGTAATTGTTTTACATGATGGTAGGATTGCTGGTGTCTTTTGTCTGTCTCATAAATATGCAAGATTACAGTTAAGTCTTGCTACTTCTACTTACACTTAGGTCACACTACACATGCATGTACAAGCATATATATACACACCCCTCTGGGTTTTCTTCTATTTTCTTTCTAACTCTTGTTCTTGTTTATTTCCTCTTATCTCCATGGGGAAATGGAACAGAATTCTTCCTCTGTAAGCCATGCGTGTCGTAAGAGGCGACTAAAATGCCGGGAGCAAGGGGCTAGTAACCCCTTCTCCTGTGTATATTACTAAATTTAAAAGAAGAAACTTTAGTTTTTTCTTTTGGACCACCCCACCTCGGTGGGATACGGCTGGTGCATTGAAAGAAAGAAAGATATATATACAGGAAGGCCCCACTTTATGTCGTTTCACTTTACAGCGTTCCGCTAATACGGTCATTTCAAATTATGACCAAAACTCGCTATACGGCTCCCCCCACCTGACTTTCTAATACGGTCACCGCGCCCCACCCTGTTTGTTTACATTCTTCATGAGCTCAGTAAGCACTAAGTCTCTCCATTTTGTCTGGAAACTCCAAAATTTCAAATGTTTTTAAAAGTTATTTCATATTTTATATATACTCTGATAATTATACTCATGTATACCTGTACTTAAATAAACTTACATACTGTGCTGGCATGCAGGTACACATTAAAATCAGTAAGAGTGTCTTATGTCTCCAGACATCATATTAGTAATGATAATAATAATCATCGAGTCTCATTTAAATGTCGTATATTACGTTAAATACACATTTTCATTAATCCATCTATGATATTTTTTCAAAATTATATAATAAACACGATACATAACATAAAAAGATGATAAATACACCCCACAATAGAATAAATAAACATAAATATGAGATGTGGTAGCAGACGACTTGCACAAGTGACGCCATATTAGAAATGCTAATACAGTGGACCCCCGCATAACGATCACCTCCAAATGCGACCAATTATGTAAGTGTATTTATGTAAGTGCGTTTGTACGTGTATGTTTGGGGGTCTGAAATTGACTAATCTACTTCACAATATTCCTTATGGGAAAAAATTCGGTCAGTACTGGCACCTGAACATACTACTGGAATGAAAAAAGTTCGTTAACCGGGGTCCACTGTAATAATAATAATAATCACCGAGTCTCATTAAATGTTGTATATTACGTTAATATACACATTTTCATTAATCCATCCATGATATTTTTTTCAAAATTATATAATAAACACGATACATAACATAAAAAGATGATAAATACACCCCACAATAGAATAAATAAACATAAATATGAGATGTGGGAGCCAGATAACTTGTACAAGTGATGCCAAGAATAACATTTTCTCTAATCTAACATAAGAGAAAATGTGTTACTGGGGGTAACTGTAGAAAATTATTCCTTTCGTATGTATGTAAGTAAGTTTATTCAGGTATACACAAATACAGTTACATAGATTATCATACATAACAACATTTATGTAGAGAACCTAGGATAACCCAAAAAAGTCAGAGTGACTTATTTCCATTGCCTTCACTCAGAGCATCATTTCTTCTCAAAATGATGTTACATGTGAATAGGAGTGTTCTTCTTTATTTATTCTACCGTATCATTGTAGAGACAACCTGTACACAATGTAACTTGTACACAAACCAGACGTGTACACTTTGTTTACAAAACTTACCTTCGCCTAGTTTGTTTACATAACTCTGCGCCTGTACTCTCTCATGCACTGATTCTTTCTCTCTCTCATTTATTCGTTTTATCTTATTTACTTACTCCTGACCCTACATTAAGACCACAAATATTTTAAGGTAAGTAATGAGTGAACTGTATATACATTTTATCGCTCTGGGATGCTTAAATATCATAGAATAGTATGTGTGGGTGGGGTGGCCTGGTATGGTAGCCCGGCTGACTACCATACATACCACACTTGATTTTTTACAATAAATAAATAAACCGGTGGTCTGGTGGCTAAAGCTCCCGCTTCACACACGGAGGGCCCGGGTTTGATTCCCGGCGGGTGGAAACATTTCGACACGTTTCCTTACACCTGTTGTCCTGTTCACCTAGCAGCAAATAGGTACCTGGGTGTTAGTCGACTGGTGTGGGTCACATCCTGGGGGACAAGATTAAGGACCCCAATGGAAATAAGTTAGACATTCCTCGATGACGCACTGACTTTCTTGGGTTATCCTGGGTGGCTAGCCCTCCGGGGTTAAAAATCCGAACGAAATCTTATCTTATCTTATCTCACCCTATATTTTAAGGTAAGTAATGAGTGAACTGTATATACATTTTATCTCTCTGGGATGCTTAAATATCATAGAATTGTATGTGTGGGTGGGGTGGCCTGGTATGGTAGCCTGGCTGACTACCATACATACCACACTTGATTTCTTACAATAAATACTACTTGTCTCACCCTAGATTAAGACTATAAATATTTTAAGGTAAGTAATGAGTGCACTATGTGTGTATTGTACTTTTTTATTGCTTTTTGATGCCTGGTTCTATTGCTAACTTAATATATGTTAGTGTAAACTTGTTATCTAGTGTTTGTATGCATTTGTAAGTGGAAAAAAAGGGTGTTCCACTTGACGGCGGCTTCCGCTTTACGGCGGTAGCCTGGAACCTAACCAGCCATATAAGTGGGGCCTTCCTGTATATATATATATGTATGTATATATATATATATATATATATATATATATATATATATATATATATATATATATATATATATATATATATATATATATATATATAAGAGAGAGAGAGAGAGAGAGAGAGAGAGAGAGAGAGAGAGAGAGAAAGAGAGAGAGAGAGAGGTACCACCTCTAGAACTATTGTAGGGACCCTCATCCTCAGAGAAAAGAATAAACTTGCTTCAGGGAATACTCAAGATTCTCCCTGAAGCTGTTTGAGAATTTTCTCCTACCACCCCCTATATTATATATATATATTTTATTTAAAGGCAAAATACATTGACAAAACATTCACAAAAATACGATACAAAGTAAAACAACATAGGTAACTCAGCGCTACATCTTGAATACTTCGTCCAGCTCCCCGGCGGTGGGCCGCTTGCCCAGAATGCTGCAGGCATTTCCTCTCTGGATCGCAACACTGAGTCTCTGAAAGAGGAAGCTGGTCGCCCTGTGGTCCTTTGTTTCTATGATGAGCTTTTCACCCAGCTCTATTAGGAACTTTAGAGCACACTTGCCCCATGCTCCAAGGGTCTCCGACCCTATTGTGATGAAGTTATAGCAAGGGGGAAGGTCTTCATATTTGCGGATCTTCTGAGTCTCCCTGTGGCTGGCAGCTCCACCCCTTCCACTACGGAGTATGGCAAGTAGGTGTCTGCCAATGTGGCGGCGCATGTGTAGTCCCAGGCAATCTGCTTTCCATCCTTCCAAGGTAGCATAGTGGCTCCATCAGGACGCTTTAGACTTCCGTCAGACCTCTGCACTTGGGGTTCCCGTCGAGCTGGGCAACGGGCTGTGGCAAGGCTTCTCTTTATGATGTCATTAACCTCCTCATGCCTGGCATACTTCCCTTCTACTGTGTGACACACGAGACCATGAAGTCCAAATTGATCAGCTGTCGCCCTGCCGCAAATACACCTATGTTCAGTGAGGATGGGGGCGGCTAGGCGAAGAGCAACACCAATCCGAATGGCCTGTGGGTCTAGTCGAGTGCCCAAGGAGGAATTGGGAACAGCAAACAGGAAATCTCCTGAGTGTGGTGCCTTCACTGCCAGGAGACGAGCTTTGTCCTTTCCTGAGGCGTTGGAGAGCATTGTGTTGGCGATTTTTTCCATGATCGGTTTGTCCCAGTGGGACTGTTTGTGTTCTTTGGGAGGAGCTGGTCTACTGGAGGAATCTGTAAGGGTGTCCCACCAAATCGCTGCTTCAGTAAACCTGGGGTCTTGAGCACCTACCATGTCTCTCAAGCGTTCGGGAACAATCTTCTTGACTAATGCACTGGAAGCCAAACACGAAGACAGAAAAGCAGGTAAAGCAACATTTGTTGCTTTGCGCACCCCTATACCTCCCAGTCGTACTGGGAAGGTTGCCTGATCCCATTGCTGATCCTCTAGTGACAGGTTCAGTGCCTTCTTAAGGGTTGACCTCAGGTGTGCATCGTATTCGTCAAGTGTTGGGTTGTCAAAAGAGGGTGCACACCTGAGGAAGTAATAAGATCACAGTAAACAGGTGATTTCAGAATATGCAAAACAACCACTGTGAAAGAATAGAGAAATTCCAAGCGCTTTTGTGACTATTCACATTATCAAGGAACAATGAAAGTAAAGCATCAAAGGAAGGTATATAAAGGGGTAGCCCACAAATCACTTTGTTTGTTGTGGGATCTGATAGTGAGGTGTGGGCTACCCCTTTATATACCTTCCTTTGATGCTTTACTTTCATTGTTCCTTGATAATGTGAGTAGTCATGAAAGCACTTGGAATTTCTCTATTCTTTCACAGTGGTTGTTTTGCATATATATATATACATATATATATATATATATATATACAGGAGGGGCCCACTTATACGGCAGGTTTGGTTCCAGGCTACCGCCGTAAAGCGGAAACCGCCGTAAAGTGGAACACCCTTTTTTTCCACTTATAAATGCATACAAACACTAGATAACAAGTTTACACTAACATATATTAAGTTAGCAATAGAACCAGGCATCAAAAAACAATAAAAAAGTACAATACACACATAGTGCACTCATTACTTACCTTAAAATATTTATAGTCTTAATCTAGGGTGAGACAAGTAGTATTTATTGTAAGAAATCAAGTGTGGTATGTATGGTGTCAGCCAGGCTACCATACCAGGCCACCCCACCCACACATACTATTCTATGATATTTAAGCATCCCAGAGCGATAAAATGTATATACAGTTCACTCATTACTTACCTTAAAATATTTGTAGTCTTAATGTAGGGTCAGGAGTAAGTAAATGAGATAAAACGAATAAATGAGAGAGAGAAAGAATGAGTACATGAGAGGGGACAGGCGCAGAGTTATGTAAACAAACCAGGCGAACGTAAGTTTTGTAAACAAACGAAGTGTACACGTCTGGTTTGTGTACAAGTTACATTGTGTACAGGTTGTCTCTACATTGATACGGTAGAATTAATAAAGAAGAACACTCCCATTCTCATGTAACATCATTTTGAGAAGAAATGATGCTCTGAGTGAAGGCAATGGAAATAAGTCACACTGACTTTTTTGGGTTATCCTAGGTTCTCTACACGTATGTTGTTATGTATGATAATCTATGTAACTGTATTTGTGTATACCTGAATAAACTTACTTACATACATACGAAAGGAATAATTTTCTACAGTTACCCCCAGTAACACATTTTCTCTTATGTTAGATTAGAGAAAATGTTATTCTTGCCGTCACTTGTACAAGTTATGTGGCTCCCACATCTTATATTTATGTTTATTTATTCTATTGTGGGGTGTATTTATCATCTTTTTATGTTATGTATCGTGTTTATTATATAATTTTGAAAAAAAATATCATGGTTGGATTAATGAAAATGTGTATATTAACGTAATATACGACATTTAATGAGACTCGGTGAGTATTGTTGTTTTTATTATTTCTAATATGGCGTCACTTGTGCAAGTCGTCTGCTACCACATCTCACATTTATGTTTATTTATTCTACTGTGGGGTGTATTTATCTTATTTATATGTTATGCATCGTGTTTATTATATAATTTTGAAAAAAATATCATGGATGGATTAATGAAAATGTGTATATTAACGTAATATACGACATTTAAATGACTCAATGATTATTATTATCATTACTAATATGACGTCTGGAGACATAAGACACTTAACAATTTTAATGTGTACCTGCATGCCAGCACAGTATGTAAGTTTATTTAGGTACAGGTATACATAAGTATAATTATCAGAGTATATATAAAATATGAAATAACTTTTAAAAACATTTGAAATTTTGGAGTTTCCAGACAAAATGGAGAGACTTAGTGCTTACTGAGCTCATGGAGAATGTAAACAAACAGGGTGGGGCACGGTGACCGTATTAGAAAGTCAGGTGGGGGGAGCCGTTATAGCGAGTTTTGGTCATAATTTGAAATGTCCGTATTAGTGGAACGCCGTAAAGTGAAACCGCCGTAAAGCGGGGCCTTCCTGTATATATATATATATATATATATATATATAATATATATATATATATATATATATATTATATATATTTATATATATATATATATATATATATATATATATATATATATATATATATATTATATATATATATATATATATATATATATATATAAACATATAAATATATATACATATATGTTTATATATATATATATATATATATATATATATATATATATATATATATATATATATATATAATATATATATATATATATATATATATATGCAATAAGATTACAGTGAACAGGTGATTTCAAAATATGCAAAACAACCACTCTGAAAGAATAGAGAAATTCCAAGCGCTTTCGTGACTACTAAAATTATAAAGGAACTATAAAAGTGAAGCACCCAAAGGGGAATTTATAAGGGGGCCGGCCATACCTCACTATCAGACCCCCAAAAGGGTTTTAAAACGGGACATGCGGGGGACCCAAAATTGGGATGGGTCCTTTCCCACAATAAACCCCCAAGTTTCAAACCCCAAAAAAATTTAAAAATTTTTGTCCAGTGTATTTTTAAATTTTTCCCCAAAAATTCTTTTAATTTTGGGTTTAGGGGCAATGGGAAACCCTCTTTCACCTGTTTTTTAAGAAACCCTTACCATAAAAAACCCCCGGGTTGTTTAAACCCCCAATCCCCCCAATTAGAGCTAAAGGGTTTTAAAGAATTTTGATGTTTATTTTGTGTCTTATCCCCAAAAAAGAGATATACACCATTTTTTAAAAAATTAAAAATAGCTTAGCCCATTTTTAAAAAATTTTACTTTTTTAAGTTTAAAAAAAATAATCTTTGCCTTTTTTTTAAAATTTTTTTAAATTTTAAAGGGTAATAATAAATTTTAAAAATTTAAAATTTACAAAAAAACCTACAAATAACTTTTTTCCTATGCCACTTTTAATTCCCCTCCCCTCAAGATAGAGCCCAAACTGTCTTTTTTTTATCAAGGGTTTTTGAGAGTTTTTACAAAATTTGTAGTCCTGAGTTCATAGATGGGGAAAAACCCCAAAATTTTTGAAAAAGGTAATAAATTTTAAAAATACCCAAAAAATGAAATTTTGATAAATTTTTTTAAAAGTTGCTAGAAAAATTTTTTTATAACCCAAAAAGGGGGAACCCCCTTTTTTTCAACAAAAAATTTTGTTGGTTTCCCTTACCTTTAAAATTTGGTTGATATGCCTTCTCTTCAAAAAACTTTTAATTTTAAAATTTGTTTTCCAAAAAATTTTTTTCCCGGGGAAAAAAATTTTTTGTTTAAAAAATTCCCCCCAAAATGCTGATGGATGTGTCTAAAAGGGTTCCTTGTAAAATTTGCATAAAGTTTATTACGGTCAAACGGGTTTTAAAAATCCAAACAAGATTAAGACAAGTTTCCCAAAGTTTCTATTTATTAGTAAGAGTTTTTAACCACCCAAATTTGGTTTTTAAAAAAGTTGAGAAAGTAGAATCAACCCAAGTCCAGGGTCGACAAAAATTAAAATTTAAATCTTTTTTCAAAAAAAGCAGTTTTGCAAAAATTTATGAATTTTTTCCTTTGGTTTATAAAAATTAGATCCTTTTTATAATTAATAGAATTTGGGAAAAATTTTAAATAACTACATGGACAAAAAAATTTTTAAATTTTTTTTGGGGTAAATAGCTTGGGGGGAGTTGGCAAAGGGCCCTATCCTTTTTGGGGCTCGCCGCGGGGTTCACTTTTTTAAAAACCGTTGTGGGATCTGATAGTGAGGGGGCGGGGGCCGGCCCCCTTATTTTGTTTCCTTGGATGTTTTAAATTTCATATTCCTGAAAATTTGTGAGTAGTACAAAAGCGTTTGGAATTTCTCTATTCTTTCGAGTGGTTGTTTTGAAATTATATATAATTTATATTTATTTATATATATATATATATTTAATATATTTATTTTAAAAAATTTTTTTTTTATATATATTTTTAATATAAAGAAGGGGATTTTAAAATATATATATAATATATATTATATTTATATAAAAATATTATATTATATTTAATATTTTAAAATAAATACGTTTATATATATATATATATATAATTTATAATAAAATATTAAAATATAATTTTAATAATATTTACAGTGGCCCCCCCCGCAAAACGATGGCCTCACAAGCGATTTTTTCCGCAAAACCGATTACTTTTATCGCAAAATTTTTCCCGGGCCCCAAAAACCGTTTTAAAAAAACCCGCTTCCCCCCGATTTTCGTCCGAAAAACGCGTCCAATGTGCCCATCATGTCCCGGCCGTCCCTTTGGTTTAAAGCCAGCCTCCGCGGAAAAAATTCCAAAGCAAAACGGGGAATTTTTCGTTTTAAATTACAGTTTTTTCCCGGGGTGTTTCTGGAAAAAAAGGGGCCCCCAGGGGGCCCCAAGAAAGCTTCTAGTCCCAACCCGGTGGTAAAAAAGGGGTGGGGAATTAGTAGGGAAAATTTAAAAAAGATTTTAAAGGGGTTTTGGGGCAAAACCCTGAGAAGCCTATCCCATTGTGGAATCATTGTCCCAATTTTCAAAGGTTTAAAGGGAAAATTTGGGGTGCCCCGGGGGGTTTTAAAACTCAAACCTTTATAAAAATAAAACACCCTGACACAGCTTTTGCAACCCTTTCTGGTGACTTTTTTAATGAAATTGTTATGGGCCCATTTTAGGAAAGTCTTGAAGGAACGGGAGGTACAAGCTTATGGACAGATTTGTTTGTGGACAAGGCCCAGGACTCTCAAGTTTGGGCCCTAGGGGCATTAAAGAAGAAGGGAAAAAGTAACCCCCAAAAAAGGACTTGCAACCCTAAAGTCCTAATGGAAGGGGTTTTTCCCCTTCTAAACATTAAAGGAAGATAATGCTCTTCCCTTCCTCCCCATCCCAATCAATCATCACCAGTTTCTTAAAAAAATTTAATTGTCATTTAATTGTGCATCCCTTTTTTTTCCAGTTTGTGTGTATTTAAATTAACATTTATGTGGGAAAAAAAAATTTTTTTAAATACTTTTGGGCGTTTTGCAGGATTATTTTTATTTCTTATTTCTTATGGGGAAAATTCATTCGCATAACGATTATTTCGCAAAACGATGGGGGGCCCTTTGGGGGCACGGTTTAAAATTTGGGTTAAAAGGGGGGGCCCAAAGGGGGAAAGGGTATTTAAAATTTATATATATAATATATTTTTTATATTTTTTAAAAATTTTTTAATATTATATATATTTAAAATTTTATAAATTTTATATTTTAAAATTATTTTTATTTTTATTATATTTTATATATTTTAAAATATAAAAATTATTTTTAATAATTTTTTATATAATATATATATATATATTTAAACAAATTTTGGGTTTGAAAAAAAAAGAAAAAATTTTTTTAAACAATTTAAAGGGAACCCTAGAGAAAAAAAAATGGTTTTGGGTCATTTAAAAAATAGGAGAGGAGGGGTTATTAAATGGGGGATTTTAAAAGGTTTTGGGGAAGATGGAGGGAATTTTTTTGAGGAATTGTTAAATGTTGAAAAAGATGGGGGAAGCTGTGTTTTCCGGTTTAGGGCAAGGGGGAAAATAACATTTTGGGAGGAGTGGGGAAGACCCAAGTTTGTGAGTTGGGGGGGAAAGGGTTCGTGGGGCCCAGTAGGTAAAATGAAAGGGGGAAAGGGGCACTGGGTTTAAAATGGGAAAAGATAGAAATTTTAAAACCGGGGTGGGGAATATTTTTGGAGGGGTTTGGGTTGAAATTTTTTAAAAAATATAGGGAAAGAGGGTAAGGTACCTAGGGATTGGCGGGAGAGCAGCTTTAGTTCCTTTGTAAAAAGGCAAAGGGGAAAAAGAGATGAAAAAATTAAATTGGGGGGAAAATCTGTTTAGTATCCCTGGTAAAGTGTAGGGGGTTAGATTTTTTTTTGAAAGAATTAAAAGTAAGCGGAGGATAGGATGCGGGATAAACAAGGAGGCTTGGGGAAAGGTGGGGGTTTGGGGGTGGCCCCAGGTGTTACAGGGGGAAACATATAAGTGAAAGTTTTTAGAAAAGGGGGCAAAAAGGGGTTTCTTTGTGGATTTATGGATTTGGAAAAGGCATGAAAAGGTTGGATGGGGGGGCAATTGGCAGATGTTGCGGTTTGGTATGGTGTAGGAGGTAGGTTTTCTGAAACATGAAAGGGGTTTTTCAGGATAGTGGGGGCTCAAGGGAAAAGTACATAGGAAAGAGGGGAAAATTTTTTCCAGTAAAAGTAGGCCTTAGACAAGGGTGTGTGATGTCACCGTGGTTGTTTAATTATTTTAGATGGGGTTGTAAGAGAAAATAAATGTGAGGGTCTTGACAAAAAGGCGTGGAGTTGAAATAAAGAATACACAAAAAGTGGGATTTTCACAGTTGCTCTTTTTCTGAAAGACACGTGCTCTTGGGAATTCTGAAGAGAAATTTTCAGAGATTGGGGGATGAATTTTGGGAGGGGGGTGCAAAAGGAAAAAAATTAAAAGGGAATGGGGAAAAAGTAAGGTTTGAGGATAAACAAAAATATTAGGTTAAAGAAAAATTGGATATCAGATTTTGGGGGAGAGAGTATGGAGGAGGTTTAATGTTTTCAGATATTTGGGGGGGGGACGTGGGGAACGGGTGGGTTAAGAAGGATTAGGTGAATTAGAATTTATGGGGGAAAAGGGTGGGGTGGTGCATTTAGGAGTCTGGCAGACAAAAAAAATTTTTTCCTTGGAGGCAAAGAGGGGGGTGTTGGGGGTTAGTTTTTTCCCCCACTCTTATATGGGTGTGAAGGGATGGGTGATGAATGTTTGCAGCGAGGAGAAGGTGGAGGCAGTGGAGAAGTCATTTCTGAGGGCAATGTGTGGTGTGAAAATTAAAGCAGAGAATTCTTTGTTTGGAAGTTTTGCAGGAGGTGCGGGGTTACCAAAATGGTTTTCCAGAGGGGTTTAGGAAAAAGGGGGGTTGAAGTGGTTCGGACATGTGGGAGAAAGGAGCCGGGCCCCGAAGAACTTCAAGAGTGTAAACAGTCCGTAGTGGAAGGAAGGGGGGGTAGGGGTTTGCCTAGGAAAGGTTGGAGGGGGGGGGGGTAAAGGAGGTTTTGTTGGCGATGGGGTTGGGCCCTTTCCCCAGGCGTCGTGTGCGTTTTTGATAGGAAATGAATGGAGACGAAGGGTTTTTTTAAAACTTGGGCGTGCTGGTTTGGAAATGTGGCAAAGGGAACATTTTGAAGGGGTTCAGGGAAAAAACCCGCAGGGCCCCCTTGATCCCCGGAGATGGGAAGTAAGTGCCTGCACTCTGAAGGAGGGGGGTTAAGTTCGGGTTTTAAATTTCTGTAGTTTTAAAGCACCCCTTTTGGGAAAAAACATGATGGAGTGAAAAGATGGGTGAAAGTTTTTTTTTCGGGCCCCCCCTGCCTTTGGGGGGAATCGGAAATGTGATAAAAAAAAAAAAATATATTTAAAACAGGGGGGGGGACCCCCGCATAACGTTTTCCTCCGGGGGGGGGGGGGGTGGGGGCCAATTGGAAAATAAAGGGGGTATTTATGTAAAGGGGGGGTTTGGGGTTTCGGTGATGGGTTTGGGGGGGCTTGGGGGGAAAGGACTAATTACTTCACAATTTTTTCTTATTGGGGGAAAAAATTCGGTCAGTACCGGCAACCCGAACATACTTTTTTTAGAGTGAAAAAATATCTTTTTAACCCGGGGGTCCACGTATATATTTTATATTTTTATATTTTTAAAAATTTTATTTATATAAAATATATATATATAAAAATAAAAATTTATTAAAAGTGGAAACCCCCCCTTTAAAGATATTAATTTGTGGATAAGAGCTCATTGTTTTTGGGGAAATTAAAGTTATGCGAAAGTATTTTCCCCATAAAAAATAATGGAAAACCCAAAATTTAAACCCCCCAAAGACACCCAAAAAATATGGAAAAAAAAATTTTTTCCACATGAAATTTTTACATTTTTCCCACACCAAAGAGAAGGATAATTTCCCCCAATAGTAAGTAGTACATGCACAAATTATATTGTGCAAGTATACCTACCTTAAAAAGAAGAAAAAATTGGGTAATTACCTTTAATTTAAGATGCAGCAAGGAGATGAAACACCTTTTGTCCCGGGGGTGCCTTTTCCCCTGAGTTTGTAGGTCCTTTTTTTTTGGCAAATTTTTTTCCAAAAAGGGCCCTTTTCACACTGGTTTTGCCACTCGATTCTTAAAAACTCCCCCAAAACCCCCTTTTTGGCTTTAAATTCACCAAAATGAGTACTTTGTTTTCCCGGCCCTTTTTCCCTGTTCACCTGGGTTTTTAGTCGATGGTTTTGGTTGCATCCTTTTGGGGACAAGATTAAGGGCCCCCAAAGGGAATTAAAATTAGACAGTCTTTTAAAGACACTGACTTTTTTGGGTTATCCTGGGTGGCTAACCCCCCTTGGGGTTAATTTTTTTCTTGGTATTCTCAATAAACCACACCCAAAAACGGTGCTACAGCAGCACCTGACAGTGCTACAGCAGCCAGACGATGCACAGCAGGGGCGATGGTAAACAGCAGCAGCAGCAGCTGACCCGTGGGGACAGCAGCCGAGCACTGACCGTGCCCACAGCAACAGCAACGATGCTACAGCGCACAGAAAATGCTACAGCCGCAGTAGAGGGGACTAATCAGCAGCAAAATGGTACTAAGAAACAGCCGCAAATGATTTTTTTTAAAAGCAGCAAACAGCAGCTGACAGGTTCTACAGGGACAGGGACGATGCTACAGCAGCAGCAGACGATTTCTACAGCAGCAGCTGAAGGGACTACAGCAGCAGCAGAGGTACTACAGCAACAGCAAACAGAAAATGCGGTTGTACAACAGCAGCACACTGAAGGGCTACGCGCGGGAGACGATGCACCCGCAGGGAGCGACGGTACTACAGCAGCAGCAGCAGCTGAACCCTTGGTAAAAAGCAGCAGCCGGGACCGGGCGGGTGCTACAGCTAGCGCAGTTGACCCGTGCAAACAGCAGGGGAACAGCTGTGGTGGTTTTTCAGCAGCCAGCCAGCAGCAGAAACAGCACAGCCCGAAAAACCAATAATAGGATGGTTTATTGGGGTTTTTTTATACAAACCCGGCCCCGCTGGAAAACGCACTCCCCTTTCATTTCTTTTCAATGATCTTTTTTTTCATTCTTATAATTTTTTCACCCCTTTTTGCTGTAGGGGTTTGGGACTAGAAGCTTTCTTGGGGCCCATGGTCACTTATTTTGCTGTTAAAATCACCAAAAACACTGTAATAATATGAAATGTTCCGATTGTATACTTGGATGTTACCGTGGAGGCTGGCTGGTAAACAATGCCACCGGCAGAACATGTGAGCGTGGCTCAGGCCGCACATAGACACATCTCGGACGAACAGTGTTGAGCGGGTTTTTTAGAGGTATGCGAGGCAAAATCTTAGCGATAAAATGTAGCGGTATGCGGATTTAACATTATGTAAGGCCAACGGTATGCGGGGGTCCACTGTACAGAAGGGCCCCTCTTTATGGCATTTCGCTTTATGGCGTTCCGCTAATACAGTTATTTCAAATTATGACCAAAACTCGCTGTACAGCTCCCCCCACCTGACTTTCTAATATGGTCACCATGCCCCACCTGGTTTGTTTACATTCTCTGTGAGATCAGTAAGCACTAAGTCTCTCCATTTTGTCTGGAAACTCCAAAATTTCAAGTGTTTTTAAAAGTTCTTTCATATTTTATATATACTCTGATAATTATACTTATGTATACCTGTACAGTAGGGCCCCACTTATACGGCTGGTTAGGTTCCAGGCTACCGCCGTAAAGCGGAAACCGCCGTAAAGTGGAACACCCTTTTTTTCCACTTACAAATGCATACAAACACTAGATAACAAGTTTACACTAACATATATTAAGTTAGCAATAGAACCAGGCATCAAAAAACAATAAAAAAGTACAATACACACATAGTGCACTCATTACTTACCTTAAAATATTTATAGTCTTAATCTAGGGTGAGACAAGTAGTATTTATTGTAAGAAATCAAGTGTGGTATGTATGGTAGTCAGCCAGGCTACCATACCAGGCCACCCCACCCACACATACTATTCTATGATATTTAAGCATCCCAGAGCGATAAAATGTATATACAGTTCACTCATTACTTACCTTAAAATATAGGGTGAGATGAGTAGTATTTATTGTAAAAAATCAAGTGTGGTATGTATGGTAGTCAGCCGGGCTACCATACCAGGCCAACTCACCCACACATAATATTCTATTACATTTAAGCATCCCAGAGCGATAAAATGTATATACAGTTCACTCATTACTTACCTTAAAATATTTATAGTCTAAATGTAGGGTCAGGAGTAAGTAAATGAGATAAAACGAATAAATGAGAGAGAGAAAGAATGAGTGCATGAGAGGACAGGCGCAGAGTTATGTAAACAAACCAGGCGAAGGTAAGTTTTGTAAACAAACAGTGTACACGTCTGGTTTGTGTACAAGTTACATTGTGTACAGGTTGTCTCTACATTGATACGGTAGAATAAATAAAGAAGAACACTCCCATTCTCATGTAACATCATTTTGCGAAGAAATGACACTGTAAGTGAAGGCAATGGAAATAAGTCACTCTGACTTTTTTGGGTTATCCTAAGTTCTCTACACATATGTTGTTATGTATGATAATCTATGTGACTGTATTTGTGTATACCTGAATAAACTTACTTACATACATACGAAAGTAATAATTTTCTGCAGTTACCCCCAGTAACACATTTTCTCTTATTTTAGATTAGAGAAAATGTTATTCTTGGGGTCACTTGTACAAGTTATCTGGCTACCACATCTGATATTTATGTTTATTTATTCTATTGTGGGGTGTATTTATCATCTTTTTATGTTATGTATCGTGTTTATTATATAATTTTGAAAAAAATATCACGGATGGATTAATGAAAATGTGTATATTAACGTAATATACAACATTTAATGAGACTCGGTGATTATTATTATTATTATTATCATTTCTAATATGGCGTCACTTGTGCAAGTCGTCTGCTATCACATCTCATATTTGTTTATTTATTCTATTGTGGGATGTATTTATCATCTTTTTATGTTATGTATCGTGTTTATTATATAATTTTGAAAAAATATCATAGATGGATTAATGAAAATGTGTATTTAACGTAATATACGATATTTAAATGAGACTCGATGATTATTATTATCTTTACTAATATGACGTCTGGAGACATAAGACACACTTACTGATTTTAATGTGTACCTGCATGCCAGCACAGTATGTAAGTTTATTTAAGTACAGGTATACATAAGTATAATTATCAGAGTATATATAAAATATGAAATAACTTTTAAAAACATTTCAGATTTTGGAGTTTCCAGACAAAATGGAGAGACTTAGTGCTTACTGAGCTCACGAAGAATGTAAACAAACAGGGTGGGGCGCGGTGACCATATTAGAAAGTCAGGTGGGGGGAGCTGTATAGCGAGTTTTGGTCATAATTTGAAATGACTGTATTAGCGGAACGCCATAAAGCGGGGCCCTGCTGTACTTAAATATACAGTGGACCCCAGCATACCGTTGGCCTTACATAACGTTAAATCCGCATACCGCTACATTTTATCGCTAAGATTTTGCCTCGCATACCGCTAAAAAACCCGCTCAACGCTGTTCGTCCGAGACGCGTCTAATGTGCGGCCTTAACCAGCCTCACATGTTCCGCTGGTGGCATTGTTTACCAGCCAGCCTCCACGGTAACATCCAAGCATACAATCGGAACATTTCGTATTATTACAGTGTTTTTGGTGATTTTATCTGCAAAATAAGTGACCATGGGCCCCAAGAAGGCTTGTAGTGCGAAACCTACACGAATAAGGGTGAGAATTACTATAGAGATGAAGAAAGAGATCATTGATAAGTATGAAAGTGGAGTGCGTGTCTCCGAGCTGGCCAGGTTGTATAATAAACCCCAATCAACCATCGCTACTATTGTGGGCAACAAAAAGGCAATCAAGGAAGCTGTTCTTGCCAAAGGTTCAACTGTGTTTTCGAAACAGAGGTCGCAAGTTATGGAAGATGTTGAGAGACTCTTATTGGTGTGGATAAATGAAAAACAGATAGCAGGAGATAGCATCTCTCAAGTGATCATAAGTGAAAAGGCTAGGAAGTTGCATCAGGATTTAATTAAAAAAATGCCTGCAACTAGTGATGATGTGAGTGAATTTAAGGCCAGCAAAGGTTGGTTTGAGAGATTTAAGAAGCATAGTGGCATACATAGTGTGATAAGGCATGGTGAGGCTGCCAGTTCGGACCACAAAGCAGCTGAAAAATATGTGCAGGAATTCAAGGAGTACATAGACAGTGAAGGACTGAAACCTGAACAAGTGTTTAACCCTTTGACTGTTTCAGGCCCCTTTCTGAAACTGTCATTCTATGTCGCTCAAATTTTGAAAAAAAAAATTATTTTTTCTTATGAAATGATAGAGAATCTTTTCCCAATGGTAATGACACCAAAAGTTCGAAATTTGGTCGAAAACTCATGGAATTATGCTCCCGCAAAGTTGGCGGTGTCGGCGACATATGCGTTTCGGCGATTTCGCCGACTTTGAGCCCTATTTTCAGTCAATTCCATTGTTCCAGTTGACCAAACTCATAGCTATTTCTTTAGAACTCCATTTTATCTATCAGCTGAGAACAAGAAACCTCCCATTTACTAATTTGGACTACCCAATATGGTGGTCAGAAATTGGCAATTTGGCCAATTTCACGCAAACTAAAAAAGATGCCAATTTCAAAATAGGGTCCAGAATAAACAAGGTAGACATTCTTGGAACTAAAATAACATATGCTCTGTTCATTAGTCACATCTCTAGGCCCCTCTTATATTATTATTGCTTTCTATTTTGATTTTTTATTCATACAAAAAAATACAAAATTTACTGTTATGCAGACTACTGTATTATTGTAAAAATGGTATGAATAATATCAGTGCACTAGTGAAAGAATATTAGACTCCCCAGTTGACGTGTATTGGACGTGTGGTGTGATTTATTTACTCCTGAACATTGGTAAAAATCGAACATTTCCGCTACTTTGAGCTCAGTTTCAAGGTCGTTTTCATCGTCAAAGTAATGAAAATCATCTCTATTTCTGTAATATGTTTTCCATTTTATCACCTAAGACCATGAAAACGCGAATACAACGATAAATGTACTATATGAAAATACACCTCAAAGTCGGCGTTTTATTCCAAAAAAACGATCAGAGTTTTTTTTTCTCATTACGCAATGTGTGCTGCAGGATTTTTTTTATGTGGTGCACACTGACCACACAGACCCATTCTCTCACATGTGGGCCTACCAGCTTTCTCCCGGTTGATTTGAAGCCACTAGAATTATTGAGTATATATACGTCAGAAACATTGGCTCGTAAGACGTATTTATATGTCGAAAGCAGTCAAAGGGTTAATTGTGATGAAACAGGCCTGTTTTGGAAGAAAATGCCAAGCAGGACCTACATTACTGAGGAGGAAAAGGCACTCCCAGGACATAAGCCTATGAAAGACAAGCTTACTCTGTTGATGTGTTCCAATGCTAGTGGTGATTGCAAAGTGAAGCCTTTATTGGTGTATCACTCTGAAACTCCCAGTGTGTTCAGGAAAAAACAATGTCCTCAAGGCTAATTTGTGTGTGCTGTGGAGGGCAAACAGTAAGGCATGGTTCACTAAGGACTTTTTCTATGACTGGTTACACCATGCATTTGCCCCCAATGTGAAAGATTACCTAACTGAAAAGAAATTAGACCTTAAGTGCCTCCTGGTGTTAGACAATGCCCCTGGTCATCCTACAGACGTGGCAGAGCGACTTTATGGGGACATGAGGTTCATTAAGGTGAAGTTTTTGCCTCCTAATACCACTCCTCTCCTGCAGCCCATGGACCAGCAGGTTATTGCAAACTTCAAAAAACTGTTCACAAAAGCTCTGTTTGAAAGGTGCTTTGTATTTGACCTCAAAAACTCAACTGACTCTAAGAGAGTTTTGGAGAGAGCACTTTAATATCCTCAGTTGTGTAAAACCTTATAGGTAAGGCTTGGGAGGGAGTGACTAAGAGGACCTTGAACTCTGCTTGGAAGAAACTGTGGCCAGAATGTGTAGACCAAAGGGATTTTGAAGGGTTTGAGGCTAACCCTAGGAATCCTATGCCAGTTGAGGAATCAATTGTAGCATTGGGGAAGTCCTTGGGGTTGGAGGTTAGTGGGGATGATGTGGAAGAGTTGGTGGAGGAGGACAATGAAGAACTAACCACTGATGAGCTGCTAGATCAACTTCAACAGCAAGAGGCCAGACCTGAAGAAACTGGTTCGGAGGAGGGGAGAGAGAAATTGAAGAAGTTGCCTACTACAAAGATTAAGGAAATCTGTGCAATGTGGCTGAAAGTGCAAACCTTTATGGAAGAAAATCACCCTCACACAGCTATTGCAAGCCGTGCTGGTGACTATTACACTGTCAATGTTGTGAAACACTTTAGGGAAGTCATGAAAGAACGAGAGGTACAGGCCACTATGGACAGATATGTTGTGCGACAGAAGTCCAGTGACTCTGAAGCTGGTCCTAGTGGCATTAAAGAAGAAAGGGAAGTAACCCCAGAAAAGGACTTGACACCTCAAGTCTTAATGGAAGGGGATTCCCCTTCTAAACACTAAGACTCTCTCCTCCTCCCATCCCATCAATCATCACCAGATCTTCAATAAAGGTAAGTGTCATGTAATTGTGCATGCCTTTTTCAGTTTGTGTGTATTAAAATTAATATTTCATGTGGTAAAAATGTTTTTGTTTCATACTTTGAGGTGTCTTGCACGGATTAATTTGATTTCCATTATTTCTTATGGGGAAAATTCATTCGCATAACGATAATTTTGCATAACAATGAGCTCTCATGAACGGATTAATATCATTATGCGGGGGTCCACTATACTTACATACTGTGCTGGCGTGCAGGTACACATTAAAATCAGTAAGTGTGTCTTATGTCTCCAGACGTCATATTTGTAATGATAATAATAATCACTGAGGTTCATTTAAATGTCGTATATTACGTTAATATACACATTTTCAATAATCCATCTATGATATTTTTTCAAAATTATATAATAAACACGATGCATAACATATAAATATGATAAATAAACCCCATAGTAGTATAAATAAACATAAATATGAGATGTGGTAGCAGATGACTTGCACAAGTTTACCTGGAGTTTACCTGGAGAGAGTTTCGGGGGTCAACGCCCCCGCGGCCCGGTCTGTGACCAGGCCTCCTGGTGGATCAGCGCCTGATCAACCAGGCTGTTGCTGCTGGCTGCACGCAAACCAACGTACGAGCCACAGCCCGGCTGATCAGGAACTGACTTTAGGTGCTTGTCCAGTGCCAGCTTGAAGACTGCCAGGGGTCTGTTGGTAATCCCCCTTATGTGTGCTGGGAGGCAGTTGAACAGTCTCGGGCCCCTGACACTTATTGTATGGTCTCTTAACGTGCTAGTGACACCCCTGCTTTTCATTGGGGGGATGGTGCATCGTCTGCCAAGTCTTTTGCTTTTGTAGTGAGTGATTTTCGTGTGCAAGTTCGGCCCCTAGTCCCCCTAGGATTTTCCAGGTGTATATAATCATGTATCTCTCCCTCCTGCGTTCCAGGGAATACAGGTTTAGAAACCTCAAGCGCTCCAGTAATTGAGGTGTTTTATCTCCGTTATGCGCGCCGTGAAAGTTCTCTGTACATTTTCTAGGTCGGCAATTTCACCTGCCTTGAAAGGTGCTGTTAGAGTGCAGCAATATTCCAGCCTAGATAGAACAAGTGACCTGAAGAGTGTCATCATGGGCTTGGCCTCCCTAGTTTTGAAGGTTCTCATTATCCATCCTGTCATTTTTCTAGCAGATGCGATTGATACAATGTTATGGTCCTTGAAGGTGAGATCCTCCGACATAATCACTCCCAGGTCTTTGACTTTGGTGTTTCGCTCTATTTTGTGGCCAGAATTTGTTTTGTACTCTGATGAAGATTTAATTTCCTCATGTTTACCATATCTGAGTAATTGAAATTTCTCATCGTTGAACTTCATATTGTTTTCTGCAGCCCACTGAAAGATTTGGTTGATGTCCGCCTGGAGCCTTGCAGTGTCTGCAAATGGAAGACACTGTCATGCAGATTCGGGTGTCATCTGCAAAGGAAGACACGGTGCTGTGGCTGACATCCTTGTCTATGTCGGATATGAGGATGAGGAACAAGATGGGAGCTAGTACTGTGCCTTGTGGAACAGAGCTTTTCACCGTAGCTGCCTCGGACTTTACTCTGTTGACGACTACTCTCTGTGTTCTGTTAGTGAGGGAAATTATAGATCCATCGACCGACTTTTCCTGTTATTCCTTTAGCGCGCATTTTGTGCGCTATTACGCCATGGTCACACTTGTCGAAGGCTTTTGCAAAGTCTGTATATATTACATCTGCATTCTTTTTGTCTTCTAGTGCATTTGGGACCTTGTCGTAGTGATCCAGTAGTTGAGACAGACAGGAGCGACCTGTTCTGAACCCATGTTGCCCTGGGTTGTGTAACTGATGGGTTTCTAGATGGGTGGTGATCTTGCTTCTTAGGACCCTTTCAAAGATTTTTATGATATGGGATGTTAGTGCTATTGGTCTGTAGTTCTTTGCTGTTGCTTTACTGCCCCCTTTGTGGAGTGGGGCTATGTCTGTTGTTTTTAGTAACTGAGGGATGACCCCCGTGTCCATGCTCCCTCTCCATAGGATGGAAAAGGCTCGTGATAGGGGCTTCTTGCAGTTCTTGATGAACACAGAGTTCCATGAGTCTGGCCCTGGGCAGAGTGCATGGCATGTCATTTATCGCCTGTTCGAAGTCATTTGGCGTCAGGATAACATCGGATAGGCTTGTGTTAATCAAATTTTGTGGCTCTCTCATAAAAAATTCATTTTGATCTTCGACTCTCAGTCTGGTTAGCGGCTTGCTAAAAAACTGAGTCATATTGGGACTTGAGTAGCTCACTCATTTCCTTGCTGTCATCTTGTAGGACCCATCTTGTTTAAGTAGGGGCCCAATACTGGGCGTTGTTCTCGATTTTGATTGGCATAGGAGAAGAAATACTTTGGGTTTCTTTCGATTTCATTTATAGCTTTTAGTTCTTCCCGCGATTCCTGACTCCTAAAGGATTCTTTTAGCTTAAGTTCGATGCTTGCTATTTCTCTGACCAGTGTCTCCCTGCGCATTTCTGATATATTGACCTCTTTTAGCCGCTCTGTTATTCTTTTCCGTCGCCTGTAAAGGGAGCGCCTGCCCTCTTTCTATTTTACATCTACTCCTCCTTTTTCTTAGAGGAATAAGCCTTGTGCATACATCGAGTGCCACCGAGTTAATCTGTTTTAGGCATAAGTTTGGGTCTGTGTTGCTTAGTATATCTTCCCAGCTTATATCGGTTAGGACTTGGTTTACTTGGTCCCACTTTATGTTTTTGTTATTGAAGTTGAATTTGGTGAATGCTCCCTCGTGACTAGTCTCATTTTGTCGGTCTGGGGCTCCACGCATACATGTCTGAACCTCAATTATGTTGTGATCTGAGTATATTGTTTTTGATATGGTGACATTTCTTATCAGATCATCATTGTTAGTGAATATGAGGTCTATTGTATTCTCCAGTCTAGTAGGCTCTATTATTTGCTGGTTTAAATTGAATTTTGTGCAGAGATTTAAAAGCTCGTGTGAGTGTGAGTTTTCATCAGAGCTGCCTCCTGGTGTTATTACTGCAACAATATTATTTGCTATATTCCTCCATTTTAGGTGCCTTAAGTTGAAATCCCCCAGGAGCAAGATGTTGGGTGCAGGAGCTGGAGATTTTCCAGACAGTGGTCAATTTTTAACAGCTGTTCCTGGAATTGCTGGGATGTTGCATCCGGAGGCTTGTAGACTACCACAATGACTAGGTTTTGGTTCTCGACCTTTACTGCTAAAACTTCCACTACGTCATTTGAGGCATTAAGCAGTTCTGTGCAAACAAGTGACTCTGCAATGTACAGGCCAACCCCCCCCTTTTGCCTGTTCACTCTGTCACATCTGTATAGGTTGTAACCTGGGATCCATATTTCGTTGTCCAAGTGATCCTTTATGTGGGTCTCAGTGAAAGCCGCGAACATTGCCTTTGCCTCTGCAAGCAGTCCACGGATGAAAGGTATTTTGTTGTTTGTTGCTGGCTTTAGACCCTGAATATTTGCAAAGAAGACGCCATATTAGAAATGATAATAATAATAATAAACATCGAGTCTCATTAACCCTTTGAGGGTTTCCGCCATACTAGTACGTCTTACGCATAGGGGTTTTTGACGTACTAGTACGCATAAATTCTAGCACTGTCAAATCTCGCAGGAAAAGGCTGATAGGCCTAGATGTGAGAGAATGGGTCTGTGTGGTGGGTGTGCGCAGTAGGAAAAAAATCTGGGACCCAGTGGTGCATTGTGGGAATGCCATCATAGTACACAATGTCCACCATGCCTGGCAGTAAGAAGTTCTTCACTCCTCGGCGAATTGGGACACTTTTGTTCCCCAGTGACAGTTCTAATACAGATGGAAGTGACAGTGAAGAGAGTTTCAAAGATTCTGGTGAGGTTTTGACTGAAACTAATGGACCATAATATGGGTAATAGTGAGGAAAGCCCAGACAACCCACAGCCTTCCACCTCTGGTGCTGGGCCGTCTTGTTCACTTTCAGTTGTACCAGAATCAAAGAGGAAACTCCTATTTTCCCAAATCCCAGACTCTGATGTGAGCATTGGGGGTGATGATGTGATAGTGATTATGAACTACAAGCTCTTAAACTGTTCCAAGAATGGAGGAGGGGGGAGGGGCAGAGGAGGAGAGGGGAAGAGGAGGAGGGGAGGAGGAAGAAGAAGAGGGGGAAAGAGGAGGAGGAGGAAAAGAGGAGAAGAGGAGGAAGAAGAGGGGAGGAAGAAAGGGGGAAAGAAAGAAGAAGAAGAATACTAATAATAAAAATAATACATAATGATAATACATAATAATAATCATAATAATTATAATAATAATAATAATAAAAAATAATAATAATACGTAATAAAAATAATAATATTAATAAAAATTTTTTCACCCATGACAGTAACAAATAAGGGGAGTAACATCTGATAATTTGACGTTTGATGAGGGTAAATGAGGTGTAGCTGATACCAAAGAGAGAAACATCGCTCTCCCTTTTTTTTGGCGGGGTATACTAACATTTCTGTTATTTGTCTTCTGTAACTCCTGTCTATCTGTCTATGCTGCTCTCTGTCTCAGAGACCACAAGACTGCGTCACACTTTTACTCACATTTAAAAGCGGAGTACAGCACTTTGTCTGGATTCTTGGGTTAATCTAGGTAATTTATACTAGTATACTTGCATTTTGTGTACCTGTGAGACAGGGGATAGACAGACAATAGAAAAAAAACAGATTAAAAGATTAGAATGGGGAGAAAGATAATTTGAAAATGGAGGGGAAGCAGCATCGACCCCATTGTTTGGACAGGCGGGAGGGGGGGGGTGAGTAATGAGACAATAGTCACTTGACAGCTGCTGACTCCTGGTAATTTACACTAGGAGGAGGAAGGAGAGGGAAGAGGAAGAGGAAGAGTGGGAGGAAGAAAGTAGGGGGAAGGGGAAAAGAGGAGGAGGAGGAAGGAAGAGTAGGAGGAAGAGGAAGAAGAGGAGGAAAAAGAAGAGGAATAGTAGAAGGAAGATTAGGGGGAAAAAAGGAGGAAGAGGAAGAAGAGGAGGAGGAGGAGGAAGGTGGGAGGAAGAGGAAGAAGAGGAGAGGAAGAGGAGGAGGGGAAAGAGGAGGAAGAGGAAGAGTAGGAGGAAGAGGAAGAAGAGGAAGAGGAGGAGGAGGAGGAAGAGGAAGAGGAATTAGAGGAAAAAAAAAGTAGGGGAAATGAGAAGAGGAAAAAGGGGAGAGCAAGAAGGAGAGGAGGAAGAGGAGGTGTAAGAAGAGGAAGAGGAAGAGTAGGAGGAAGAGGAGGAGGAGGAGGAAGAGTTGTCAGCATAGTTGCTGATCCCTGTATTCCCAGTATTATATAGCATAGCATATTAGTATCATCCATGTGCTTTAGATACGAGATCCCTTGTAGGCCTGTGGCTTTGTGTGACGTCACGGGATACAGATGTGGAGGCTCATACCTCTGCCCCAGTCTCACTCGGCGGCAGACCATTCAGCGGACAGGCAAGGCAGCTGGGCTCCATCCCTCATCTCAGTCTGACAATACAGGGCTGATCCCTGTATTCCCAGTATTATATAGCATAGCATATTAGTATCATCCATGTGCTTTAGATACGAGATCCCTTGTAGGCCTGTGGCTTTGTGTGACATCACGGGATACAGATGTGGAGGCTCATACCTCTGCCCCGGGCTCACTCGGCGGCAGACCATTCAGCGGACAGGCAAGGCAGCTGGGCTCCATCCCTCATCTCAGTCTGACAATATAGTTACCATCCTACAAGTGTGTCTACTTTCAACCTGCGATATCTCCATTAAAGAACCCTTTACGATAGAGTAAGGGGAAGAGGAAGAAGAGGAGAAGGATGAGGAAGAGGAGGAGGAGGAAGAAGAGGAAGAAGATGATGTAATAATATTTTTCCCTTGAAGCAAGAAAAAAAAATCCACCCCATGACAGTGACAAGATAAGGGGAGATAACATCTGATAAGAGATGACTTTTGATGAGCGTAAACGAGGGTGGAACTGATAATAAAAGATTAGATGAACATCGCCCTCCCTTTGTTTCTGCTGGTACACTAACATTTCTGTCTGTCTATTTGTCTGCCCTGTCAAGCTCCCTGTCAAATCTGTCTAGCTCTCTGTCTCAGAGAGCCACAAGACTGGTCATCACTTTTACTCACATCTTCAAGCGGAGTACAGCACTTTGTCTGGATTTCTTGGGTTGTCCTAGGTAATTTATACTATGTATACTTGTATTTATGTGTACCTGTGAGACAGAGATAGACAGACAGAAAGAGAGAGACAGATTGAAAGAGATAGAATGAGGAGAAAGATAAAACACCATTGTGTATGACACCATTTTTTCAAAGAGTTCCACAAGCTGCAGAACTAATAGGAATATGTTCAGTGACTGTAAATTGGTATATATATTATAAACAATAGTAATAAACAATGTTTTGTATTGTTTGTTTTTGTAAACAAGTTTTGTAAAAAAATATATTGATAATTATGTTTGTGTGCTTATTGTGTTGTATACAACGAGTGTATGTAGTACATTGCCACCTTACTTTTTGGGCTCATAGGCCACATAAGTTATGTGAAAAAATAAAATAGTGAAAAAAACAACCCAAAACCCTTTAAATACAAGTTTAAAACCCAAAGTTTACCCGGGGAGCGGCAGTCGCCGCTGTTGCCATACGGGGCTCATTTCTGCAAAATTTAAAGCCTCCATATCCCGAAGTATTGATGGTAAAATTTTTTTGTTTATCCTATAATGTTTAGAAAAAAAAAACTCTATTTTTTCATAAGAAAAAATAATTTTTTTTTTTTTTGAAATTTGGCCGACCCTGAGAACAAGTTTCTGAGAGGGCCTGTCGACCCTCAAAGGGTTAAATGTCGTATATTACGTTAATATCCACATTTTTATTAATCCATCCAGACATTTTTTCAAAATTATATATTAAACATGATACATAACATATAAAGATGATAAATACACCCCACAATAGAATAAATAAACATAAATATGAGATGTAGTAGCCAGATAACTTGTACAAGTGAGGGCAAGAATAGCATTTTCTCTAATCTAACATAAGAGAAAATGTATTACTGGGGGTAACGGAAGAAAATTATTCCTTTCGTATGTATGTAAGGAAGTTTATTCAGGTATACACAAATACAGTTACAAGGATTATCATCATAACAGCATATGTGTAGAGAACCTACGATAACCCAAAAAAGCAGAGTGACTTATTTCCCATTGCTTCACCAGAGCGTCATTTCTTCTCAAAATGATGTTACATGAGAATGGGAGTGTTTTTCTTTATTTATTTTTACGTATCAAAGTAGAGGCAACTTGTACATAATGTAACTTGTACACAAACCAGACGTGTATACTTTTTTGTTACAAAACTTACCTTCGCTGGTTTGTTTACATAACTCGTGCCTGTCCTCTCTCATTTCACTCATTCTTTCTCACTATCATTTATTCGTTTTATCTCATTTACTTACTCCTGACCCACATTAAGACTACAAATATTTTAAGGTAAGTAATGAGTGAACTGTATATACATTTTATCGCTCTGGGATGCTTAAATATCAAGAAAGTATGTGTGGGTGGGTTGGCCTGGTATGGAGCCGGCTGAACTACCCTACATACCACACTTGAATTTTTACAATAAAACACTCATCTCCCCTAATTTTTAAAACAAATATTTTAAGGTAAATATTGAGTAAACTGTATATGCGTTTTTTTCGCTCTGGAGCTTGAATTAAAAATATTATGTGGGCCTGTATTTTGCCCGGGAAAACTACCTACATACCA
>NC_069433.1:38874127-38962044 GCF_026875155.1 Cherax quadricarinatus | reverse complement strand
ACCCCCCCTGCACCCCCCTTTCTACCACCATCACAACCAGATACAAGAAACAAAGTCAGACTGACTCAGAATGTATCCATGCGATGTTTTGCATGGGTGCTGGCAGGCAGACACGTTTTGGTACGGTGGACAAAAAGCGAGGTGAGGAATGAAAGCTGGGACAATATTTTGATGAAAAAAAGTCATTGAAAGCCGAATTTGATGAAAACTGGGGCAAACGAAAACTGAGGTTCCACTGTATACAACATTTAAAGCACCCCATAGTGTTTATTTTTATTAATAATATGGCATCAAGACTAGACACACATTTAGTGATTTTAATGTATACTGCATGCCAGTACAGTAAGTTTATTTAGATACAGGTATACATAAGTATAATTATCAGTTTATATAAAATACGCAAAAACTTTAAAATGCCTGATGATTTGGAAAGTTTCCAGACGTAATGGAGAGACGCAGAACTCGCAGAGGATGTAAACAGAGCGGTGCGTGGAGACAGTATTAGCGAGTCACGTAGGGTGGGGGTGGGTTGTATACCTGGAATACCTGGATGTATAATGAGTTTTGGTCATAATTTGAATTGTTTGTATTAGCGAAATGCCTTAAAGCAGGGTCCTACTGTACATTCAGTGCTGATAGAAATTGTCTAAATATATTTAATAAATATTAAATATGTACTGTCAGTTTAAGGGGCTTTGAGTTGATGGATTTCAGAAATAAGGAACAAAAACTAGATAAAGCAATTCAAAAAAAGAAAATATCTGTTGGATACAGAAGTCTTCTTTATCATTATGATTATGACAAAAGAATCTTGTCTCTTCTTCCATAAGCCATAATCATAACCCCCTACAACTCTCATCCCCCCTAAAACTCCTGCCCCCTCCCTACATCTTGCTCCTACAACCTTACGCCTCCTATACTGCTACAGTTCACTTCAGTGTGCTTTTAGCTGATTTCCATATTTAGAACTCACCTCCACTTCCCTCCATATCATTTCCATTCCTGAAGCTAATTCCCACTTCTACAGCACACATTCACTCTAATGTTCATTCACTTCGTCACAGAAAAATGGAAGACATAAGAGGGAATTGTAGGGGAAACAATTTTGCCTGAATGGTTGTCATAATGCCATGTCTTTCATAAGTTAGGATAGTGGGCAGAGGCTAAGGATGCCTTGCTCCATCAGACAGCAAACAAAATATGTATATCTAGTTTTAAAATATTTTAAGAGGACTTGTAGTTTATTTGCTAATGCGAGACAAGTTCTAATCACAAGCAGGTAGAGATAGTGTTGAGCTCGTTACTGATTTTCGTACAGCTTTTAATACCACAATAAACTAATCCTTTAGGATTACTCTTCTTAAGACTACTTATAATGTATGGAGAGGGAGCATGGACACGGGGGTCGTCCCACAGTTACTAAAAACAACAGACAGAGCCCCACTCCACAAAGGGGGCAGTAAAGCAACAGAAAAGAACTACAGACCAATAGCATTAACATCCCATATCATAAAAATCTTTGAAAGGGTCCTAAGAAGCAAGATCACCACCCATCTAGAAACCCATCAGTTACACAACCCAGGGCAACATGGGTTTAGAACAGGTCGCTCCTGTCTGTCTCAACTATTGGATCACTACGACAAGGTCCTAAATGCACTAGAAGACAAAAAGAATGCAGATGTAATATACAGATTTTTGCAAAAGCCTTCGACAAGTGTGACCATGGCGTAATAGCGAAACAAAATGCGTGCAAAAGGAATAACAGGAAAAGTCGGTCGATGGATCTATAATTTCCTCACAAACAGAACCAGAGGGGTAGTCGTAACAGAGTAAAGTCGAGGCAGCTACGGTAAAAAGCTCTGTTCCACAAGGCACGTACTCGCTCCCATCTTGTTCCTCATCCTCATATCCGACATGGGACAAGGATGTCAGCCACAGCACCTTTGTCTTCCTTTGCAGATGACACCCGAATCTGCATGACAGTGTCTTCCATTGCGGGACACGCAAGGCTCCAGGCGGACATCAACCAAATCTTTCAGTGGGCTGCAGAAAACAATATGAAGTTCAACGATGAGAAATTTCAATTACTCAGATATAGTAAAAACGAGGAAATTAAATCTTCATCAGAGTACAAACAAATTCTGGCCACAAAAATAGAGCGAAACACCAACGTCAAAGACCTGGGAGTAATCATGTCGGAGGATCTCACCTTCAAGGACCATAAATTGTATCAATCGCATCTGCTAGAAAATGACAGGATGGATAATGAGAACCTTCAAAACTAGGGAGGCCAAGCCCATGATGACACTCTTCAGGTCACTTGTTCTATCTAGGCTGGAATATTGCTGCACACGAACAGCACCTTTCAAGGCAGGTGAAATTGCTGGGCCCAGAAAATGTACAGAGAACCTTCACGGCGCGCATAACGGAGATAAAACTCCTCAATTTCTGGGAGCGCTTGAGGTTCCTAAACCTGTATTCCCTGGAACGCAGGCGGAGGAGATACTGATTATATACACCTGGAAAATTCCTAGAGGGACTAAATTTCCGAACTTGCACACGAAAATCACTCACTACGAAAGCAAAAGACTTGGCAGACGATGCAACATCCCCCCAATGAAAAGCAGGGGTGTCACTAGCACGTTAAGAGACCTTACAATAAGTGTCAGGGGCCCAAGACTCTTCAACTGCCTCCCAGCATACATAAGGGGGATTACCAACAGACCCCTGGCAGTCTTCAAGCTGGCACTGGACAAGCACCTAAAGTCATTTCCTGACCAGCCGGGCTGTGGCTCGTACGTTGGTTTGCGTGCAGCCAGCAGTAACAGCCTGGTTGATCAGGACTCTGATCCACCAGGAGGCCTGGTCACAGACCGGGCCGCGGGGGCGTTGACCCCCGGAACTCTCTCCAGGTAAACTCCAGGTACCAACACTTAAATGGGTGTGAAGCTTGGGTTGCAAATGCTGCAGCGAATATGCAGTTGGAGGCAGTGGAGATGTTCTGTCAAAGGGCAATGTGTGGTGTAAATATTATGCAGAGAATTCGGAGTGTGGAAATTAGGAGGTGCAGAGTTAATAAAAGTATTAGTCAGAGGGCTGAAGAGGAGTTGAGATGATTTGATGATTTAGAGAGAATGGATCAAAGTAGAATGAGAGCATATAAAATTGTAGGGAAAGGAAGGCTGCATATGGGCCGTCCTCGGAAAGGTTGGAGGGAGGGGGCAAAGGAACTTGCACTTCCAGCAAGCATGTGTGAGCATGTACGATAAGAGTGAATGGAGACGAATGAATTTTGGGACGTGACGAGCTGTTGGAGTGTGAGCAGGGTAATATGTGGTGAAGGGATTTAGGGAAACTGGTTATTTTTATATAGCCAGACTTGAGTACTGGAAATGAGAAGTACAATGCCTGCACTTTAACCCTTAAATTTTCCAAACATAGATCTACATTCACTCGTGTAGCGCTCCCAATGTGGATCAACGTTTTTTTTTACATGCTTTTAAATGGAGAAAATCAAGGTCGGAGCACTACGCACATATATAAATGTAAGTTTGGACAGCTTAAGGGTTGAAGGAGGGATTTGGGATATTGGCAGTTTGGAGGGTTATGTTATATATCTTTATATATGCTTCTACACTGTTGTTTCTGGGTGCCTCTGCAAAGACAGTGATTATGTATGAGTGAGGTGAAAGTGTTGAATGATGAAAGTATTTTCTTTTTGGAGATTTTTTCTTTTTGGGTCACCCTGCCTCGGTTGGAGGTGGCCAACTTGTTGAAAAAAAAATTGTGGAAAAGTTCCTTGCCTAATTACATTCTCTTAAATTCTAGGAGGATTTCTTGGTAAACAAAGAAAGAAAACTTGCAGTTTATTCAGCAGAATACAATGAGGACCTGCTTGAGGGTTGTAGCTGGTGGTATGTTGACCATGCAGCAAACATCTCTATTGGCAGGTCACGAGGACAGGGTAGGAGTGGCCCAAGAGAGGGAATAAAGTCTAGCAATTGCTCTTCCTCTTGGCAACCTAATTGTGGCGAGCTGGTGTCACCAAGTCTTCTAGATCATAGCCAGCTTTCAGATAGTTTCTTATGGTTTAAAGATGTGAGCCTGGACACCTCAAATATTCCACACTTAGCTGGTAATGTTGCTGATAAAGCCTCCGAAGAACAGATTGTTGAGGAGGCACAGATGAAGATTCTTTAATTCTTAATCATAAGAATCTAAAGTTGAGGCAGATATAGAAAATAATGAATTGTGTGTCAGAAATGGATAACACTCGTGTCATTATTCCTTCATGTTCTTCAGAGAGGACTACCAACAGAAAATTTGCCATCAAAAAATATACACGAGTTTACAAAAAGTATCGATTTCTTTTGAGGATACATTGAGGAGTCCCAGAAAAGCTGCTGAGAAGCACACACTAACACTTTGCTCTTCTGAAAGCACATCATGCTCTGGACATTCTGAAAGTGTATAGTCAGAAACCCCAATGAAGAAAGCACCTGTAAGACTCCTAGCATCAAAAAGTATAAAACCTATAAACAGTAGAAGACATTACCTAGAAAGGCAAAGAAAAAGAAATCTCGCTAGTAGAAAAAGATCACCTGAAACTTCTAAAAATCACTTTGTAAAAGAAAGAATAATGATTTTGAATATACAATAACAATATCAGATGAAGATGGAATAAGTCAAGGCCTCATTAATAAAGAACAAGATAACAGAGGAGTGGGAAATGTGATATCAAGTAAAACTACAGAATCCCAGGATGCAACTCTAGACCTTTCTTTGACTTCCTGCCATGGTAGTTAATCGGACCAGTAATAAAAGTATTGAAACCGTTAACAGCAGAGATGGTTCTATGCATGCAACATGTCACAGTGATGAAACTGGAGTCGTGTTGAAGATAACCAGCAAATTCAGAAGATGAAGACAGAAGTTTAGAACATGGGTAATGTGGTGACAAAGGCCCTGGGCCTGTCATTTATATCAGGTAGGTGGCTGAATGTAGTACAATTGATTTTGTATTTTTTTTGTACATGCACACAACATAATTTCTTAACCATTCGACTGTACTCTTGGTGGGTCAAATTACAGCCTTGCTACAGGCATTTTTTATTTTTATAATTTATTCTTTCAGAACTGTAGAGCGTCAAAACTGAATAAAACCTTAGTAGGGCCCCACTTCACGACATTTTTCCTTATTGTGTTCTGCTAATACGGTACATTTCAAATTATGACAAACTTGTATACAGCTCCCCCACCTGACTTTCTAATATGGTCGCCGCAGCCCCACTCAGTTTTACATTCTCCGTGAGCTTTGTGAGCATGTCTATTATGTCTAGAAACATTCCAAAATTTCACATTTTTAAGTTATTTCGTGTTTTATATATACTCTCATAAATACATGTATACTTATGTGCACCTGTATCTAAATAAACTTGCACTCTGTGGTAGACAGGGATGTGGGATGTGACCATGGTTCAATATATTTATTGACGGGGTTATAAGAGATGCGAATGCTCATGTGTTGGCAAGAGGTATGGGGTTAAAAGATAAAGAATCTAACAGTGTGAGTTGTCACAGTTGCTTTTTGCTGATGACACTGTGCTTTTGGGAGATTCTGAAGAGAAGTTGCAGAGGTTGGTGGACGAGTTTGGAATGGTATATGAAAGAAAAAGGTGATGAGGATAAAAATTTTAGGTAATGAAAGGTTAAATATCAGATTGGAAGCAGGGAGTATGGAAGAAGCGAATGTATTCAGATATTTGGGAGTGGACGTGTTAGCAGATGGATCTATGAAAGACGTGTAAATCATAAAATGATGAGGGGGAAAAAAGGTGAGTGGAGCACCTGAGTCTTTGGAGACAAAGAATGAATCCATGGAAGCAAAGAGGGAAATGTATGAATATAGTGGTACCTATGCTTTTATTTGGGTGTGAAGCATGGGTGGTGAATGTTGCAACAGGAAGGCTGGATGCAATGGAGATGTCGTGTCTGAAGGCAATGTGCAGTGTGAATATAATGCAGAGAATCCGTAGCTTTGAGATTAGGAGGTGTGAGGTTTTCTTAAAGTATTATCCAGAGGGCAGAGGAAGGGTTGAGGTGGTTGAAGATGGAACAAAATAGAATGGATGGCAGGGTAGGGGTTGTCCTGGGAAAGGTTGGAGGGAGGCTTCCAGCAAATGTGTATGAGCATGTTATATAGGAGTCAGTGGAAATGAATGGTTTTTATGACTTGACCTGCTGTTGGAATGTGAACAAAATACCATTTATGAAGGGATTCAGAGAAACTGGCTAGCCAGACTTGAGTCCTGGAGATGGGAAGTACACTGCCTGCACTCTGAAGGAGGGGTGTTGATATGTTTCAGTTTTTTAACTGTAATGTGGGCGTGATTCTGACAAGACAGTGATGGAGTGAATGATGATGCAAGTGTTTCTTCTTTTGGGCCACTGCATTGGTGGGAAACAGCCGATGTGTTTATAAAAAAAAAGTTTGTGCGATTGTCAAATTTGACATGATGATGCAGTACAGCGAGCGGGCTAGTCACTCCGTCGGTGCTCCGGGGATTTAAGTGTTTTTGAGGGCTACTAAGTGTTCTGCAAGGGTTGCTAAGTGTGTCAGGGTAGTCAACAATCCTAGAAGTGTTTTTTTTTTAATTGCCTGAGCCACACAAGTGTGGGGAGAGCCACAATTTTGAAAGTGATCTGGAAAAAAAAAGCGTTGTGGCGCAGGCTAGTGTGAAGGCGGCGTTGCCAAGTGTCACCCAAGATTTTAATAAAGTGAAACAATAGTGTGACCAGTGAAAGAAATACAGTGAATAGGGTACATTATTAACGAGAAGAAATTGAGGTGGATCTACGCCAGGACGTACATCGAGCTGGATCTACTCAGGACGTCACATCGACCTGGACAATCTACACTGCTACAGCTGCACTACAAGTACTGTATCACCTATGAATGGTTGTTTGGGTGTGGGGTCCAGGTTCCAATTAACCGCCAAGCTGAATGTGAATGGTCTAACTCTCATAGCACGATAAAGAATAGGCACTCAAGTATTCAATAAGGTTTAGCAAATGGTAATCCATTGAACAAGGCGATTAACTCACTATAAGCAGGTGATATAGGCAACACTGCATGGGAGTCAGGTCACAAGAGGTTGTGGACACAAGCGACAACTGAGAATCTACATTACACTCCAAGCACAAGCCACCTACTTTTCAGACACATAATAAACCCACACATAATTCGACACATAATTACATCACACACACACACACACACACACACACACACACAACACACACAACACACACACACACACACACACACATACACACACAACACCCACATACACACACACACCCCACACAAAACACAAGAAGAAAAGGACTACACTGAAAGAGGGGTACAGAGAGCAAGGAGAACGGGAAGCAATGAAAAAGAGCAGGACCCCGACACAGGAGGGAAAGGGGAAACACCCCCCCACAGAATCTCCCCTCAAAAGACTCCACCCGCGACTTCCCAACGCAACTGAGCAACCTTTTTACTACAACCCACTCACTGTTCCCTCTACCCCCAACCCCCAATCACAAACCCCCCCCCAACAGCTGTCCCTTAGGGGCATTCTGACCCCACCCCCATCAACAAAAACCCCCACCTACACCACACCCCCCATATGGGCCCCCCCCAAAGGGCTCTCCCCCCCCCAACCCCAAATATTCATGCATGACCAATGATAGAAAAGAAACAAAAGGTTTGGACACAAACGCGATGGAATAACGAAAAAACATGAGGATGGAATGAAAAAATCAGGAAAAACCCCAGACATCAAGCAGTCACAGAAACAAACCGCTGAGACAATAACAGACACAATTTTCCCCAAACGGGATATCAGATCCGAGGAAAATGAAGGAGAGGGGGGAGGGGGGGTTGCACGCTCATAAAACCCCGGGGGGATTTGGGGAAAATGGAAGGCATGGACATGTTTGGGGAAAAAGAGACTACGGGGTAGGTAAAATTTTCAGTCCGGAAAACATAGGCCCCTTTTGAGTGATGAAACCCCCACCACAGAACTCGGGAGGCCAAGAAAAGGATACGAAGAAAAAAAACGGGTGGGGGGACACACTGGCGGGTGGCAAGAAGAGCTACCGACGGCAAAGTTACGGGAAGGGGCATTCAACCACGGGGGGATCGACTGGGAAAACCGGAGCCACAGGGGGCCCAAAAAAACATGGAAGCCAAGAGTTTGGATGTGGTACTTAAAACCCCTCTGCATAAAACAGTGGGGACACAAAAAGAGAGGGAGGATGACCAGCAAGACTGGATCTTGTGTTCACCCTGACATTTTCGGACATTGAGGACTCACTTACGAGGGGCCCCCTTTGGGAGCTAGCGTCATGGGGTGCTGATTTTTGACTATATAGGGGTTTACAAGTGGAGGGGTAACGGAACTGAAGGGGACGGCCAAACAAAAGGGGGGGGGACTACACAGGTAGAGAAATTTTCCTGCAGGAGGTTTTAGGGGACAGAGAAATGGGAGGAAAATCAGTAAAAAAAGATGATGGGAATATGTGGCAAAAATTTCAAGGGGGCAAAGGGAAAATTTTGTTCCCAAGGGAAACAAAATAATAGGAAGCCCCCCCCCCCCCCCCCCAAAGATCCTTGGTTTACCCAAGGTGTAGGGGGGCAAAAACTAAGTGCACAGAGAATGGAAAGGGAAGGGGGCTGGACCCAGGAAAAAAAAGGAGATTTGTAGAAGAGCCAGAAAGAGATGCACAAAAAGAGGGAGGCCCAGCGACAGAAAGAAAAGACATAGCATCGAAAACAAATCTGACCCGAAATGTTGTATAGCCACATTAGGAAAGACAACAGTCAAGGACCAGGTGTAAGGCTGAGGAAAGAAGGTGGAGAACTCACAAGAAACGATCAAGAGGTATGTGAGGAGCTCAACACGAGTTTTAAGGAAGTATTTACAGTAGAGACAGGAAGGACTCTGGGGGGACAGACCAGATGGGGACACCAGCAAGGAATACACCAACAAGTGTTGGACGACATACATACAGATGAGGGGGAGGTGAAGAAACTGCTAAGGGACATCGATACCTCAAAGGCAATGGGACCGGACAACATCTCCCCGTGGGTCCTTAGAGAGGGAGAAATTTATGTTTGTGCGTGCCACTTGCCACAATCTTCAACACATCCCTGGAAACTGGGCAACTACCTGAGGTATGGAAGACGGCAAATGTAGTTCCCTTTTTTTAAAAAAGGAGACAGAAAAGAGGCACTAAACTATAGACCTGTGTCATTGACGTGTATAGTATGAAAAATTTAAATGGAGAAGATTGTCAGGAGGAGAGTGGGGAGCACCTGAACGGAACAGGAGTATAAATGCCAACCAGCACGGATTCACGGAAGGCAAATCCTGTGTCACAAACCTTCTGGAGTTTTACGATAAAAATAACAAAGTAAGACAAGAGAGAGAGGGGTGGGTTGATTGCATCTTCTTGGACTGCAAGAAGGCCTTTGACACAGTTCCTCACAAGAGATTATGCAGAAGCTAGAGATCAGGCGCATATAACAGGAAGGGCACTGCAATGGATCAGAGAATACCTGACAGGGAGGCAACAACGAGCCCATGGTACGTAATGATGTATCACAGTGGGCACCTGTGACGAGCGGGGTCCCACAGGGGTCGGCCCTAGGACCAGTGCTATTTTTGGTATATGTGAACGACATGACGGAAGGGTTGGATCAGAAGTGTCGCTGTTTGCAGATGATGTGAAGTTAATGAGGAAATTTAAAATCTGATGAAGACCAGGCAGGACTTCAAAGAGACCTGGACAGACTGGACACCTGGTCCACAAATGGCTTCTCGAATTTAATCCTGCCAAATGCAAAGTCATAAGATAGGGGAAGGGCACAGAAGACCCCAGACAGGTATAGGCTAGTGGAAAAAGACTGCAAACCCCCAGGAGAAAGATCTTGGGGTGAGTTTAACACCGAGCTGTTCCGGAAGCACATCAATCAGATAACTGCTGCAGCAATATGGGCGCCGGGGCAAACCTGAGAACAGCTTTCGATACCTTAGTAAGGATCATTCAAGGACACTGTACACCGTGTATGTCAGGCCCATACTGGAGTATGCAGCACCTGTTTTGGAACCCGCACTTGATAAAGCACGTCAAAAAAACTAGAGAAAGTACAAAGGTTTTGCGACAAGGTTAGTTCCAGAGCTAAGGGGAATGTCCTATGAACAAAGATTAAAGGGAAATCGTCCTGACGACACTGGAGGACAGGAGGGTCAGGGGAGACATGATAACGACATATAAAATACTGCGTGGAATAGACAAGGTGGACAAAGACAGGATGTTCCAGGGAGGGGACACAAAAAACAAGAGGCCACAATAGGAAGTTGAAGACACAAAATGAGTCAGAGGATAGTGGGAAAGTATTTCTTCAGTCATAGAGTTGTAAGCAGTGGAATAGCCTAGAAAATGACGAAAGTGGAGGCAGGACCATACACAGTTTTAAGACGAGGTTTGATAAAGCTCATGGAGCGGGAGAGGAGAGGGGCCCAGTAGCAACCGGTGAAGAGGGGGGGCCAGGAGCTAGGACTCGACCCCTGCAACCACAAATGGTAGACAAATGGGTGAGTACCACACACACACACACACACCACAATAACCAGACACACATACACTCCCCCCTCACCACCGACATCTCACTATTTCCCCCCTGATCCATCCCCTCCCTCGATCACCCTCCCCTCCCCCCGTTCACCCCCAACCCTCCCCACCCCCCCCCAACTCAGCTCCCAAATAGCCCCCAAGTTCCTCCACTACTTCCCCCCCCCCCACACTTGACACACACACTACTAACCTAACATACAGAACTACATAGGTTTCCCACTCTGAGGCAATCAGGATAAAACAAAAATGGGTTGCCAGAGAGCAACAAGAAAAACCAAGGGACAGGAGGAGGAAAATGCAAAGGAAGATTGGGCAGCAGAGCTCATAAGAAGGGATCATGAATGGGAAAAGAAACTAGAAGAACTTAGCATGAGAATGGAAGAGAGGATAGATATGGAAAGCAGGAAGTGGGAGGTGAACCCAAACCATACCCCCGGCCAGGATTGAACCCGCGGTCATAGAGTCTCAAAACTCCAGCCCGTCGCGCTAACCACTAGACTCTATGACCGCGGGTTCAATCCCGGCCGGGGGTATGGTTTATTTGCAATCGTGTCATTACGATTTCTTAAGTCAAGTGGGAGGTGCATGTCAAAGCAGCAGAAGCTAGGATACAGAGTTTAGAAGAGGAATTGAAAAATCTGAAACAGCCTAAAGAACTAAAGAACATTTTGGGATTGACAACAGAGACTGCTACCTCAGCTACAAATAAGGGGACTGTAGGGAAAGAAGGGGCACAACTGCATGGAGATGCTCTATCAGAGGAGACTGTAGCAAATGAAAGAGCTAAGCTTTATGTGGAGGCCCTAACAGACAACAACAGAGCCCAAGGAAAGCCGAGAAGGGAAAATGACAGGCCACTGAGCCCAAGTACATTAGCCAGTGAAACTGATGAAAGGAAAGCTGCAGTGGAGGAAACCAAATTAAATGAGGGGATACACAGGATATGCAGTGGGAGAATGAAAGGGTGAGTCAGTCTTTGTGTATGGGCTCCAGGAAGTCGAAGGGGAAACATATGAAGCAAGAAAACAAGGGGAAAAAAAGCAATTGAAAGCATCATGAAAGCAATAGGAGAAGACGATATGACCCAGCTGGAAAATTTTCGGAGAATAGGGGGGTTTGTAAAAAAAAGAACCCGGCCAGTGAGAGTGACCTTCAAGGCAGAAGCGACTCGGACCAGGATACTGCAGGAGAAAGCACGGTTAAGGGACATGACGGCATACAGGAGGGTGTATCTCGACTGCGACAGAACACAAGAAGAAAGGAAGAAACTGAGAGAGATGGTACAAAGGCGAAAGGAGGAAAGAGAGGGGATGGAGAAGAGAGACAGGAGATCCCAGACCCAGGAAGAAGATCTAATACAGCCTCCCTCACAACTTTCTATAGAAGCCTCCCAACCAGGTCAACCCCAGTGCAACCAAACACTCTAAATCAAAACACCCATGCCACATCCAATGCCCCTACCCACTACATTACAAACTTCACCCCCACAGCAACAACCCATAGTTCCTTACCAGGTCTCCCACTTCCCCAACCCCAATATACTTCCCAGACCACAGTCTTAGAAAAGAAGTTGAAGGTGTGGTATACAAATGCAGATGGAAAAACAAACAAGTATGAGGAGTGGCACGAAAGAATCAAAGAGACATCCCCAGACATAATAGCACTCACAGAAACAAAACTCACCAGAATAATAACAGATTCAATCTTTCCATCCGGATATCAAATCTTCAGGAAAGACAGAGGGAGGAGAGGGGGAGGAGGAGTTGCACTGCTCATTAAAAACCAGTGGGGTTTTGAGAAAATGGAAGGAATGGATGGCATGGGCGGAAAGGACTACTTAGTAGGAACAATCCAGTCTGAGGGACATAAGGTGATAATTGCAGTAATGTACAACCCACCACAGAAACTGCAGGAGGCCAAGAGAAGAATACGATGAGAGCAACAGAGCAAATGATCAACACACTAGCCGAGGTGGCCAGGAGAGCACACATGGGGGGAGCAAAGTTACTAGTTATGGGTGATTTCAATCACAAGGAGATTGACTGGGAAAAGCCTGGAGCCCCATGGGGGTCCCGAAACATGGAGAGCCAAGAATGATGGATGTGGTACTGGAGAACCTCATGCATCAACATGTTAGAGACACTACCAGAGAGAGAGGAGAGGATGAACCAGCAAGGTTGGACCTTGTATCACCATGAGTAGTTCGGACATCGAAGGTATCATGTATGAAAGGCCCCTGGGAGCTAGTGATCATGTGGTTCTGTGCTTCGACTACATAGTTGAGCTCCAAGTGGAGAGAGTAGCAGGAATAGGCTGGGAAAAACCAAACTACAAAAGGGGGAACTACTCAGGCATAGAGAACTTCCTTCAAGACATTCAGTGGGAGAGGGAACTGACAGGAAAACCAGTACAAGAAATGATGGACTATGTAGCAACAAATGCAAGGAGGCAGAGGAGAGGTTTGTTCCAAGGAAACAGAAATAATGGGAAGAACAGAACGAGTCCTTGGTTCACCCAAAGGTGTAGGAGGCAAAAACTAGGTGTACTAGAGAATGGAAAAGGTACAGAAGACAGAGAACTCAGGAAAATAAAGAATCAGCCGAAGAGCCAGAAACGAATATGCACACAGATAAGAAGGGAGGCTCAGAGACAATATGAAAATGACATAGCATCAAAAGTAAAAGACTGACCCGAAGCTGTTGTACAGCTACATCAGGAGGAAAACAACAGTCCAAGGACCAGGTAATCAGACTGAGGAAGGGTGATAGGGGAATTCACAAGAAACGACCGAGAGGTATGTCAGGAGCTCAACACAAGATTTAAAGAGGTATTTACAGTGGAAACCAGTAGGACTCCAAGAAATCAGAACAGGGGGGCACACCAGCAAGTGCTGGATGAGGTACATATAACCAAGGAGAGGTGAAGAAGCTGCTATGCGAACTTGACACCTCAAAGGCGGTAGGACCAGACAACGTCTCTCCATGGTCCTTAAAGAGGGAGCAGAGAATATTGTGTGAGCCATTAACAAAGATCTTCAACACATCATTTGAAACTGGGCAACTCCCTGAGGTATGGAAAATGGCAAATGTAGTCCCAATTTTTAAAAAGGGAGACAGACATGAGGCACTAAACTACAGACCTGTATCACTAACGTGTATAGTATAGCAAGGTCATGGAGAAGATCATCAGGAGGAGAGTGGTGGGGCACCTGGAAAGAAACAAGTGTATAATTGACAACCAGCACGGTTTCAGGGAAAGAAATCCTGTGTCACAAACCTACTAGAGTTTTATGCACAAGGTGACAGAAGTAAGACAAGAGAGAGAGGGGTGGATCGACTGCGTATTTTTGGACTGCAAGAAGGCTTTCGACACAGTTCCTCACAAGAGGTTACTGCAAAAAGCTAGAGGACCAGGCACACATAACAGAAAGGCACTGCAATGGATCAGAGAATATCTGACAGGGAGGCAACAACGAGTCATGGTACGCGACGAGGTGTCAGTGTGGGCGCCTGTGACAAGCGGGGTTCCACAGGGGTCAGTCCTAGGACCTGTGCTGTTCTTGGTATACGTGAACGACATAACGGAAGGGATAGACTCAGAAGTGTCCTTGTTTGCAGACGATGTTGAAGTTAATGAGAAGAATCGAATCGGACGAGGATCAGGCAGGACTACAAAGAGTTCTGGACAGGCTACTAGCCTGGTCCAGCAACTGGCTCCTTGAATTTAACCCTGCCAAATGCAAAGTCATGAAGATTGGGAAGGGCAAAGAAGACCGCAGACACAATATAGTTTAGATGGCCAAAGACTGCAAACCTCACTCAAGGAAAAAGATCTGGGGGTGAGTATAACACCGAGCATATCTCCTGAGGCGCGCACATCAATCAGATAACTGCTGCAGCATACGGGCGCCTGGCAAACCTACGGATAGCGTTCCGATACCTCATAAGGATTCGTTTTAAGACTCTGTACACCATCTACGTCAGGCCCATACTGGAGTATGCAGCACCAGTTTGGAATCCACACCTAGTCAAGCACGTCAAGAAATTAGAGAAAGTGCAAAGGTTTGCAACAAGACTAGTCCCAGAGCTACGGGGATTGTCCTATGAAGAAGGTTGAGGGAAATCGGCCTGACGACACTGAGGCCAGGAGGGTCAGGGGGGAGGACATGATAACGACATATAAAATACTGCGCGGAATAGACGAGTGGACAAAGACGGGATGTTCCAGAGATGGGACACAGACACAAGAGGTCACAATTGGAAGTTGAAGACTCAGATGAATCAAAGGGATGTTAGGAAGTATTTCTTCAGTCATAGAGTAGTCAGGCCATGGAATAGCCTAGAAAGTGATGTGGTGGAGGCAGGAACCATACATAGTTTTAAGGCGAGGTATGATAGAGCTCATGGGGCAGGGAGAGAGAGGACCTAGTAGCAATCAGCGAAGAGGCGGGGCCAGGAGCTGTGACTCGACCCCTGTAACCACAAATAGGTGAGTACAAATAGGTGAGTACAGTGTGAGCCCAGCACATCTTCCTTGGATATACTTAGTTATGCTTAATGTAAGTTTTATTTTAAGAGTTAAAATGCTGAGTTTATAAGAAATTTGAGTTAGTTATTGAATACATATGAGGTACATCATGCCCAGTTGTTACCCAAACATATACTGTACTGTATAACACTACTGTTTAACGGTTAGTATGCAACTTAACCACACTGAAAGAATTAAATTCCAGATGTTCTTGTGATCACTCGGTCACACATGTATCTGACGAGTGTGGAGCATAGCACCATACATGTATCTGACGAGTGTGGAGCATAGCACCATACATGTATCTGACGAGTGTGGAGCATAGCACCATACATGTATCTGACGAGTGTGGAGCATAGCACCACACATGTATCTGACGAGTGTGGAGCATAGCACCACACATGTATCTGACGAGTGTGGAGCATAGCACCACACATGTATCTGACGAGTGTGGAGCATAGCACCACACATGTATCTGACGAGTATGGAGCATAGCACCACACATGTATCTGACGAGTGTGGAGCATAGCACCACACATGTATCTGACGAGTGTGGAGCATAGCACCACACATGTATCTGACGAGTGTGGAGCATAGCACCACACATGTATCTGACGATGTGTGGAGCATAGCACCACACATGTATCGACGAGTGTGGAGCATAGCACCACACATGTATCTGACGAGTGTGGAGCATAGCACCACACATGTATCTGACGAGTGTGGAGCATAGCACCACACATGTATCTGACGAGTGTGGAGCATAGCACCACACAGTATCTGACGAGTGTGGAGCATAGCACCACACAGTATCTGACGAGTGTGGAGCATAGCACACATGTATCTGACGAGTGTGGAGCATAGCACCACACAGTATCTGACGAGTGTGGAGCATAGCACCACACAGTATCTGACGAGTGTGGAGCATAGCACCACACAGTATCTGACGAGTGTGGAGCATAGCACCACACAGTATCTGACGAGTGTGGAGCATAGCACCACACAGTATCTGACGAGTGTGGAGCATAGCACACATGTATCTGACGAGTGTGGAGCATAGCACCACACAGTATCTGACGAGTGTGGAGCATAGCACACATGTATCTGACGAGTGTGGAGCATAGCACCACACAGTATCTGACGAGTGTGGAGTATAGCACCACACAGTATCTGACGATTGTGGAGCATAGCACCACACATGTATCTGACGAGTGTGGAGCATAGCACCACACATGTATCTGACGAGTGTGGAGCATAGCACCACACATGTATCTGACGAGTGTGAAGCATAGCACCACACAGTATCTGACGAGTGTGGAGCATAGCACCACACATGTATCTGACGAGTGTGGAGCATAGCACCACACAGTATCTGACGAGTGTGGAGCATAGCACCACACAGTATCTGACGAGTGTGGAGCATAGCACCACACAGTATCTGACGAGTGTGGAGATAGCACCACACAGTATCTGACGAGTTGTGGAGCATAGCACCATACATGTATCTGACGAGTGTGGAGCATAGCACCACATCTCAGTAGTAGTAACCAGTTACCAGTCTCAGTAGTAGTAACCAGTTACCAGTAACCAGTTACCAGTAACCTGTCCGTTGACTCAACGACCAACCGTCTTGAGTCACGGTCTGTGCTGAGCTGACACTATTTTCAAAAGACCCACTACGGGGTACTGGCCAGCCGGCTAGTCAGTTTGACGAGTGTAACCAAGGAGATAGGTAACGGCTGCGGGCTCCCTCCACATAACAGCAATTATAAGTAATAACAGCCTACGTGAGTATTTCTACCCTAATCCACGTATCGAACTCCCACATGATAAATGGTGCCATCTCTAGTTTGTATTAGTTGTATGTCGGGACGACATACGTTAGCGTCGCCGAGCTCTCAGTAGTAGTAACCAGTTACCAGTCTCAGTAGTAGTAACCAGTTACCAGTAACCAGTTACCAGTAACCTGTCCGTTGACTCAACGACCAACCGTCTTGAGTCACGGTCTGTGCTGAGCTGACACTATTTTCAAAAGACCCACTACGGGGTACTGGCCAGCTGGCTAGTCAGTTTGACGAGTGTAACCAAGGAGATAGGTAACGGCTGCGGGCTCCCTCCACATAACAGCAATTATAAGTAATAACAGCCTACGTGAGTATTTCTACCCTAATCCACGTATCGAACTCCCACTTGATACACACATGTATCTGACGAGTGTGGAGCATAGCACCACACATGTATACTGACGAGTGTGGAGCATAGCACCACACATGTATCTGGACGAGTGTGGAGCATAGCACCACACATGTATCTGACGAGTGTGGAGCATAGCACCACACATGTATCTGACGAGTGTGGAGCATAGCACCACACATGTATCTGACGAGTGTGAAGCATAGCACCATACATGTATCTGACGAGTGTGGAGCATAGCACCACACATGTATCTGACGAGTGTGGAGCATAGCACACACATTGTATCTGACGAGTGTGGAGCATAGCACCAACACATGTATCTGACGAGTGTGAAGCATAGCACCATACATGTATCTGACGAGTGTGGAGCATAGCACCACACAGTATCTGACGAGTGTGGAGCATAGCACCACACATGTATCTGACGAGTGTGGAGCATAGCACAACACATGTATCTGACGAGTGTGGACTAGCAGCACACATGTACTTGACGAGTGTGGAGCATAGCACCATACATGTATCTGAGGAGTGTGGAGCGTAGCACCATACATGTATCTGACGAGTGTGGAGCATAGCACCACACAGTATCTGACGAGTGTGGAGCATAGCACCACACATGATCTGACGAGTGTGGAGCATAGCACCACACATGTATTGACGAGTGTGGAGCATAGCACCAACATGTATCTGACGAGTGTGGAGCATAGCACCACACATGTATCTGACGAGTGTGGAGCATAGCACCACACATGTATCTGACGAGTGTGGAGCATAGCACCACACATGTATCTGACGAGTGTGGAGCATAGCACCACACATGTATCTGACGAGTGTGGAAATAGCACCATTACATGTATCTGACGAGTGTGGAGCATAGCACCACACATGTATCTGACGAGTGTGGAGCATAGCACCACACAGTATCTGACGAGTGTGGAGCATAGCACCACACAGTATCTGACTCCATGAGGCGACCATGAGCATATCAGAGACCTAGTGACCATTGTAAGAAGGTTTTACTTTTGCAGCTCAGTCCGAGGCCAAACTTCCTAGTTGACTATTCTGTTGCAGCTAGAAACCCAAAAGCCTACATAGCCATCACAGCCTGACTGATCAGGCATTTTAAACAGTGGTTCCAAATCTTGAAATAATTTTTTTTTTGTTTAGCATTAAACCCACGTGGGTCATCCAACACAAGATGTGGTGGAGGATTATAATACATTTTTTCCCATAATACTGCTGCTTCTTTACCTGTAATTCTCTTGGACACACTAAACTTAATTTCATTTATACCTTCCCTATGCAATTCTCCCACCCATTTTAGATTTTTCACTTAGTACTAGGACATAGTTTTTTTTTCTTTCATAACCAATACAGTGGAACCTCGGTTTTCAATATGCCCTAGTTTGTATGTGAAACTATAGTTATTGTCTATAAAATGTTTTTGTTAATATTTTTGTCTGGATTTGATTAATTGGATTTACATTATTTCTTATGGGAAGTATTAACAAAAAATACATTTTATAGAGTATAGAGTGGGTGCTTGTCGCAGCCACAGCAGCAACAACAAGGCTGCTCCTATATCTTGGTGCTTGCCGCAGCCACAGCAAGCAGCAACAAGGCTGCTCCTATATCTTGGTGCTTGCCGCAGCCACAGCAAGCATCAACAAGGCTGCTCCTATATCTTGCCGTCCCCTGGGCCTATCCGAACTCCAGTGATGGCCAAATTGTAAGTACTGCTGCAACAACATGCAAGTAACCTATAGTGACATAAAAACTGACGGTGACGACAACGAAATGGACTAAATATGACAAAAGAGGGACCGGTATTCAAGTACCAGACCTTCTGCCAGACGTGAACCAGACATGAGACGTTTTCCACTACATTGAAATAACTGACCTCCATATCAACTGCACCAGTGTTTAAAACCTGATCAACTAAATCTCCAAGGAAATGACAGGTCTGTAGGACTTTTTTCTTCAGTGCCAAACGAGGGAAAGTTAGTTAGTTTAATATGTTTATTATGCGCCCCATACCCATCCTGTGGGCGGTAGTCAAAAGATTACAGAGGTACATAATTGGTCCAGGGACTGGACTCCAAAGTTTTGATAGCTGAACAAGTTACAGAGGTAATGAACTCACAATTTACAAAGGTAATGAACTCACAATTTACAAAGGTAATGAACTCACAATTTACAAAGGTAATGAACTCACAATTTACAAAGGTAATGAACTCCAGGTAGGTCTGGTCACAATCATGACAAGTTACAAAGGTATTCACAGATTACAGAGGTACGTAATGGGCCCAGGGAGGGGGCCCCCAAAGTTTTGATAGCTGAACTGGGTAAAAAGGGTTTAATGAGTTTCACAAGTTAAAAAGGAAATTTAAAATTCTGTAAGAATGGTTACTTACGTTTTTTACAGGGCAAAAAAATCACGAAAAAATTATAGAGTATTGAGCAATTACACTTCCACCCCCGGTCACAACGTAATAGTTATTGGTGCAAATATTGATTGTTGAGTCACACAAACACCACACACAACACCAACACACACACACACACACAAAACACCAACACACAAACACCCCACACAAAAACCCCACACACACATAAGAAGGGGGGCCCCAAAAGACAATTTAAAAAGGACTTTGCAGCAAAACCCAAAATCTGCCCCGAAACTTTTTTGTAAAACCCACATCAGGAGGAAAAAAACAACATTTTAAGGGAAAGGGGAAATTTCAGGCAAAGGGAAAGGGAAGGAGGAGAGACAACAAGAATTGACCGTGAAGTATGGAAGAACTCAACAAGGGGATTAAAAGAAGTGTTCACGGGAGGAGACAAAAGGGACTCCAGAAAGCGGAGAGGGGGGCCCACCACCCAAATGCTGGGGCACAGTGCACACAACCGAGGAAGAAGTGAAGGGCTTCTGGGGTGAAAATAGATACCTCAAAAAGGGAATGGGGTAGATAACATCTCCCCCTGGGTTTTTGAGAGAGGGAGCAGAGGCGCTATGTGTACCCCTAACAACAATATTCAATACATCTATCGAAACAGGGAGATTGCCTGAGGCATGGAAGACAGCAAATGTAGTCCCAATCTTTAAAAAAAGGAGACAGACATGAAGCATTAAACTACAGACCAGTGTCACTGACATGTATAGTATGCAAAATCATGGAGAAGATTATCAGGAGAAGAGTGGTGGAAACCTAGAAAGGAATGATCTCATCAACAGCAGCCAACATGGTTCAGGGACTGGAAATCCTGTGTCACAAACCTACTGGAGTTCTATGACATGGTGACAGCTGTAAGACAAGAGAGAGAGGGGTGGGTGGATTGCATTTTCTTGGACTGCAAGAAGGCGTTTGACACAGTTCCACACACAAGAGATTGGTGCAAAAACTGGAGGACCAAGCAGGGATAACAGGGAAGGCACTTCAATGGATCAGGGAATACTTGTCAGGAAGACAGCAGCGAGTCATGGTTACGTGGCGAGGTGTCAGAGTGGGCACCTGTGACCAGCGGGGTCCCGCAGGGGTCAGTCCTAGGACAGTGCTGTTTCTGGTATTTGTGAACGACATGACGGAAGGAATAGACTCTGAGGTGTCCCTGTTTGCAGATGACGTGAAGTTGATGAGAAGAATTCACTCGATCGAAGCCAGGCAGAACTACAAAGGGATCTGGACAGGCTGCAGACCTGTCCAGCAATTGGCTCCTGGAGTTCAATCCCACAAGTGCAAAGTCATGAGATTGGGGAAGGGCAAAGAAGGCCGCAGACGGAGTACAGTCTAGGGGGTCAGAGACTACAAACCTCACTCAAGGAAAAAAGATCTTGGGGTGAGTATAACACCAGGCACATCTCCTGAAGCGCACATCAACCAAATAACTGCTGCAGCATATGGCCGCCTAGCAAACTCAGAACAGCATTCCGACATCTTAATAAGGAATCATTCAGGACCCTGTACACCGTGTATGTTAGGCCCATATTGGAGTATGCGGCACCAGTTTGGAACCCACACCTAGCCAAGCACGTGAAGAAACTAGAGAAAGTGCAAGGTTTGCAACAGACTAGTCCCAGAGCTAAGAGGTATGTCCTACGAGGAGAGGTTAAGGGAAATCATCCTGACGACACTGGAGGACAGGAGAGATAGGGGGGACATGATAACGACATACAAAATACTGAGAGGAATTGACAAGGTGGACAAAGACAGGATGTTCCAGAGATTGGACACAGTAACAAGGGGACACAGTTGGAAGCTGAAGACACAGATGAATCACAGGGATGTTAGGAAGTATTTCTTCAGCCACAGAGTAGTCAGTAAGTGGAATAGTTTGGGAAGCGATGTAGTGGAGGCAGGATCCATACATAGCTTTAAGCAGAGGTATGATAAAGCTCACGGCTCAGGGAGAGTGACCTAGTAGCGATCAGTGAAGAGGCGGGGCCAGGAGCTCGGACTCGACCCCCGCAACCTCAACTAGGTGAGTACAACTAGGTGAGTACACACACACACACACAGTTTAGTTTAATATCTATATTATGCACCCCATACCCATCCTGTGGGCAGTAGTCAAAAGATTACAAAGGTACATAATGGGTCCAGTGACTGGACCCCAAAGTTATGATAGCTGAACTAGTTACAAAGGTAATGAACTCCAGGTAGATCTGGTCACAATCATGGGAAAGAAATGAGCCTTTAAAAATGGCTGACCGGCATCCAAACAGCAGCTACTGCCAGACGTACAACTAGCGAAGTGAAATTCTCATCTTCACTGACATTCATCTGTTGACAGTAGCATCATATCTGTACCACCATCATATCACCTGTACCAGTGCTAACGAGAGGGAAACACAGGAGATATCGTCAAATCAACAGTACAAAACTCCAAGGTTATAGGACGGTTATCCCTCAGTACCAGTCGTGGGAAAGAAGTGAATAGTTAAATAGTCAAGGTTAATATTTTAGTAGCTGACCTATATTCAGCTGACCAGTGTACAGTGAGAGAACATAGCAGATAAAGCCAAATATACTATAAGGCTCAGAAAAGAAAAGTCAGGGTTGTAGGTGGCGTTACTCCCCTGGTGGTTTTAAAAATGGCGGAGTCAGGCAGACCAGGTCAGGAGACAACCAACACCACACGACCCCGATAAATGGAATAAGGGTGATTTGGAAGGATAAAACCATTGATTAATAAACCTTTCTGGTTCTACCAGAATGGAAGGAGTTAGAGTTAATTGGTGAAGCCAGCTGTGAAGTGGATGGGAAGGGGAGTGTGTAATAAGGGGTTTAACTGTAAGGGTTTTGTGAAGTTAAGGGAAAAGTGAGCAGTGAAGAGGGTTTTGTAGAGGAAATTTTACTAGGTAATTAGTGGTGGATTGATAAGCGAAACTAAGTGTACTAGGGACTGGAAAGAGAAATAAAATATTATTGTATATGAAGTAAAAGAAGCGAAGAGTGAAAAATGGCAGGCATTAGGGGTGTAAGGCTGCCATAATTATATTTATCTTTCTTCTTCAATTCCATGAAGGAAAGAATCAGTCATGGGGGCTGGAAAAGGTGAATGAGTAACAGCGCCCCTGGACAGTGAAAAGCCAAAACAGTTGCCCATCTACCAGAAAAGTAAATGTCACTATCGCCGCAAGGTTATCGGAACACCGCCAACCCAAAACAAAAACAGTGGCACACAGCTCTTATTGTAGTGTCTTAAGTGGTGATATCCAAATTAATCCAGGACCTCAAACTATTGTGCAGAGGCAAAAACATACAGATAAAATGACGGCGAGAATGACGGTTCTAGTAGCTAGGGATGATAACCTTAACTCCTATTGTAATGATACATAGGTCAATTTGGTGAACCAATACAGCCATTATTATCTCAAACACTACCAAACAGGTTGCATAACACTGTACTAAAAGTACGCATGAAAACAGAAAAGGCACCTTATGTAAAATGTGTAAGGGGTGGGTGCATGATGGATGTATGTACAATTATAGCAACGGTGCCAGAATTCATTTTGTGTGTAACAAATGCACTTTGCACAGTTACCCTTTAGCAGTGATGACATTGATTTACCTAATTTATAATACCAAATGACCCATTGCCATATATTGATGATTATGATTTGTTTTTATGAAAACAGGCCTTCACTTTATTCATGTCAATGCAAGATCACTTCTTCCTAAATTGGCAGAGATTAGGGATTCTAGCTAACAAAAATTATGGCGGCAGTTATAACCATCTCTGAATCCCTGGTTGGATGATACGGTTGGACTGACGACGAGGTTCAAAATAGCAAGGTTTTACAATATAAAACGCTTAGATAGGAACAGAAAGGGTGGCGGAGTATGTTGCTACATTAGGAAAAAGACTTAGCTTACAAACCCAAGACCTGATTTAAATAACAATAAACTGGAGATTCTATGGTTTGAAGTGCTGCCTTCCCAATACCAAACCAATCTTAGTATGGAACATAGTTACCGCCCTCTACCCAGGACAGTTCTTAGAGACTTTTCCAGAGTATTGTCCGGAGTTGAAAACAATTGCGAGACAATAATACTGGGCGACTTCAATGTCTGTTTTCAGCAGCAAAATAACGGGCTATGCAAAAGGTATAAGCAAATTCTAGGATTAATAGCTACACTCAATAATTATGCACAACCCGGATCACACAGTTCTCAGCCACCCTAATTGACCAATACTTTGTAACCGCTCTGAGAAAATTAGTCAGTCAGGCGTCATTACCCTCAGGTCTTTGTGATCATTTTCATCATTTACTGCACCAGGAATATCACTAGGGTTAGGATAGGCCTACACAGGACAATAAACAAGGAGGTCAACTGAAAAACTACAGTAATTAGAAACACTGGTAAATAGGCTACACAAATGTGACTGGACAGGATAACAAGTTGCACCGGACGTAAAACGATGCCTGTGGAAAAATTCAAAACAATGTTCACTACCATCCTTGATAATATTGCACCAGTTAAAGAGGTTAGGAATTAAACGAAAACTGAACCCTGGATGACTACTGAGTATTTAGATAATATGATATTCAGAGGACAGCTGCTAAAAGATTTAAAGCAAACAGACAGGATATTGCAGACTAAATGAATTCTCCAAAGGGTGAGAACAGAGTACAGAGACTTATAAAAGGAGCACAGGCAAAACGCATATTGCTCTAAAAATTGAAAAGAGATAAGCATACCCCCAGAAGCTTCTGGCAAAAACTAAAACAGTTTGGGTATAGCCATAAGCCAGTAGTAGGTCTAAATAGTACTCACTGTCGATAATGAAGGTTGCCACGAAACATCTAAGGTGGACAAATTGCTTTTATTCCTGTACTTTGCACATCTGTTGCATCAACATAAGTAAGTAAACTTCCACTGCATTCAAATACCTTTAACAAGACTCTGATAAGTTTCAAACATACTTTACAATTAAAGGGGTAACCAAACAGTTGTCAACTAGTAAGTGATCTCTTGACTTCATTTCAAAAAGACTAACAGGGTTAAAACCCAACTAAGAGCACAGGCACTGATAACATCCCGGTCATTCTATGTTCCTAAAAGATGGTGGCTTCTGAACTGTCCAAATCCCCTATTGCTCACATATAAATTATCAATCACCACTAATACCGTACCGGAGGGGTTCAGGAGACCAGAGTTACTCTATCTTCAATGAAAATAATAGGTCTGATGTAAGAACTATAGGTCTGTTTAAGTATACTCAGTTTAATATCTAAAATTCTGGAGGGCGGTGTATTTCAAGTAGTTAAGTGTCTTATTGACATACAGCATTCTCCATAGCTATCAATTCGGGGCTTTAGAAGATCCTACTCAACCGACACCCCCTTATTAATCTGATGGAATTACCTGAGAACTGAAAATGTCATTGGGAAACCTCATAGGGTATGGTAACCTTAGACCTGCAAAAGGCCTTGATAACTGTCAACCACAATTATATGTACGAAAACTTCAAGTATTCGGTATAGGTTCTTTTTGCAGACTGGTTTGAGTCCTTCTTAGCATCAGGAGACAAATAGTCAAAATCAATAAAAAGGAATCAGAACACCTGCCGATAAAACATGTGAGTTCCCCAAGGTAGTATTTGGGTCCCTTAATATTTCTTATGTTATGGTCAATGATATGCCTACAGTGTCAAGTGCAAACTCCTACTGTATGCAGATGACAGTGCTCTGTTAGTGACAGGTAAAGACTCACAAGATATTGCTAATGTTTTAACACTGGAACTGGAGTCCTGCAGCAAATGGTTAGTAGACAAATCAAACTATCATTAAGTGCGATGTTCAGAGAACCGAACATGTTGATAAATTAGACCACATGTGCAACTCTTGGGTATCATTATTGAGGAAACGTTTCGCCACACAGTGGCTTCATCAGTCCATACAAAGGAGAATCTTGAAGAACAGGAGGAGAATGAGGTAATCAGTCCCTCAACCTTGAGTCGATGTGGTCAGTCCATCAATCTTGAATAGAATACGGCATACGTGCTGAGAAGGAGCTTATTAAAACCGTTGGCAGGAGAGGTGCACCAGTCATAGGTGGTGTAACATGTTACACCACCTATGACTGCTGCACCTCTTCCTGCCACGGTTTATAAGCTCTTTCTCAGCCACGTAGCCGTATTCTGTTCAAGATTGATGGACTGACACATCGGACTCAAGGTTTGAGGGACTGATTACCTATTCTCCTCCTGTTCTTCGGATTCTCCTTGTATGGACTGATGAAGCCACTGTGTGGCGAAACGTTTCCTCAATAAGGATAACCCCAAGAGTTGCACATGTGTCTCGAATTTATCAAACTATCATGATAACCTAGCGGAAAACACTGAAGCCATTCTCTTTGGCACGAAAACAAACTGAGAAGGTGGTAAATTAATTTTAATGTTCAGTGTAATGGGGTGCCCATCACTTTGGTTTCATCAGTAAAATATCCTGGGAAATCCCCTTTGACCCATGCATGTCAGGAGAATTGATAGGGAACAGTTGTTAGTTAAAAGAAAGCGAATGCCAGGACTGAAGTTCCTGTATAGACAAGCACATGTGTCTACCTATCTGAGGCTCGCAGGACCTATGTCTAGCCCTTTCAATGCCATATGGATTACGCTTGCTCTTCATGGTACTCTGCCTGACAAAAAAAAAAAAAAAAAAACTGAAAGAAAGACTGCAATTCACCCAGACAAATCGTAAGATCATCCTGGGGCTGGGACCAAGATAAACATGTTAGGCCAGGATGAATTACAGCAGTTGGATATGCTGGCTGAATGTTGGAAGACAGAGTAAAAAACTGAGCTAAATCAATGTTTATAAAAATTGCTCACAAAACAGTGTCCAGAATATCTTGCTGTCAATTTTGTCAAGGTTGGGACCAGAGCAATCATCGCACTAGGGGGAGAGAGCACAGAACTTTGTAGACCCACAGTCATTGGCCAGGCTTCAAAACACCTTTTATTGTACAGCAATAAAGGAATGGAACAGACTGCCCGCACATTGTTCAAAAGCCAGGTCATAGCATGAACCAGTTCAAGAGAGTGCCAAAAGGTGTCTGATGAATGTAGCTTACAGAAAGGGAGGGGAATGATTTTCTATTTTTTAGCTAACATACGTGTAAATTTTACCTTATTCCTAGTAATGACCCTCGTATTGTAGATAGTCTTAATGACCTTGGTGTAGTAGATAGTCTTTTTAGTATGATAATAAGATGTTATCTTCATTGTAGAATAATAAGAAATATTATAACCTTTATATTATAATAATTAGGTAAAAGGACCCCAATGGAAATAAGTCACTCTGTCTGACTTTTTTGGGTTATCCCAGGTTCTCTACACATATGGTGCTATGTATGATAATTCTATGTAACTGTATTTGTGTATACCTGAATAAACTTACTTACTTACTTACTTACTTACTAACTAGGGCATACAAAAACAGAGGTTCCAACATATTTGCTTATTAGCTGTACTACACCAACACAATCAAACATCCCCATTTCAACATTTTTTTTCATTCAAATTTTACTAATTGAATACAGAAGAAGGGGTTACTAACTCTTGCTCTTGGCATTATAATCACCTTTTTGACACGTATGGGATTCAACTATTTGTTTATTTAAATATAAATATCTTAAATAAACTCAAGTTTTCAGGCACTTCAATATACTTTTAGTATGTTTTTTTGCAAAAACTGATTTTAAATGTTTAGAAAAGTATTTAAATTTTGATCCTATAATTTAGGGAGCCTAGAGAAGTGAAAACTTTATTTGATGTTATAGTTATTATGGAAAATTTTCTATGGTGATTACCTGTACGTACCTCAACATTACATGCATACGAGTAATCTCATTGGGAGACAATACCATATTGTTTACCGTAGTCACCTCATGTAGACATGTGAGAAAACTTAACCACCTCTGGTCACTGCAGGTGGCCCCCTCGACCCTCACAATCTTATCCATATTTATCCAGGACCAGTATAAATTGGATAGCACCTACGGCGCTACTAATTAATTGTTGACTGTATAGATTATATTAGTTTAACTGAATGAAAGGGGGGGGGATAGGTTACACTTGGATATATCCATCAAGGAAAAACACTTGTACATAATCCCACCACTTACCAGATATTCTCTGGAGGTCACTTAATGTAGCTGGATCACCCATAACCTATCCAATTACAACATACCTAACTGGCCAGTATCAGTCTGCTATAACTAGAAGGGTTACTTAACTGTGGGTGATTAATGCTCCTTATTTCCTCCATTCACCATCTCATTTCGATGTCCTGCTACACCGACACAGTTCTTATTCCAACAGGACGAGGTATTCGTTGGTTTGTCCCAGTTTAGAAGTCGTGACTCCATAAACTTCACTATCCTCGGGACAGGAACACGAGGTCTAACGTGTTCACTCAGAGCAAGGTGACTTATTTCACTTCACACATTCTCTTAACTTAATGTTATTATAATTGATTACATTACAGTTCACAAGCTGATTTAGTGTCTCATAATTATTATACATATTAGAGGTCACTCCATTAAGATCTGAGACCGATGAGTGAGGATTAAATCATGGGCATTTTCCTCGGGACACCATGGCAGCTCACCAGTCACTACCAGTCCTACCATTCTTCACTAATTTTACCGCTTATTGCAGCGTCTCGTCAATCACGTTCCCTCACTCTTCATCAGGAGCAGTTACGACACTTCCTATTATGAAGTGAGGCCTATATTAATCCTTAGGCCGCCGTGAACGCCAATTTCCTGTTCCCATGCGTTCCCAGCCTCGTCACTCAATTCAAAAAACTCCTGCTCCCCCATACCCTGAGTCCACCTCCCCCCCCCCCCGCACATCCACGCAGGCGCAGGGCGAACCCGGTTGGTTCTATTTAAAATACAAATACATTTGGACCCAAATCAACACATTAAACACTTATTAGGCAATATTACCTGGAGAGAGTTCCGGGGGTCAACGCCCCGCGGCCAGGTCTGTGATCAGGCCTCCTGGTGGATCAGAGCCTGATCAACCAGGCTGTTGGTGCTGGCTGCACGCAAACCAACGTACGAGCCACAGCCCGGCTGGTCAGGAACCGACTTTAGGTGCTTGTCCAGTGCCAGCTTGAAGACTGCCAGGGGTCTGTTGGTAATCCCCCTTATGTATGCTGAGAGGCAGTTGAACAGTCTCGGGCCCCTGACACTTATTGTATGGTCTCTTAACGTGCTAGTGACACCCCTGCTTTTCATTGGGGGGTGTTGCATCGTCTGCCAAGTCTTTTGCTATCGTAAGTGAGTGATTTTCGTGTGCAAGTTCGGTACTAGTCCCTCTAGGGTTTTCCAGGTGTATATAATCATGTACCCCTCCTCCTGCGTTCAAGGGAATACAGGTTTAGGAACCACAACGCTCCCAAATTGGGTTTTTACTCCGTTAGCGCGCCAAAGGGTTCTCAAATTCAAATTCAAATTAAATTCAAAGTTTATTCTCTAAAAAGGATTACAATGCTGATTTTACAAATTTTGGTTTTGTGGGTTTACATTTTAAAAAATAAAATTACAGAGGTCCCCACTAGAACACCTAGCATGGCAGGCATTTTGGGGGCAGACAAAATTAAATCTTAATTTTAAAAAATATTAAAAAATTTATGAGGTAAGTTGGTTTTAGGCTAGGTGCAAAAAACTATTTGCGAGTTAGCAATGTGAATCTTTTTTTTTTGGCACTATACATATTTTTCAGTATTGGGTATCACAGGCGAATTTTTATTAGTTAAGATTCATTTTTTTTGAGTTTGGTTGATATTTTTTTTTAGGGGTCAAAGGGGTGATGAGTGTGTTTTAACCCACCGGGTGGTATTCGTTTATTAGTTGACAGGGTGTTCGGGGAGATAAATTTTTTCTGAGGGGTAGTTTTGAAGGTGATAATGTGTCTGCATTATAGAATTTTCAGGTAGGGTTTTCCCAATTTTTTGGGGCCTTTAATCAAAATTTTTTGTAAAGGTTTTTGACAGGGGGAATGTCATAGAGATTTGTTCTGGGTTGTGCCTTGGTTTGTCGCAACAATCACGAAAGCGTTTTAGGTCAAGGTAATATTGGAATTTAAGGCCTGTAGATGTAATTGCACATAGAAATTTTGGGGTTTTACTGAACAGGGAGAAATTTAGATCTATGAAGAGTGGGGGGGGGGTTGCCGGGGAGGGGATTTAGTGATTATTCTTACTGCGGCTTTTTTTTGGGGTTATTTTGGGTTTTTAGGTGGTTGTTTCGGGTTGAACCCCAAGCACAGATACCAGGTGAAAGGGAATATAATGAAGGTATAGTGTGAGAGGGCATTTTTTGCGCACTATACGTATCTTGTTAGGAAACACATATGCAACATTAGACAACTTTATTCCGAAACGTTTCGCCTACAAGTAGCTTCTTCAGTCAAAATACGAAAGTGGGCAGGAACATAGAGATTAAGACGATGTAATCAGCCATCCCCTTTAAGTCGTAGAATTTGAGGTTGTCAGTCCCTCGGCTGGAGAAGTTTTAGTTCCATATCAGGAACTACTGAAGATCAAGGACAGTCGGGGACTTTAAAAAACTGTCGAAGGAGAGGTGCAGAGTACAACCAGACTTAGACTATTCCTCTCAGGTTCTGCACTGGGCGGCGTACCTGCCCGGTTGTGTAGCTTTTTCTTTTTCCGATTGGCCGCATGCTTTGCTTGTTTCCTATTGGGGCCTTTCACCCCCTTCGGGAAGAAGTTTTGGTGTTGTTTGTTAAGAAAAAATAGCATTGTTTTTTTGTTTAAGAAAGACATTTTCTGATTGGGTTGATTTTTGGGAAAATCTTCATCTTGGCTCCAGGGCTTGGTGCGTCGGGCTGCCTGCCCCAGGACAGACCGTTCCCCTGCACCTTGCACTGGTGAGGGCTTCCCACCTCAAACCCGTTTGGTTTCCTGCGGTAATTTTTCAAGAGCATCACGACCACACCTATGCCCTCTGTGTATGTTAAATCCTTCATACCGACATCCTCTTTCCGGTTCGGCTGTGAAGGCATCTTTGAGAATTTTAAAAGCTTTTTTAAACCAATACTTTTTTTTTGGGAAACCGGGTTTAGCTCTCGTTGTGCCCTAACTCCCAAGGCCAGCCCAACCCCTTCATTGAGGTGGTTAAAATTTTCCCCCCACAGTGGATCGGGTTGGCTATACGCTCGGAGACACCAGCACCTTTCCTCCTTAAAATTTTCTCTTTTTTTCTGGGTCGGGGTGGACCTGCTCCTGCGTCGGGGGAGTATTCGTCTGGTCCCGGGGCCCGGCTGCATTTCCTTTTAATTAACGCATGGGACGCCAAATCTTTGGGGAGTACACTTACAACACAAACAGATCGTCAGAATTACGCCTTGACGCCCCTTAGACCCACCACGATTCAGGCAGCATTCCACCTGTGCTGTTGTCATCATGGCAACTGCACAGAGACCCAGTTTTCCGACAATGGCCTTGATGTTAAAGTACTCAAAAGCTGACAAGGATACGATTGACTATGCCTCTACCTTTTTCAATATTACCCAGGCTCGTATGATAAACATCTTTAAGACTCATACCGGATGTAAGGTAAATCTTGATCCTGTCAACTATGACCTATGTACAAGTAAGGAAGTCCGAGAAAAGCTCTTTCAGGCAGGTTTTGCTATCGATTGGGCGAAACGTTTCAAAATAAAGATACCTAACTGTTGCATATGTGTCTTACCTAACAACCTGTCGGTATTTTATACCATTTTAATGTTCAGACTGGGATCTGTTCAAACAACGCTTAAACACTCTTGATCTCACACACAACTATAACAATAGACCAGTATCAGACATAGACACACAAATTCAACGCATTCAACAATCAATTACCCAAACTGCTACAGAGGTTGTCCCAATGACACACCACAAAGTACGATACTCTTTTCGTCCATCAGAAAGAACAAAAAGATTACCACATGTTACAGACACCGTTTCTTAGCAAACCAAAACAGACTCAGTATCATCCGATGGGACCTCACTATTTTACGTACACATATCATCCATAGCCTAGACGATGACCACGCCCGACATTGGCAATCAGTTATAAATCATACAAAATGTACAGCGTACAAGAGATCCCAAAGCATTCTGGTCATCCATTCGGAAACTTACAGGCACCCCTCGATCCACAACCTTTAGACACATAAACAGCAACAACAGACAGATCTCTGACCCTGCTGAAGCGGTACATATTTTCAAAGACATATGGGAAAACATCTTCCACCCACATCCACCAGACCAAGCTGTCATTGCCACACACATTAGACATAGAAAGATGGGTATCCAACCATGAAGATTTAACAAATCCTGATCCAATCATAAACCTAAATACCCTATCTTCCACACATCCTCTAAACTCTCCTTTTACTGTTAATGATGTTTCACTCCTTACTAACACACCTTCCAAAAAAAGCTCCAGGAGCTTCAGGTCTGTCACATACAGTCCTTCGTCACCTTCCACTTTCTGTTGCTTCTGCTATCACTGACCTCCCTTTAATGCCTCTCTTGCATCTGGCTATTTCCCCCCATTCTTTAAATCTGCAACTGCATGTCTCATACCGAAACCTGGAAAAGACTTGACTGACCCCAAGAACTATAGACCAATTAGCCTCCTCGAAATTTTGGGAAAGACCTTTGAACGACTTGTAAATCAAACCCCCAGGATTTCCCCCTAGAAACCCCATAACTTGCTTACTGAAAGAAAATTTTGGGTTTTCCAAAAAAAACGATCTACCCAACCTTTTTTAAATTTAAACCCCTGAACATTACGTATAAATTTAAAGCCCAAAACCCGTACCCTCCCCCCCTTGCCCCAAAGATGAGAAAAAAGTTTTGACACTGTTTTTGCATGAAGGTTTAAAAAATACAAACTCGGCATTTCCCTTTGACTTAATAAAAAATATAAACAAATTTAAATTATGTCTTTTTTTTAAACGGCCGAACGATGCTATACGGTTCAGAGATCTTTATTCGGATTTTTTTCACTTTTAAAAGCGGGTGTCCCCCCAAGGTTCTGTCTTATCTCCCACCCATAAATACTCAAACACGAATGATTTACCTGAACCTTTCTTTCCCCAAAACACAATTACCCTTTCTTACGCAGACACATCACTAAACTCACAACACATAAAAACCCTTTCTTTTCCCCTTGCACGGAAAAGAACACAAAGAGAGGTGACAGGTTTAACCGCCGGGAAATTTTATTATGGCGCATAAAAACCAACCCGGGATAAGTCAAAAATCATTTAAATTCCATAGAAGCGTGATTCCCCATTTCCGCCCAAACCCAAAAAACAAGCCCCCTCCCGTACCCCCATCCCACGCCCCTTCACGACATTTTTCCTTTTGGTATTACCCTCGACCACCCCTGAACTTAAAATCTACATTACTACAAAGACCGTACGGCGGGAACTCCCACTCTCAAGGTTTTTAAAAGGGGCTGCGAGGAGCCTTCCCAAGCCAAAAACTACATCTTTACAAAGAACTCTTTCCGTCCTCTACCTCTTACTTTCCCCCCTCGCCTGACTTTCTTTGCCATGACAAACCCCAAACAAAAATTTCAACGTAGTCAAAATAAGAAAAAACCCAAAATATTCAAACAAAGAAATACCGAAAGGAAATAGCAAAAAAGGACCCCAATAGCAATAGGGGAAAATAAATTCCCAAAAAACCCAACTGGGGGGGAGCCCATTTTTGGGTGCTAGGGAGGATAGGAATAAGACAAAAAAACCATGCACCAAAGGAATACAGTCCAAAAACCCCAAAGGAAAAAGGGAAACCCAAAGGCCCTGTGCACAACAAAGCACGGGTATCCCCTGGCAGGGGAAAAATCTGGAAAAACAGATGGACATGCAACAATGACCACCCTAGAAAATGTCTTTGGCCCATATAAAAAACAGGAAAATGCAAACTCCCTTCCGAAAGGGCCTTTTTAAACCCTGAAATGTTACCTCTTCAGTACAGGAAAGACTGTGCATAACTTAAATTGCCAGGAAAACCCATCAAAAGGGGAAAAAAAAGTTTACAAAAAAACCGGGGCCATGGGAAAACCGGGGTAGCCACAGCCCTCAAAGGGAATTTTTTTAAAGTCCCCGGGAAAAGGAAAAAAAAACCCGGGCCCAGGAAAGGCAGAAATCGTACACCAAACCCCAGTCTTTCCGGGAGTGGAACCACAGTCGGGGCCCCTCCACCCCAAAACCCAAACAGATACAAAACAAAATGCCAAAAAAAATCCCCCCCCAGTACCAACAATACCACCAGTCCAAATAACATTTTTTCTTTGCAAATAAAACAGGGTCAAAAACCAGCAACAAAAAACCCAAAATACCTTTCCTCCGTGGACTGTTTTGCGGGAGGCAAAGGCAATTTTTCGCCGGTTTTTAAACTGAACCCACATAAAGGATCACTTGGAAAAGGGAAATAGGGAACCCCGGGTTTACAACCAAATACAGATTGACAGATTTAACAGGAAAAAAGGGGGGGGGGGGGGGGTTAAAAATTGCAAAAGGCCCACTTTTTTTGCAACAAACTGCTTAATCCTCAAATGACTTTAGGGGGAATTTTAGCAGAAAGGGGTCGAGAAAAAAAAACCAGTCATTGTGGAAAGTCTACAACCCTTTCCGGGAAAATGAAACATCCCAGAAATTTCCCGGGAACAGCTGTTAAAAATTGCCACTTCGGGAAAATTTTTCCAGCTCCTCCCCCAAAAACTTGCTCCGGGGGGGATTTCAACTTAAGGCACCAAAAAAGGAGGAATATACAAATAAAAATTTTTGGGAAAAAAGAAATTTAACACCAGGGGGGCCGTTTCGATGAAAACCCCCAAATCAAAACGAGCTTTTTAAAATCTTTTGCACAAAATTTAAATTTTTTTAAACCACCAAAAAAAGAGCCTACTAGACGGAGAATACACAAGACCTCATCTTCACTAAAAAAGATGTCTGATAAGAAATGTCACCATATAAAAAACCCTTTATCCAGATCACAACAAAATTGGGAGGTTCAAAACATGTACCCGGGGAGCCCCAGACCGACAAAATAAAACTAGTCACGAGGGACTTTCACCAAATTCAACTTCAAAAAACAAAAACAAAAGGGGGGACCAAGTAAACCAAGCCCCTAACCGTTTATAAGCTGGGGGGATATTCAAAGGGGCAACACAAAACCCCAAATTTATGCCAGAACAGTTTTAACTCGGTGGCACCCCGATGTATGCACAAGGTTTTATTCCTCTAAAAAAAAAGGAGGAGTAGATGTAAAATAAAAGGGAGACGGCCCGCCCCCTTTTCAGGCGGGACGGAAAAAAAATTAAACATGCGGCTAAAAGAGGTAATATATCTGAAATGCGCAGGAAGACACTTCAAAAGAAATAGAAAAACATCGAATTTAAAGGGCTAAAAAAAATCCTTTGGAGTCGGGAACGGGGGAAAAAAACTAAAAGCCATAAATGAAATCAAAAAACCCAAAGTATTTCTTTCCTTTTCCCAAAAAAATAAAAAATCGAGAAAAAAAACCCGTCCAGTTTTGGGGCCCCCCTTACTTAAACAAGATGATTCCTACACAGATAAAAAAACCCCAAGGGAAATGATTGAGTTTACTCAAGCCCAAAAATATACTCAGTTTTTAGCCAAGCCGCAAACCCAACTGGGGAGTCGAAGATCAAAAAGAATTTTTTATGGGGAAGCCAAAAAATTTTTGATTAAAAAACAAAGCCAATCCGATGTTATCCTGACCCCCAAAATGATTTTCGAACGGGCGGGAAAATAAATCCCCCGCACTCGGGGGCCCCCCAGGCCAGACCCCCATGGGAATTTCTGTGTTAAATCAAGAACGGGCAAGAACCCCCCCTATCACGAGCCTTTTCCATCCTAGGGAAAGAGGGAGCATGGACAGGGGGTTTCGTCCCCCCAGTTTACTAAAAACAACAGACAAAAGCCCCACCCCCAAAAAGGGGGGCAGAAAAAACCAACAGAAAAAGAACAAACAGACCAATAGAAACTAACATCCCAAAAATCTAAAAACTTTAAAAGGGGTCCTAAGAACAAAATAAACCCCCCCATCTAGAAACCCATCATTTTACACAACCCAGGGCAACATGGGTTTAGAAAAAGGGGTCGCCCCTGCCCTTTCCAACACGGGAAATCTTTTCCGAAAAGGGTCCTAAATGCACTAAAGACAAAAAAATGCAATGTAATATATACAGACTTTCCCAAAACCCTTTAAAACAATTGTGACCCATGGCGTAATAGCGCAAAAAATTTCGCGCAAAGGGAAAAACAGGAAAAGTCGGTGGGATGGATTAAAATTTTCCCTTTCCCAAACCCGAACACAGGGGTAGTCTAAACAGAGTAAAGTCCGAGCAGCTAGGGTAAAAAGGGCTCTGTTCCACAAGGCAAAAGTACAGCTCCCATCTTGTTCCTCATCCTCATACCCCAAACATAGGACAAGGATGTCAGCCACAGCACCTGCCCTTCCCCTTTGCAAAAGACCCCGAATCTGCATGACCGTGCCCTTCCATTGCGACACTAAAAGGCTCCGGGCGGACATAAACCCAAAATTTTTTAAAGGGGGGCGCAGAAAACAAATGAAGTTAAAACGTGAAAAATTAAAATTATCAATATGGTAAACTGGGGAAATTAAATCTTCCAAAAGGGGAAAAAAACAAATTCTGGCCAAAAAATAGAGCAAACACCAACGTCCAAGACCTGGGGGGTGATTATGTCGGGGGGATCTAAACTTAAAGGACCATAACATTGAAATAAAATCGCATTCCCTAAAAAAAAGACGGGTTTTGGGGGGATAATGGGGAAACCTTCAAAACTAGGGACCAACCCCCTGATGACCCTCAGGTCACTTTTTTTCTATCTAGGCTGGAATATTGCTGCACTCTAACACCCCTTTTTAAAGGCAGGTGAAATTGCCGACCTAGAAAATTACAAGAACTTTCCCGGCGCGCATACGGAAAAAAAAAACACCTCAATTTCTGGGAGCGCTTTGGGGTTTTTAAACCTGTATTCCCTGGAAAAAGCAGGAGGGAGAGAAACAAGATTATATAACCTGGAAAATCCTAGAGGGGCTAGTACCGAACTTTCACACAAAATCACTCACTAAAAGAAAAACAAAAAACTTGGAAAACGAAGGGACCATCCCCCCCCAATGAAAAGCAAAGGGGGGCACTAAGGGACGTTAAGAACCATTTCAATAAGTTTCAGGGCCCGAGACCTTTTTCAATGCCTCCCACACACATAAGGGGATTACCAACAGGGCCCCTGGCATTTTTCCCAAACTGGCAAATGGACAACACCTTTAAATTCCCGTTTCCCCGACACCGGGGTGTGGCTTCGTTTCGTTGGTTTGCGTGCAGCCAGGGAGCAACTTTCCCGGTTGATCGCCCCTGAAACCCCCAATCCTGGGGCACCGACCGGGGCCCCGGGGTCGTTGAAAACCCCCGGGGAATCCTCCAGATAAACCCAGGGAAACGGGGGTTTTTGACCCCCTTTTGGTTTAAACAACTCGTTTATGGGATACCCTTTCTTTTCTTTAATAGAAGCAATAATTAAGTCTTTTTTCCTGTCATGGAGTGGGAAACTAAACATAACACTTTTTTCTACCATGGGGGCCTTAACCTGGCTTCCTTTTAATTTTTTGACTCTGGTAAAAAAACCCCTTTTTTGGTCCTTTATGATCTGCAAGTAATTTTTTTTAAATGTTTGTTTGGTTTATTTTCACTGGGAAAAAAAATTGGGCTGTTGACTTTTTACTACGGGGGCCGATAGTTTATCTTGCTCATTTTATCCCTTTTTGGGGAGCAAATTGTCCCCTGAACTGGGTTTTCTTTAATTTTTTCTTCCAGTCCTTTTTCCCCCTTCTTCAAAAACCTTTTTTTTAAGAGATATTATTTGGGTTTGGGGGTTTTGGCTTTCTAATTTAAATGTCTGGATGGTCCCTTGGGCCAAAAGTTAGTTCCCTTCCCGGTGTTTGAAAACTTTTGTTTTAAACTGAGGATTTTGTTCTCGAGTTGTGTCATCCCCCGGTGTCTTGTTTTGTTAGTGTTTTCGAAGATTTTTAAATTTCAATAACTAATTTAGATGCAAGGGGGTTTTAAGGGTTTTCTGGAACGTTGGGCCCTACCGAGAGACTACTTGGTAGGGTTTAATCCGGGGGGAAAAAAAGGGGAGGAAGGGGGTGGTGGCAGCCAATTTTTTTGTTTTTTAATTTTTGTGGTGTCGCCTTGGGGGGGAGTTGGGATGGGGTGGTTGGGGGCCGGGGTCCCTTGGCTACAAATTGTTGAAAAGTTTTATTTTTCGGGTTTTTTTTCTTGCTGCCTTGGGGCCCGTTTCCCTTAGATTGCACCCCCATAAAAAAACAGGAAATTTTTGTAGGGTTTAAAAAAAGTTGTAGTTAACAAAGCTTTTGGGTTTTTCGTTGTTTGGGGGGTTGGGGCGGGGTGTTGCTTTTTTGGTTTGGGGGGCCCGTCTTCCTTTGATCCCCTAATTTTTTAGATTTGTAGGTTTCACTTTTGGTAAACTTTTGGGCATTTTGGGGGGCCCAAAGTTTGGGGAGTGCATTTTTTTCTTGTAACAAAGGGCCCCTCAAAAGGGGCCCAAATTTTTACCCCGCCTTGAAAGGGGCCCCCTTTTTGTGTGCAGGGAAATTCCAGCTAGATTTGAGCAAGTGACCTGAAGAGTGTCATAAAGGGCTTGGCCTCCCTAGTTTTGGGAAAGGGTTTCCCAATTTTCCATCCCTTTATTTTTTTTAGCAGAGCAAATTTATACAATTTTTTAGATCCTCCCAAGGTTGGGGATCCTCCGACATGGGCACTTTTTCCCCGGTCTTTTCGTTGGTGTTTTTGCTCTATTTTGTGGCCAAATTTGTTTTGTTTCTCTGAAAGGGAAGGGTTTAATTACCTCCCTGTTTACCAATATTTTGAGTTTTTGAAATTTCTCCCTCGTTGAAACCTTTTATAAATTTTTTTTGCAGCCCACTGGGGAAAATTTTGGGTTGGGTGTCCGCCTGGAGCCTTGCAGTGCCTTTCAAGGAAGAAAACTGTCCCGCCCGGGTTTTGGGGGTCATCTGAAAGGGGTTTCATGGCTGTGGCTGACATCCCTTTTCTATGTCAAAAATATTAGGGGGTGAGGAACAAGATGGGAAACGAGTAAATGTGCCTTGGGGGGGGGAAAAGGGGCTTTTTTACCGTAGCTGCCTCGGACTTTACTCTTTTGACGGGCCCACTCTCTGTGTTTTTTTTTAGTGAGGAAATTATAGTTTCCCTTTACCGACTTTTTTTCCCGTTATTCCCTTTTTCACTCATTTTGTGCGCTATTACCCATGGTTTACACCCTTGGGCTTTATAATTCATCTGCAAATTTTTCTTTTTTTTTATTTCATCTAGGACATTTCCTTGCTGTCATCTGATAGGGGGCCCATCTTGTTTAAGAAAGGGGCCAAATACGGAAAGTTTTTTCTCGATTTTTAAATTTTGGGATAGGAAAGAAAAACTTTGGGTTTCTTTTGATTTTTATTTTATGACTTTTTAGTTCTTCCCCCCAATTCCCCGACTCCTATAAGAATTTTCCCTTTTTCTTTTAATTTTGATTTCTTGCTATTTCTCTGAAAACCCGTGTCCCCCCCTAACTTTCAATATATTGACCTCTTTTTTGGGCCCCTCTGTTATTCTTTTTTTTGTCGCCTGAAAAGGGGGTGCCTGTCTCTTTCTATTTTACATCTACTCCTCCTTTTTCTTAAGGAATAAGGCCCCTTTTCATAAAATTTAAATCCAAACCAAAATTAATCTGTTCTAGGCATTAAATTGGGGTTTTGTGTTTCTTTTGTAATATCTTTTCCCCCTTATTTTCGGTTAGGGACTTTGGTTTAAATTGGTCCCCCTTTTTGTTTTTGTTTTTGAAATTGAATTTTTGGGAAATGCTTCCCTCGTGACTAATCTCATTAAAGTCGGTCCCCGGGGGTCCACGGGATACATTCTGAAACCTTCAATTAAGTTTTTGATTGGGGTATAAAGGGTTTTTTATTAAGGGGGACATTTCTTATCAGATTTATCAAATTTTTAATGAAAATGAGGTTTTAATGTATTCTCCAGTCTAGTAGGCTTTTATTTTTGGTGGTTTAAAAATTTAATTTTGGGCAGAGATTTAAAAAGCTTTGGTGTGAGTGGATTTTCCCTCAAGCTCCCCCCTTGGGGTTATTACTGCAAAAAATATTAAATTTTTCTTTTTATTCCTCCATTTTAGGTTCCCCTTTTAATTTTGGGGAAAACTCCCCGGAGCAAGATGTTGGGTGCAGGCTGGGAAATTTTTCCCCCCGACAGTGGTCAATTTTTTTAAAACTTTTTCCCCGGAATTGCTGGGAAAGGGTTTCATCCAAAGGGTTGGAAAATACCACAATGACTATTTTTTGGGTTTTCGGGCCTTTAAATGCTAAAACTTCCACTTTCATCAATTTTAGGCATTTAAAAAAAATTTTTGGCAAACAATTTACTCGCAATGTACAGGGCCCCCCCCTCCCTTTTGCCTGTTCACTTTTTTCCATCTGTATAGGGTTGTAACCTGGATCCATATTTTGTTGTCTAAGTGATCCCCTTTTTGTGGGTTCTCAGTGGGAAAACCCCGAACCCTTTCCTTTGCCTCTGCAACAATCCCCGGATGAAAGGTATTTTTTTGTTTGTTTCTGGCTTTTGGGCCATGTATATTTGGGAAAGAAAAAATGCCCTCGGCTTTGGGGGTAATTTTTTGGTTTCTTTTGGGGGGGTTTTTTTTCCGGCTTTTGTACTGTAAACTGGGTTTTTTTTTTGGGGTGGAGGGCCCTAGAAATGTGATTTTCCCCTTCAGGGAAAGACGGGGTTTGGGTGTACGATTTTTGGGCCCTTTCCTGCCGTTTTTTTTTCCCTTTCCCGGGGCCCAAAAAAACCCCTCCCTCTTAGTGGCCCGGGCTACCCAGGTTTTTTTTCCCTGGCCTGGATTTTTTGTATCTTTTTTTTCCCCCTTTAGAAAGGTTGGCCGTCAATTTTTAATTTATAGCACAGTCCTTTCCCCGAAATGAAGAGGTACAAAATTTCAAAGGGGGAAAAAAAACTTTTCAGGAAGGGGGTTTTTTCAAATTTTTCCCTTTTTCTTTTGGGGGAAAGGGAATTTTCCCAAGGGGGGCATAGTTTTTTTTTCCCCTGCGGGAGATTTCCAAAATCATTGCCCTGTCTTCGGAAAAATTTTAAAAAATTTTCCCCCCCGTTAAGTCATAAATAATTATTTTTTTAAAAAAACTGAAAGTGAAAAAACAGGAAAGATTTAAAGGTTTTGAGAAAAAAAAATTTGGTTTATGAAAGAAATTTTTATCAATTGGAGGGAGAGAGTGTGGAGGAGGGGGAATGTATTTAGATATTTTAAAGGGGGGACGTGTCACAGATTGGGGCAAAAAAGAAAGTGAATCATAGAATTTTATGGGGGAAAAGGTTTGCGGTGCACGGGAGGGGTTTTGTGGAGACCAAAAAACTTTGTTTTTGGAAGCAAAGAGGGAAATGTTTTGAAAGTATAATTTTACCCAAAGCTCCTGTATTGGGGGTGAAGCCATGGGTGATTTAAAATTTTTCAGCGAGGAGGGAAAGGGTGGGGGCAGTGGAAAATGTCATGGGCGAGGGGAATGTGTGGTTGAAATAATGCAAGAATTCGGGATTTGGAATTAGGAAAGGGGGTTTCCCGGGGTTTCCAAAACTGTTTTTCCCCGAAAGGGGTGAGGAAGGGTTTCTGAGGTTTCGGACATGTAGAAGAATGGAGGGGAAACAGAATGACTTTTAAGAGTGTATCATTAGTATGGAAGGAAGGCGGGGGAGGGGTTTGGGCCCCAGGAAAGGTTTGGGGGGAGGGGGGAAAGGAGGTTTTTGTGTGCGAAAGGGGGTTGGGGCTTCCCGAGACTTTTCGGGGAGTGGGGTTTTATAGGAAAAGAATGGAGACAAATTGTTTTTAATACTTGACGTGCTGTTGGAGTGTGAGCAAAGTAACATTTATGAAGGGGTTCAGGGAAACCGGCAGGCCGGACTTGAGTCCTGGAGATGGGAAGTACAGTGTCTGCACTCTGAAGGAGGGGTGTTAATGTTGCAGTTTAAAAACTGTAGTGTAAAGCACCCTTCTGGCAAGACAGTGATGGAGTGAATGGTGAAAGTTTTTCTTTTTCGGACCACCCTGCCTTGGTGGGATGTTTTTCATACTTTTAATAGCACATTTTTCATTTATTTCATAAAAATGAGAATTTTTCATTTTTAGATGGTTGCCAGAATGCTAGTACCATAAGTCAAGATATGGAACAGCAAGAAGAAAGTAATCAGAAAGAACATCTGATGGGTCAAAAAAAAAATGTACCAAAGGGCATGAAAGGCACTACAAAAGGAAAAACAGTAAAAACATCACTCAAACACACAAGACAGTTGTAGAAAAAAATGAAGCTGAAAATTTGGAGACACCCCAGCGTGCAAGGTGAAAAGCAGCTATAAACGTTGGGTCCTACAAGGAGCCGAGCCTGACAGTAAGATTGCTTGTTCCTAATTTTATTACCCTTATTCTTACTGTCGTTTTCTCAGTATGTGTTTTGCCTAATTTAGTTTGGTATATAGTACACGCTAATCGTTCTGACAATGTAGAGTAATACTGGAATAAATTTTTATGCCAACCGCTTCTTCGCTTCTTCGCTTCTAATGACCAGAGCTTTGGTAAGATGGGGAAGGAAGAAGGATGGGTAAGGATGGAAATATTGGAAGAGGGTTGGAGGGGGGGGAGAGGTAGGATATAAAAGGTAAGTGGCCCAACCACTTTGGTGTAATTTAAAAAGTGTATTTGAATTGATAAGATTATTTTTTAAGAGGTATAATACTAACCCATCAGAGTCACATAAATATAATAGGTATATAAGTACATGAGTCTGAATTGGTTGTAATTATACAAGTTGCAATTGCTTTTTTTTTTTTTTTTTTTTTTTTTTTTTTTTTCGCGATTGGGCACAAGGGGATATTCTTTACGACAGGAAAGGCAATTTTTTTCTGGCCAGTTTATGAGCTCGTGACAATAGCTTCTTAATGGGTGGTGTCCAACAATAGTCAATAGCATAATTTTACATTAGAAAGTTATTTAAGATGTCTCCCTAATTGGGGGCGATGGTTTTTTCAGTATAACATAGAAGGGTTCTGGTGGGATCCAATCTTCTTTTATCAGGTAAGTTGCTCAAAATCATGGGTCGAGGGTAATCATCTTTATGAATAAAACGACGAACCCTCTGTGGGAGAGTCATTCTTTGAGTCCTGTGAGGTGGAGTATTGATGGTGTAATCGGTGGTATTTATCACTTGTATAGGATGTTCTCTATCTGGCATGTATAGTTCTTGCATTGTATAAAGTTGTTTCTTTTTTAGGGTGTCAAGGCGTACATTTATGGCAGTGATATCTTGTTGTGTGTGTAAATCTGCCATTTTAACTCTGTCTCTCCTCCTGGTATTGGTAATAAATCGAAGAGCTCTATTCTGAACCCTTTGTAACCGTAGCATGTTGGTCTTTGTTGTTAATGATAATGGGACACAAGGGTATTCAAGTATAGGTCTTATTATCATTTTATACAGATGTTTTTTGACATGTTGAGGGGCTTGATTGAATCGAAAGAGTCTGCTAAGACCGGCTTTGGCTGTGTTGATCTTTGTAGTTACATGACATGTTGAGTGGAGCAGCCTGTCTATTTCATATCCCAAGATCTTGTTAGGGTTTCTAATGGCTACAGGTGTACCTCTGATGGAGATACCCCCTTTATCTTCGATGGTTGATGCAAAACATCCTATCATGCTAACAAGGACCTTGTCAGGATTAGTCGTAATTCTCCATTTCTTCTCCCAATTAGATGTTCGACGAAGTTCAATATTCATTTTTTTCTATGACTCTCTCATACTTGTATTTTCCTGTTACTGGAGTTGATGAGACGACATGAATAACATCATCTGCAAACTGTGTCACAATTGTGTCATTAAACTCTGGTTGAGGAAGGTCATTCACATAAATGTTAAACAGAAGTGGACTGAGACAAGAACCTTGTGGGACACCAGCCGTCGGTATAAAAGGTTCTGTCGACTTGCCATGAAAGGTGGGAATGATTTTTCTTTGAGTTAAGAAATTATAAATAATTCTGAGAAAAGTCCAGTTTTGGTCTGGTAGGTCAATGAGTTTGTATATAAGGCCATCATGCCATAAGCTATCAAACCCAACCTTCTAATCAAATGGTGCTATATGGCTGTTGAAGACCTTTAAGTAATTGAAATGCTAAAATGAGAATGTTGAAATTTTTCTGTCATGCTTCCTTATTCTTGACTCCCAGTTTTCTATGCGCATCAAAATATTGTTTTGCCCCTATGTATCATTGATTAGTGTGTTACATTTGATTAAATTTAGGTAATTGACACTAACCTAGAAGCCTTCAAGAGGAAACTGGACAAGTATTTTCACAAGGTACCAGATCAACTAGGCTGTGATGCATATGTGGGGCAGTAGGTCTCCAGCAGCAAAAGCCTGGTTGACCAGGCAAGCACCAGACAAGCCTTGCCCATGGCGGGGCTCCGAGGGTAGTTACTCGCTCGAAGCTTTTCAAAGGAATATAACGTAACCTTAATACAGTTGACCTCTGCTTACTGACCTAGACAGGGACCAGAGGAATAGTTTAAACTAAAAATATGTTAAAGGAATCGCATTTTCCTGTTGAAACCCACGTTTTAGCTTGAGATAAAAGTATCAAATTCCTAAAACAGTGGTACCTCAATATTCGAGCTTACTCTGTTCCAGGAGGCTGTTTGAATAGTGATTTGTACAAATATTGAATAAATTTTTCCACAAGAAATAATGTAAATTGGATTAATCCGTTCCAGACCCCGAAAAATTACCAATTACAAAACATTTTAAGTGAAAATGTTGCTTATTTAACCCTTCAGTGTCAGTCCCATAATATTACGGCTTGAGAACCAGTATCTGTCCTGTAATACTACAACAAAATTCTAGCTCCTTCAAATCTGGTGGAAGAAAGCTGGTAGGCCTACATATGAAGGAATGGGTCTGCGTGGTCAGTGTGCTTAGTATAAAAAAAATTCATAAAGTGCGCAGTGCATAATGAGAAAAATAAACTCTCTCTGTTTTTGGTTTAAAACTACAATTTTGTGGTGTATTTTCATATGGCATTTATGGTTGTATTCTCATTTTGTTTGTCTCATTTGATAGAATGGAAGATATATTCCAGAAATGGAGATGATTTTGATTGGTTTCAAGATGACAAGTACCTTGAAATTGAGCTCAGAGTAGCAGATATGTTAGATTTTTTGAGAGTGTTGAAGAGTAAACAAATATCATTTTCCAATATGTCTCCAATTGGCGAGTCTAATCGAGTCATCAAATGGCTTTACATTATTTTCCCGTGGCATTCAGTTAGAGGCTTTTCTTGCCACCCACCCCCTCCATGTTTTAAATACAGGTACTCACACCCATTTTGATTCTCGGACTCACACTCTCTCTTGCATCAATCTCTCAGTCTGCTCTTCCTCCGCCGCATTAGACTTCACCTGGTCTGTTCTCCCTGATTTACATGACAGCGATCATTTCCCAATCATTCTTACTTTCCCTTCATATTCACCACTTCTTCATATCCCACGCTGGCAATTTGATCAGGCAAATTGGAACCTTTACTCACAACTAACTGTTTTTAGTGAGGTTCCTTCTTTGTTCTCCATTGATGAGCTTTTACACCTCTTCTCGTCCTCCGTTTTAACTGCAGCTTCTCATTCTATACCCCAAACTTCGGGCAGACATTCTCAGAAATGCGTGCATTGGTGGTCTCCTGCTTGTGCTCGTGCAGTATGCTTGAAACGCGCTGCGTGGGGCAGGTACCGGTACAATAGAACCACTGAGAGACTTCTTGATTTTAAGTAGAAGCGTACGATCGCTCACCGTGTCATCCGTGATGCTAAACGCACTTGCTGGCGAGATTGTCTCCACCATCACCTCTGCTTCCTCTGAGTGCAGTCTGGAAAAAAGTACGAAAACTGAGTGGTAAATATTCTCCTGGCCCGGCTCCTGTTCTGCGGGTTGCCAGTGTTGATATAGCAAACCCACTAGATGTTGCCAATGAAATTGGCAATCATCTGGTCCGTATTTCTCAGGGGCTCCATCTATGCCCCTCGTTTCTTTCCTCAAAGTCTGCCAGAGAGTTAGTACCCTTGGACTTTTCTTCTCTGAGAAGAACAGTATAATGTGCCTTTTACACTTCAAGAACTGGAGGCAACACTTTCAGCTTGCCGATCATCAGCAGCTGGGCCCGACGACATTCATATTCGTATGCTTCAACATTTACATCAGTCAGCCCTTGCAGTCCTATTACGCCTTTTCAATCTTATTTGGCCACAAGGAGTTCTTCCACAGCCGTGGAAATTTGCCATTGTTCTCCCTTTCCACAAACTGGGTATTACGAGACATGAAGTCTCCCACTATCGTCCCATTGCTCTTACCAGTGCAGTTTGCAAAGCAATGGAATGCCTGGTAAATAGACGTTTAGTAAGGTATTTAGAGACACACAACAGTCTCTCCACTCGTCAATATGGCTTTCGTAAGGGACGTTCTACCATAGACCCCTTACTACGGTTGGATATGTATGTTCGTAATGCCTTTGTGAATAACCACTCAGTTATTGCCATATTTTTTGACCTTGAGAAGGCATATGACACAACTTGGAGGTATAATATTTTGGCCCAAGCCCACTCCTTAGGCCTTCGAGGCAATCTACCATCCTTCCTTAAGAAGTTTTTAACTGACAGACATTTTCGTGTTCGGGTTAACAATGTGCTCTCCCCGGACTTTCTCCAAGCTGAAGTTGTCCCCCAGGGAAGTGTTCTGAGCACAACACTTTTTCTCCTTGCTATAAATGATTTGGCCTCTAGTCTTCCATCAAATAGTATTTGGTCATCACAGTATGTTGATGACTTCACTATTGCCTGTGCAGGCGCTGACTGTTACCTCATTACAGTTTCTCTCCAGTGTGCGGTCGACCGTGTTTCCAATTGGGCCGCCGCACATGGGTTTAAATTTTCCAGTACCAAAACTCGCCAAATTACTTTCACTAGATGCTCTGTCATCTCTGATCATCCTTTCTACCTCTATGGCTCCCGTATCCCTGAACGTGATAGTCAGGATTCTGGGCCTCCTCTTTGACTGTAGGTTGTCCTGGAAACCTCACATTACATCTCTGAAGGCAACTTGTCACAGCCGGCTGAACCTTCTTAAAATCCTTGCTCATCTTTCATGGGGAGCTGATCGTCGAACTCTCCTTCGCCTGCATTCCACCCTCATTTTATTGAAACTTGATTATGGTGGCCAGATCTATTCAGCGGCCTCTCCTGCTACTCTCTCTAGCCTTAACCCCATTCATCACCAAGGATTACGTTTATGCCTTGGTGCTTTTCGCTCTTCCCCTGTTGAGAGCCTCTATGCAGAAGCAAACATTCAATCCTTATCCGATCGCTGTGATGTCCATTGCCTTCGCTACTATGTACGCTCTCATGATCTCCACAATCCTTCCATTTGTAGAATGGTCACTGATGCTAGCAGACATTCTTTTTGTTTGCCGCCCCTGTTTGCTCCGTCCCTTCTCTCTTTGCCTACATTCGCTCTTGTCTTCTCTTCAATTACCACTTTTCTATGCTCATGTAGCATCTCACTTTTCCCTACCCCCCTGGGAAGTTCCAGCTGTTCGAGTCTGTTCTTTCTCACTCCCTTGCTCGACAGCCCAACTGTCTACGGTAGCTTCCCACTCTTTCTTGACCACTTCCACTCTCTCATGCCATTGCAGTGTACACAGGTGGCTCTAAGTCTTCTGACGGCGTAGGATTTGCAGCAGTGTTTCTGGACAGTGTCGTACGAGGGCATTTACTATCTTCGGTTAGTATTTTTACTGCTGAATTTTATGCCATTCTTGCAGCACTTATCCGTATTGCATCTGCCTGTGTCATCATTTGTGGTTCTCAGACTCCCTCAGTGCTTTACAGGCTATACAGAAATTTGATACACCTCACCCCCTAGTCCTCCATATCCAACTTTGGCTATGCCGCATCTTTGCCAAGCATAAAGATGTTTTTTGTTGGGTCCCTGGTCATGTTGATGTACAGGGCAATGAACAGGCAAACACTGCTACGCGGTCAGCAGTACATGACCTACCAGTTTCATATAGAGGTATCCCATTTGCGGATATTTTGCTGCAATAGCTACCAACCTTCACACCCATTGGCAACAACGTTGGTCTACTATGCTCGGTAACAAACTTCAATCTATTAAACCGAGACTGGCCGCTGTCTTGTCACAGTGTCGAGGTTGGGAGACTACTCTCTCCCGTCTTCACATTGGCTATACTCGTCTTAATCATGGATATCTCACGGAGAGGTGCCCTGCTCCTCTCTATGAGAATTGTCAGTTTCCATTATCAGTCAGCCACATTCTGTTAGACTGCCCACTTTGTCAACTAGCATGCAGAATTTACCTTCGTCGTCGTCTTCGCTCCGCTGCTCTCTCTCTACTTTCCCTTCTCGCTGATGGACCCACCTTTCATCCGGACTCTCTCATTGACTTTTTGACAACAACTGACTGACTTCACAAACTGATGATACCTTCAGCCCTTTCTACCTCAATCTCTTGCTACCCTCTACCCCCGCACTATCCCCTGCCCCGCTGTTTTCTGTAACCTACTGATCATCCCTCCCCCTTCTGCCGCCCAATACCCTCGCTTCCTTCCTTGCCCTGCAGCGCTGTATAGCCCTAGTAGCTTAGCGCTTCTTTTTTATTATAATAATAATAATAATGATGTGGACAGTTATTTTGTGAGACAGGGGTCCAGTGACTCAAGCTTGTCCTAGTGGCATTAAAAGACAGAAAAAGGAAGTAACACAAGAGAGGGTTTTGATACCTGAAGTCCTCATGGAGGAGGATTCTCCTTCCAAACACTAACCCTAATTCCCTCTCTCCTCCTCCCTATCTTCCAGATGCCATCATCAATCTTCACAAAAGGTAAGTAAAATGTTACTTTTCTTATTTAAATCTACTAATACACAATTGAACACTACATTTGTTTTGTGTATGTAAAACTATAATTAACCTTTAAAATGTATTTTTTTTGTGAATGTTTTTGGGTTTCTGGAACAGATTAATTGTATTTCCATTATTTCTTCCGGGAAATATTGCTTCGCTTTTCAGACTTAGCTAATTTAGAACTTTCTCCTGGAACAGATTAAGTTCGATATTTGAAGTTCCACTGTAAATAAATGCCTAGACATTTGGGGCAAACTAATACTAATTCTTACTTTATATTGATATAGGCTTCCATAGCCTTTATCAATATAGACTGGCAAAGAGCATGTATAGTTCCTTTATATAAAGGGAAGAGGGACAAAAGAGATAAAAATTATAGAGGAATAAGTTTACTGAATATACCATGAAAAATGTATAGTATGGTTATTACTGAAAGAATTAGAGTAAGACAGAGCAGGACTGCAGATGAGCAAGGAGGCTTTAGAGTGGGTAAGGGATGTGTAAATAATGTTTACATTGAAGCATATATCTTTCTTTCAACACACCGGCAGTATCCCACCGAGGCGAGGTAGCCCAAAAGGAAAAACGAAAGTTTCTCCTTTTACATTAAGTAATACGTATATACAGGAGAAGTTACTAGTCCCTTACTCACGGCATTTTAGTCACCTCTTACACCATGCATGGCTTATGGAGGAAGAATTCTGTTCCACTTCCCCATGGAAGTAAGAGGAAATAAACAAGAACTAGAAAGAAAATAGAATAAAATCCAGAGGGGTGTGTATATCTATCTTCGTACATGTATGTGTAGTGTGACCCAAGTGTAAGCAGAAGTAGCAAGACGTACCAGAAATCTTGCATTTGTAAGATACAGAATAAAGACACCAGCAATCCTACCATTATGTAAAACAATTACAGGCTTCCGTTTTACACTCACTTTGCAGGACGGTAGTACCTCCCTGGGTGGTTGCTGTCAACCAACCTACTACGACAGGACGGTAGTACCTCCCTGGGTGGTTGCTGTCAACCAACCTACTACGACAGGACGGTAGTACCTCCCTGGGTGGTTGCTGTCAACCAACCTACTACGACAGGACGGTAGTACCTCCCTGGGTGGTTGCTGTCAACCAACCTACTACGACAGGACGGTAGTACCTCCCTGGGTGGTTGCTGTCAACCAACCTACTACGACAGGACGGTAGTACCTCCCTGGGTGGTTGCTGTCAACCAACCTACTACGACAGGACGGTAGTACCTCCCTGGGTGGTTTGCTGTCTACCAACCTACTACCACAGGACGGTAGTACCTCCCTGGGTGGTTGCTGTCAACCAACCTACTACGACAGGACGGTAGTACCTAACTGGGGGGTTGCTGTCAACCAACCTACTACGACAGGACGGTAGTACCTCCCTGGGTGGTTGCTGTCAACCAACCTACTACCACAGGACGGTAGTACCTCCCTGGGTGGTTGCTGTCAACCAACCTACTACGACAGGACGGTAGTACCTCCCTGGGTGGTTGCTGTCAACCAACCTACTACGACAGGACGGTAGTACCTCCCTGGGTGGTTGCTGTCAACCAACCTACTACCACAGGACGGTAGTACCTCCCTGGGTGGTTGCTGTCTACCAACCTACTACGACAGGACGGTAGTACCTCCCTGGGTGGTTGCTGTCAACCAACCTACTACGACAGGACGGTAGTACCTCCCTGGGTGGTTGCTGTCAACCAACCTACTACGACAGGACGGTAGTACCTCCCTGGGTGGTTGCTGTCTACCAACCTACTACGACAGGACGGTAGTACCTCCCTGGGTGGTTGCTGTCAACCAACCTACTACCACAGGACGGTAGTACCTCCCTGGGTGGTTGCTGTCTACCAACCTACTACGACAGGACGGTAGTACCTCCCTGGGTGGTTGCTGTCAACCAACCTACTACGACAGGACGGTAGTACCTCCCTGGGTGGTTGCTGTCTACCAACCTACTACGACAGGACGGTAGTACCTCCCTGGGTGGTTGCTGTCTACCAACCTACTACCACAGGACGGTAGTACCTCCCTGGGTGGTTGCTGTCTACCAACCTACTACGACAGGACGGTAGTACCTCCCTGGGTGGTTGCTGTCAACCAACCTACTACCACAGGACGGTAGTACCTCCCTGGGTGGTTGCTGTCAACCAACCTACTACCACAGGACGGTAGTACCTCCCTGGGTGTTGCTGTCTACCCAACCTACTACGACAGGACGGTAGTACCTCCCTGGGTGGTTGCTGTCAACCAACCTACTACGACAGGACGGTAGTACCTCCCTGGGTGGTTGCTGTCAACCAACCTACTACGACAGGACGGTAGTACCTCCCTGGGTGGTTGCTGTCTACCAACCTACTACGACAGGACGGTAGTACCTCCCTGGGTGGTTGCTGTCAACCAACCTACTACGACAGGACGGTAGTACCTCCCTGGGTGGTTGCTGTCAACCAACCTACTACGACAGGACGGTAGTACCTCCCTGGGTGGTTGCTGTCAACCAACCTACTACGACAGGACGGTAGTACCTCCCTGGGTGGTTGCTGTCTACCAACCTACTACGACAGGACGGTAGTACCTCCCTGGGTGGTTGCTGTCAACCAACCTACTACGACAGGACGGTAGTACCTCCCTGGGTGGTTGCTGTCAACCAACCTACTACGACAGGACGGTAGTACCTCCCTGGGTGGTTGCTGTCAACCAACCTACTACGACAGGACGGTAGTACCTCCCTGGGTGGTTGCTGTCAACCAACCTACTACGACAGGACGGTAGTACCTCCCTGGGTGGTTGCTGTCAACCAACCTACTACGACAGGACGGTAGTACCTCCCTGGGTGGTTGCTGTCTACCAACCTACTACGACAGGACGGTAGTACCTCCCTGGGTGGTTGCTGTCAACCAACCTACTACGACAGGACGGTAGTACCTCCCTGGGTGGTTGCTGTCAACCAACCTACTACGACAGGACGGTAGTACCTCCCTGGGTGGTTGCTGTCAACCAACCTACTACGACAGGACGGTAGTACCTCCCTGGGTGGTTGCTGTCTAAAAACCTACTACGACAGGACGGTAGTACCTCCCTGGGTGGTTGCTGTCAACCAACCTACTACGACAGGACGGTAGTACCTCCCTGGGTGGTTGCTGTCAACCAACCTACTACGACAGGACGGTAGTACCTCCCTGGGTGGTTGCTGTCTACCAACCTACTACGACAGGACGGTAGTACCTCCCTGGGTGGTTGCTGTCAACCAACCTACTACCACAGGACGGTAGTACCTCCCTGGGTGGTTGCTGTCAACCAACCTACTACGACAGGACGGTAGTACCTCCCTGGGTGGTTGCTGTCTACCAACCTACTACGACAGGACGGTAGTACCTCCCTGGGTGGTTGCTGTCTACCAACCTACTACGACAGGACGGTAGTACCTCCCTGGTGGTTGCTGTCAACCAACCTACTACGACAGGACGGTAGTACCTCCCTGGGTGGTTGCTGTCAACCAACCTACTACGACAGGACGGTAGTACCTCCCTGGGTGGTTGCTGTCTACCAACCTACTACGACAGGACGGTAGTACCTCCCTGGGTGGTTGCTGTCTACCATCCTACTACGACAGGACGGTAGTACCTCCCTGGGTGGTTGCTGTCAACCAACCTACTACGACAGGACGGTAGTACCTCCCTGGGTGGTTGCTGTCAACCAACCTACTACGACAGGACGGTAGTACCTCCCTGGGTGGTTGCTGTCAACCAACCTACTACGACAGGACGGTAGTACCTCCCTGGGTGGTTGCTGTCTACCAACCTTACTACGACAGGACGGTAGTACCTCCCTGGGTGGTTGCTGTCAACCAACCTACTACGACAGGACGGTAGTACCTCCCTGGGTGGTTGCTGTCTACCAACCTACTACGACAGGACGGTAGTACCTCCCTGGGTGGTTGCTGTCAACCAACCTACTACCACAGGACGGTAGTACCTCCCTGGGTGGTTGCTGTCAACCAACCTACTACGACAGGACGGTAGTACCTCCCTGGGTGGTTGCTGTCAACCAACCTACTACGACAGGACGGTAGTACCTCCCTGGGTGGTTGCTGTCAACCAACCTACTACCACAGGACGGTAGTACCTCCCTGGGTGGTTGCTGTCTACCAACCTACTACGACAGGACGGTAGTACCTCCCTGGGTGGTTGCTGTCAACCAACCTACTACGACAGGACGGTAGTACCTCCCTGGGTGGTTGCTGTCAACCAACCTACTACGACAGGACGGTAGTACCTCCCTGGGTGGTTGCTGTCTACCAACCTACTACGACAGGACGGTAGTACCTCCCTGGGTGGTTGCTGTCAACCAACCTACTACCACAGGACGGTAGTACCTCCCTGGGTGGTTGCTGTCTACCAACCTACTACGACAGGACGGTAGTACCTCCCTGGGTGGTTGCTGTCAACCAACCTACTACGACAGGACGGTAGTACCTCCCTGGGTGGTTGCTGTCTACCAACCTACTACGACAGGACGGTAGTACCTCCCTGGGTGGTTGCTGTCTACCAACCTATCTACCACAGGACGGTAGTACCTCCCTGGGTGGTTGCTGTCTACCAACCTACTACGACAGGACGGTAGTACCTCCCTGGGTGGTTGCTGTCAACCAACCTACTACGACAGGACGGTAGTACCTCCCTGGGTGGTTGCTGTCAACCAACCTACTACCACAGGACGGTAGTACCTCCCTGGGTGGTTGCTGTCTACCAACCTACTACGACAGGACGGTAGTACCTCCCTGGGTGGTTGCTGTCAACCAACCTACTACGACAGGACGGTAGTACCTCCCTGGGTGGTTGCTGTCAACCAACCTACTACGACAGGACGGTAGTACCTCCCTGGGTGGTTGCTGTCTACCAACCTACTACGACAGGACGGTAGTACCTCCCTGGGTGGTTGCTTGTCAACCAACCTACTACGACAGGACGGTTAGTACCTCCCTGGGTGGTTGCTGTCTACCAACCTACTACGACAGGACGGTAGTACCTCCCTGGGTGGTTGCTGTCTACCAACTTACTACCCAGATGAAGCATATATATGAACAGTATTTAGATAAAGGTCCTAAAGTTTTCATTACATTTTTGGATTTATAAATGGCATATGATAGTGGATAGGGGAGCAATGTGGCAGATGTTGCAAGTACAATGGAACCTCTGCCTACGAGTGCCCCAATATACAAATTTTTCAAGATAAATATGAGCAGTCACTGTCAATTTTTTGCTTCCAGATTTGAGTGAAATTTAAAGATGCGAGTGGACCTCATGGGAGGTTCCTTGACGCTGGTGAGTGGCTCTTGCTCTTGATCTAGGGAATGGGATCTCGGTTGTTTGTTGAACTATCTTATTGAAACTTGGGCAATGTATGCTGGAAAGATGCTTCTTAATGTACACCAAAATTGAAAGAAATCAGATGATAAATAAGAGTTCACTCTTCAGCCATTAGCCACCCCTTAGTGGTATATTTCATATCGTTTTTATGGTTGTATTCTCGTTTTTTGATCTCGTTTGATAGAATGGAAGATCTATTACAGAAATAGACATAATTTTGATTGCTTTCACATTTGATAGGTAAATAAACCTTAGTGTTGATATTAGCGTAATAAAAAAGCATATTCCCATTCATCACGAGACTGAGCTTATGGCAACACAGTGGCTTCAAAGTCACCTTATATTTTATGGACATTGTACTGTGTATGTGCTTTACACAATGAGAAGCATTTCTTTTATTCGTTGGAGCCATGGCTAGGTAAGCAGGTTATAACAATAAATGGAGAAAGTAATTGGAATAACTTCTGCAGCAAGTAGCACCACCAAACAGTAGCAGCAGGTTGGTGTGGCAACCCTGGAAATTTAAAATTATACTAGCCGAAATTAGTGCCAGATTACTGAGGGAACCGGATGACTGATTGTCGGATTAGTGATGGCTGACCTGTATTACATGCTTTTTTCTTGGAATATATCCCCCATACACCTATCCCAAGTGATAGGTGTATAGATAATTCATGATTTCTCTCTAACAAATTTTTCTTTTTTACAGAAAAATGTGACAAGGACCTCGTAGCAGTAGTCATTTCTGAAACAATTTCGTCAAAAAATCATTACGCAAATCTACTAGAAACTAAGTTGAATTTAGGTTGATAATTTATTGTATAAATTTTTCCACATATACTCTTTAACCCTTAAAACTGTCTAAGCGTAGATCTACATTTAGATGCATAGTGCTCCGACCTTAATTTTGTACATTTGAAAGTGTTTAAAAACAAGTAGATCTATGTTCGGAGCACTACGCAAGCGAACGTAGATCTACGTTTGGACAGTTTAGAGGTTAAATGACTAGAAAAAGGCTAATTTGTCCTTAGAAATATTTTAATATGTAGTGATTATGTATGAGGGAGGTGAAAGTGTTGAATGATGAAAGTGTTTTCTTTTTGGGGATTTTCTTTATTTTTCGGTCACCCTGCCTCAGTGGGAGACAGCCAACTTGTTGAAAAAAAAGTCTAGTAAAAAATATAGGGATTATAAATTATCAGGTGATCTTTTTCTACCAGCGAGAGATTTCTTTGTCTTTGCCTTTCTAAGTAATGTCTTCCTCTGTTGATAGGTTTTATACTTTTTAATGCAAGGAGTCCACAACTCATCTTCCTCTCCTCTTACCTATTAAATACCCCGTCTTTCGTCTTACAGGTGCTTCCTTCTTTAACGTTTCTAAAGATACTTTCAGAACTTCCAGAGCATGATGTGCTTTCAGAAAAAGTTAAAATATATGAAATTTTGGAAAGTTTCTAGACATAATAGAGACATGCTCACAAAGCTCCCGGAGAATGTAAAGAAACTAATGGGATGTGGTGACCATATTAGAAAGTCAGGTGGGGGAGCTGAATAGCAAGTTTTAGTCATAATTTGAAATGTCCGTATTAGCAGAATGCAGTAAGGAAAAATGCCGAAAAGTGGGGCCCTACTGTGGTTGTATTCAGTTTTGACGCTCTACAGTTCTGAACGAATAAATAATAAAAATAAAAAATGCCTGTAGCAAGGCTCATTAGACCTAAAGAAATTATCTTGTGCATGTACAAACAGTTACAAAATAAATTGTACTACATTCAGCCACCTACCTGATATAGATGACTGGTCCAGGGCCTTTGTCACCATGTTTCTTAAGTTCACTAAAAAGTTCTGTCTTCATCTTCTGAATTTGCTGGTTATCTTCAACACGACTCCAGTTTCATCACTGTGACATGTTACATGCATAGAACCATCTCTGCTGTTAACGGTTTCAATACTTTTATTACTGGTCCGATTAACTACCATGGCAGGAAGTCAAAGAAAGGTCTAGAGTTGCATCCTGGGATTCTGTAGTTTTACTTGATGTCACATTTCCAGCTCCTGTTATCTTCTTGTTCTTTATTAATGAGGCCTTGACTTATTCCATCTTCATCTGATATTGTTATTGTATATTCAAAATCATTATTCTTTCTTTCACAAAGTGACTTTTAGAAGATTCAGGTGATCCTTTTCTACTAGCGAGATTTCTTTTTCTTTGCCTTTCTAGGTAATGTCTTCCTCTGTTTATAGGTTTTATACTTTTTGATGCTAGGAGTCAACAACTCGTCTTCCTCTCTCCTCTTACCTCTTAAGAAATACCCCATTGTTTGTCTTACAGGTGCTTTCTTCATTGGGGTTTCTAAAGATACACTTTTAGAATGTCCAGAGCATGATGTGCTTTCAGAAGAGCAAAGTGTTAGTGTGTGCTTCTCAGCAGCTTTTCCGGGACTCCTCAATGTATCCTCAAGAGGAGTCGATACTTTTTGTAAACTCGTGTATATTTTTTGATGCAAATTTTCTGTTGGTAGTCCTCTCTGAAGAACATGAAGGAATAATGACAAGAGTTTTATCCATTTCTCACACACAATTCATTATTTTCTATATCTGCCTCAACTTTAGATTCTTTTGATTAAGAATTAAAGAATCTCCATCTGTGCCTCCTCAACAATCTGTTCTTCGGAGGCTTTATCAGCAACATTACCAGCTAAATGTGGAATATTTGAGGTGTCCAGGCTCACATCTTTAAACCATAAGAAACTATCTGAAAGCTGGCTATGATCTAGAAGACTTGGTGACACCAGCTCGCCACAATTAGGTTGCCAAGAGGAAGAGCAATTGCTAGACTTTATTCCCTCTCTTGGGCCACTCCTACCCTGTCCTCGTGACCTGCCAATAGAGATGTTTGCTGCATGGTCAACATACCACCAGCTACAACCCTCAAGCAGGTCCTCATTGTATTCTGCTGAATAAACTGCAAGTTTTCTTTCTTCGTTTACCAAGAAATCCTCCTAGAAATAAAGAGAATGTAATTAGGCAAGGAACTTTTCCACAATTTTTTTTTCAACAAGTTGGCCACCTCCAGCCGAGGCAGGGTGACCCAAAAAGAAAAAATCTCCAAAACGAAAATACTTTCATCATTCAACACTTTCACCTCACTCATACATAATCACTGTCTTTGCAGAGGCACCCAGAAACAACAGTGTAGAAGCATATATAAAGATATATAACATAACCCTCCAAACTGCCAATATCCCAAATCCCTCCTTCAACCCTTAAGCTGTCCAAACTTACATTTATGTACGTGCGTAGTGCTCCGACCTTGATTTTTCCAACTATCATTTGCCTTTTCTAATCCATAAATGCAATGAAAACTTCGCTACCTTTAACTAAATACTGTTCACATATATGCTTCAATGTATACACTTGATCTACACATCCCCTACCCACTCTAAAACCTCCTTGCACATCTGCAATCCTACTGACTCGCGAAATCTTAATGCCACTATTGCAAACAAACCGTACAACATATAGGGTTAGAACCTGTAGTATGGTTTGTAATTCTACTCTTACCACTAATTCTTTCAATAGTAACCCTACCATACACTTTACCCGGTGTACTGGAGTTTACCTGGAGAAAGTTCCGGGGGTCAACGCCCCCGCGGCCCGGTCTGTGACCAGGCCTCCTGGTGGATCAGAGCCTGATCAACCAGGCTGTTGCTGCTTGCTGCACGTAAACCAACGTACGAGCCACAGCCCGGCTGGTCAGGAACCGACTTTAGGTGCTTGTCCAGTGCCAGCTTGAAGACTGCCAGGGGTCTGTTGGTAATCCCCCTTATGTATGCTGGGAGGCAGTTGAACAGTCTCGGGCACCTGACACTTATTGTATGGTCTCTTAACGTGCTAGTGATACCCCTGCTTTTCATTGGGGGGATGTTGCATCGTCTGCCAAGTCTTTTGCTTTCGTAGTGAGTGATTTTCGTGTGCAAGTTCGGTACTAGTCCCTCTAGGATTTTCCAGGTGTATATAATCATGTATCTCTCCCGCTTGCATTCCAGGGATCACAGTTTTAGGAACCTCAAGCACTCCCAGTAATTGAGGTGTTTTATCTCCGTTATGCACGCCGTGAAGGTTCTCTGTACATTTTCTAGGTCAGCAATTTCACCTGCCTTGAAAGGTGCTGTTAGTGTGCAGCAATATTCCAGCCTAGATAGAACAAGTGACCTGAAGAGTGTCATCATCGGCTTGGCCTCCCTAGTTTTGAAGGTTCTCATTATAAATCCTGTCATTTTTCTAGCAGATGCGATTGACACAGTGTTATGGTCCTTGAAGGTGAGATCCTCCGACATGATCACTCCCAGGTCTTTGACATTGGTGTTTCGACTATTTTGTGGCCAGAAATTTGTTTTGTACTCTGATGAAGATTTAATTTCCTCGTGGTTTACCTATCTGAGTAATTGAAATTTTCATCGTTGAACTTCAATTGTTTTCTGCAGCCCACTGAAAGATTGGGTTTGGGTGTCCGCCTGGAGCCTTGCAGTGTCTGCAAGGGAAAGAAAACTGTCATGCAGATTCGGGTGTCATCTGCAAAGGAAGACACGGTGCTGTGGCTGACATCCTTGTCTATGTTGGATATGAGGATGTGAGGATGAGGAACAAGATGGGAGCGAGTACTGTGTCTTGTGGAACAGAGCTTTTCACCGTAGCTGCCTCGGACTTTACTCTTTTGGGACGACTACTCTCTGTGTTCTGTTTAGTGAGGAAATTTATATATCCATCGACCGACTTTTCCTGTTATTCCTTTAGCACGCATTTTGTGCGCTATTATGCCATGGTCACACTTGTCGAAGGCTTTTGCAAAGTCTGTATATATTACATCTGCATCCTTTTTATCTTCTAGTGCATTTAGGACCTTGTCGTAGTGATCCAACAGTTGAGACAGACAGGAGCGACCTGTTCAAAACCCCATTGTTGCCTTGGGTTGTGTAACTGAGGGGTTTTAGAGGGTGGTGATCTTGCTTCTTAGGACCCTTTCAAAGATTTTTTTGATATGGGATGTTAGTGCTATCGGTCTGTAGTTCTTTGCTGTTGCTTTACTGCCCCCTTTGTGGAGGGGGGCTATGTCTGTTGTTTTTAGTAACTTGTGGGACGACCCCGTGTTCATGCTCCCTCTCCATGGATGAAAAGGCTCGTGATAGGGGCTTCTTGCAGTTCTTGATGAACACGGAGTTCCATGAGTCTGGCCCTGGGGCAGAGTGCATGGGCATATCATTTATCGCCTGTTCGAAGTCATTTGGCGTCAGGATAACATCGGATAGGCTTGTGTTAACCAAATTTTGTGGCTCTCTCATAAAAAATTAATTTCGATCTTCGACTCTCAGTCTGGTTAGCAGTATGCTAAAAACTGAGTCATATTGGGACTTGAGTAGCTCACTCATTTCCATGCTGTCATCTCTGTAGGACCCATCTTGGGATCCTCTCGAAGATACGATACTACGTGCCGCAAAATGCCCTTCTCACACTATACCACTCACTTATTTATCCATACCTCACCTATGCTATTTGTGCTTGGGGATCAACTGCAGCAACACACCTAAAGCCAATAATAACCCAACAAAAAGCTGCAGTAAGAATAATCACTAAATCCCATCCCTGGCAACACACCCCCCCCCCCACTCTTCAAAGATCTAAACTTACTCCCAGTCCAGTACATCCACACTTATACTGTGCAATCTATATCTACAAGGGCCTTAAACTCTAATATCAACCTTGACCTAAAACGCTTTCTTGATAGTTGTGACGAACCCACAGGCATAACACCAGACACAAAAATCTCTACGACAATTCCCGTGTCCCACTAAACCTTTACAAAAATTCAATGTATGTCAAAGGCCCTTAAAATCTGGAATACCCTACCTGTGAACTCTAGAACTGCAGACACATCCATCACCTTCAAAACTACCATTAGAAAACATCTTATCTCCCTGATACACCCGTACTAACTACACGAATACCACCGGTGGTTCACAAATTACACTCACTCACTCATTTTTACCATAAACAGAAATATTAATCTCATCTTAAAATAATGAATCCTGTTATACTCCCAAATACTGAAACTATGTACTGTGCCAAAACAAAAGCATTCACATTGCTAAACTCACAAACTAGTATTTAGTCACTTAGCCATAATACCAACTTTCCTCATAATTTGTAATATTTTACAATTAAGAATAAAACTAAGTATGCCCGAAATGCCTAGCCATGCTAAGCGTTCTAGTGGTACACTCTGTAATCACAATTTTACTACTTGTAAACCAAACAATAACCAAATTTCTGTAAACTCAGCATTGTAATCCTTACAGAGAATAAACTTTGAATTGAATTGAATTGAATTGAATTGAAGTAGGGGCCCAATACTGGACGTTGTTCTCGACTTTGATTTGGCATAGGAGAAGAAATGCTTTGGGTTTCTTTCGATTTCATTTATGGCTTTTAGTTCTTCCCGCGATTCCTGACTCCTATAAGATTCCTTTAGCTTAAGTTCGATGCTTGCTATTTCTCTGACCAGTGTCTCCCAAACGCATTTCAGATATATTGACCTCTTTTAGCTGCTCTGTTATTCTTTTCCGTCGCCTGTAAAGGGAGCGCCTGTCTCTTTCTATTTTACGTCTACTCCTCCTTTTTCTTAGAGGAATAAGCCTTGCACATACATCGAGTGCCACCAGGTTAATCTGTTCTAGGCATAAGTTGGGGTCTGTGTTCCTTAGTATATCTTCCCAGCTTATATCGGTTAGGACTTGGTTTACTTGGTCCCACTTTATGTTTTTGTTATTGAAGTTGAATTTGGTGAATGCTCACTCGTGACTAGTCTCATTATGTCTGTCTGGGGCTCCACACATACATGTCTGAACCTCAATTATGTTGTGATCTGAGTATATTGTTTTTGATATGGTGACATTTCTTATCAGATCATTATTGTTAGTGAAGATGAGGTCTAGTGTATTCTTCAGTCTAGTAGGCTCTATTATTTGCTGGTTTAAATTGAATTTTATGCAGAGATTTAAAAGTTCGTGTGAGTGAGATTTTTCATCAGAGCTGCCTCCTGGTGTTATTACTGCAACAATATTATTTTCTATATTCCTCCATTTTAGGTGCCTTAAGTTGAAATCTCCCAGGAGCAAGATGTTGGGTGCAGGAGCTGGAAGATTTTCCAGACTGTGGTCAATTTTTAGCAGCTGTTCCTGGAATTGCTTGGATGTTGCATCCGGAGGCTTGTAGACTACCACAATGACTAGGTTTTGGTTCTCGACCTTTACTGCTAAAACTTCCACTACATCATTTGAGGCATTTAGCAGTTCTGTGCAAACAAGTGACTCTGCAATGTACAGGCCAACCCCCCCCCCCCTTTTGCCTGTTCACTCTGTCACATCTGTATAGGTTGTAACATGGGATCCATATTTCGTTGTCCAAGTGATCCTTTATGTGGGTCTCAGTGAAAGCTGCGAACATTGCCTTTGCCTCTGCAAGCAGTCCACGGATGAATGATATTTTGTTGTTTGTTGCTGGCTTTAGACCCTGTATATTTGCAAAGAAGAATGTCATCGGACTGGTGGTATTGTTAGTACTGGGGGGGGGGGGATTTTTTTTCCGGCATTAGTATCTGTATCTGTTGGTTTGGAGTGGAGGCCATCGACTGTGGTTCCACTCCAGGAATGACTGGATTTGGTGTACGATTTCTGCCATTTCCTGCCAGTATTTTTTCCTACTTGGCACTAAAAAACCTCTCCCTCTTGAGTGGCTGTGGCTACCCAGGTTTTCCCATGGCCTGGATGTTTTGTATCTTTTTGTACCCTTTAGATGGTGTGCCTGGCAATTTAAGTTATAGCACAGTCTTTCAGTCTTTCCTGTACTGAAGAGGTACACAGTTCAGGGTGAAAAAGGTTACAGGAAGGGAGTTTGCATTTTCCTGTTGTCATATGGGCATGGCATTTTCTAGGGTGGTCATAGTTGCACGTCCCGTCTGTTTTTCCAGATTTCCCATGTCTGCAGATACCAAGTGCATAGTACGTGCACAGGCTTGGTTTCCGTTTGCTTTGGGTTTCTGTGACTGTATTCCCTGTTGGTGCATGTTTCCCTGTCTTATTCCTATCCTCCCTAGCACCAACAATGGAGCTCCCACCAGTTGTTTTTGGTAATATATCCTCACTATGGCTAGTGGAGTCCTCTTGTTTGCTATTTCCTGTGGTATTTCTAGTTTGCAATATTGGTTTTATCTTATCTTTGACTACACTTGTTTCCCCACTACTGCTCCTGTCCCCTATGAGGTCATTTATATGTATTCCTTCCTGCGTATAATTCCCGACTATCTGGACAAAATCTCCAGCTTCACCATTACTGTCTCCCAGGACAGCACCTCCAGCTTCACCATTACTGTCTCCCAGGACAGCACCTCCAGCTTCACCATTACTGTCTCCCAGGACAGCACCTCCTGCTTCACTATTACTGTCTCCCAGGACAGCACCTCCAGCTTCACCATTACTATCTCCCAGGACAGCACTATCAGCCCCACATTTACTGACTACCAGGACATCACCTCCAGCCTTACAGTTTCTGACTACACGGCCAGTATCAAGGGCAGTACCATTCAGCCCAGACATTTTATGTTCCCATCTGTTGTAGAAAGCTTCCAGGTTGTCTATGAAAGCAGCTTTGATGTTATCCTCTTTTAATACCCTTGTGATTTTAGTCCACAGATTTTCCTCATTTGGGCATACCCAAAAACACTTCCCTGTTTTAATACTGCTTGTAGCTAGTTCTTGGATATCTGCACAAGGGGCATGACACCAATTTCCACAAAAATGACAATTTATCCATGTGGAAGCTTGTTTGTTTGATTGACTGCAGACTATACAGAGCTTCATGATTTGAATGGTTGATTTACTGTAATTCTACTAGCAACCTCTTGAATACTCAATTAATAACCTCCTTAAATGAAGCTCTAGCTATTTGTATTTCTATTTCTAACTGTACTTGTATGTTGGACAGCTTACCGTGTACGGTCCTGATTTAACTATACATACACTCTGCCAATCCCTGGGTACCTTCACCCCTTTCATACATTTATTAAACAAGAATACCAATCCCGCTAACACTTCATTCCCCCCACCCCCTTTTAACATTTATCATGATCCCATCAATTCCAGCTGTTTTACCCAGTTTCATTCTACATAATGCCTCACGCACCTCCCCCACACTCACATCCTGCTCTTCAATCCTAAAAGATGGTATACTTCCCCGGCTAGTGCATGAAATTACCACCTCGCATTCTTCATCGACATTTAAAAGTTCCTCAAAATATTCTTGCCATCTTCCCAGTACCTCCAACTCCCAATCTACTACTCACCTACTGTTTTTAACTGACAAATCCATTCATTCCCTTGGCTTCCTTAACTTTATCTCGCTCCCTATTTTCTTATTTTCAGCAAAAATTCTTGACAGAGCCTCTCCCACTATCATCTGCTCTCCTTTTGTACTCTTCACCTTTCTTTTACTCTCCATGTTCTCTGCTCTTCTTATAACGCTTCTGCTTTGTAATAACCTCTCATTAGCTACCTTTTTCTCTTATCACATCCTTTACTTCATCATTCCATCAATTACTCCTCTTTCCTCCTGCACCCACCCTCCTATAACCACAAACTTCTGCCCCACATTCTAATACTGCATTTTTAAATTTATTCCAGCCCTCTTTAACCCCTCCCTCACTATTCATACGTGCACCAGTCCACCTTTCTGCCAACAGTTGCTTATATCTCACCCTAACTTCCTCTTTACTTATTTGATATACTTTCACCTCTTACTTGCTGTTGCCATTTTCTTCTAGTTCCATCTACCTCTTACCCGAACTGTAGGTACAATTAAATAATGATTGCATATATCTGCTGCCCCTCTATAAACATGTACATCCTGAAGCCTATCCATCAACCTTTTATCCACCAATACATAATCTAACAAACTACTTTCATTATGCGCTTTATCATACCTTGTATACTTACTTATCCTCTTTTTCATAAAATATGAGGTGGTTCGGATATGTAGAGAGAATGGAACAAGACAGAATGACTGAGTGTATAAATCTGTAGTGGAGGGAAGGCGGGCTAGGGGACTGCCTAGGAAAGGTTGGAGGGAGGGGGGTAAAGGAAGTTTTGTGTTCAAGGGGCTTGGACTTCCAGCAAGCATGCGTCAGCGTATTTGATAGTGGAGACGAATGGTTTTTAATGCTTGACGTGCTGTTGGAGTGTGAGCAAAGTAACATTTATGAAGGGATTCAGGGAGACCGGCAGGCCGGACTTGAGTCCTGGAGATGGGAAGTACAGTGCCTGCACTCTGAAGGAGGGGTGTTAATGTTGCAGTTTTATAACTGTAGTGTGAAGCATCCCTCTGGCAAGACAGTGATGGAGGGAATGATGAAAATTTTTCTTTTTTGGGCCACCCTGCCTTGGTGGGAATCAGCTGATGTGTTAATAAAATAAGTACTTATTACCAAATCTCTTTCTACACATTTAAATAACATTACCTTGGGTGAGTCCAACATGTTGGCTGTAGGCGTTTGTCTGGTCATGCTACACGCTGCTTCCCATGTTACCTTATTTAATTCTAATCCTCTCTGTGTTCCAGTTTTCCTGGAACTCTGAGGTCTCACCCTGTTAACAAAGAACTTTGTCACTAAAATATTTAAGCAAAATTACAGCTTTCACAAAGATATTCCACAAGACATTGTTTCCACACAGTACATTTAACTGAATGTCTCTATGTACTTTGTGGCCAGATACAAGACAGGTGCATGTACTTTGTGGCCAGATACAAGACAGGTGCATGTACTTTGTGGCCAGATACAAGACAGGTGCATGTACTTTGTGGCCAGATACAAGACAGGTGCATGTACTTTGTGGCCAGATACAAGACAGGTGCATGTACTTTGTGGCCAGATACAAGACAGGTGCATGTACTTTGTGGCCAGATACAAGACAGGTGCATGTACTTTGTGGCCAGATACAAGACAGGTGCATCTCTTAACTGGATTATAACAGGAAATTTTCTTCACGCAAAAAATAAAAATACAGAATAGCAAATAACTGGCAACCCCCTGGAGTTTACCTGAAATAAGGACTGTTAATTAGGCCTTCGTGGCTGCTTTAGTTAAAACTGTTTATATTTTCAAACAGAGTAGATTAAATTACTGTTATTGAAATTAATTTACCAAGCTGACAAATTGTGGAACATGGTCAAGTTTTTAATGCCATAGTTTTAATAAGGAGTGGCTCGGCCATTAAAACAGTTTTAACAAGGTGTTTACCTGGAGTTTACCTGGAGAGAGTTCCGGGGGTCAACGCCCCCGCGGCCCGGTCTGTGACCAGGCCTCCTGGTGGATCAGAGCCTGATCAACCAGGCTGTTACTGCTGGCTGCACGTAAACCAACGTACGAGCCACAGCCCGGCTGGTCAGGAACCGACTTTAGGTGCTTGTCCAGTGCCAGCTTGAAGACTGCCAGGGGTCTGTTGGTAATCCCCCTTATGTATGCTGGGAGGCAGTTGAACAGTCTCGGGCCACTGACACTTATTGTATGGTCTCTTAATGTGCTAGTGACACCCCTGCTTTTCATTGGGGGGATGGTGCATCGTCTGCCAAGTCTTTTGCTTTCGTAGTGAGTGATTTTCGTGTGCAAGTTCGGTACTAGTCCCTCTAGGATTTTCCAGGTGTATATAATCATGTATCTCTCCCGCCTGCGTTCAAGGGAATACAGGTTTAGGAACCTCAAGCGCTCCCAGTAATTGAGGTGTTTTATCTCCGTTATGCGTGCTGTGAAGGTTCTCTGTACATTTTCTAGGTCAGCAATTTCACCTACCTTGAAAGGTGCTGTTAGTGTGCAGCAATATTCCAGCCTAGATAGAACAAGTGACCTGAAGAGTGTCATAATGGGCTTGGCCTCCCTAGTTTTGAAGGTACTCGTTATCCATCCTGTCATTTTTTCTAGCAGATGCGATTGATACAATGTTATGGTCCTTAAAGGTGAGATCCTCCGACATGATCACTCCCAGGTCTTTGACGTTGGTGTTTCGCTCTATTTTGTGGCCAGAATTTGTTTTGTACTCTGATGAAGATTTAATTTCCTCGTGTTTACCATATCTGAGTAATTGAAATTTCTCATCGTTTAACTTGACATTGTTTTCTGCAGCCCACTGAAAGATTCGGTTGATGTCCGCCTGGAGCCTTGCAGTGTCTGCAATGGAAGACACTGTCATGCAGATTCGGGTGTCATCTGCAAAGGAAGACACGGTGCTGTGGCTGACATCCTTGTCTATGTCGGATATGAGGATGAGGAACAAGATGGGAGCGAGTACTGTGCCTTGTGGAACAGAGCTTTTCACCATAGCTGCCTCGGACTTTACTCTGTTGACGACTACTCTCTGTGTTCTGTTAGTGAGGAAATTATAGATCCATCGACCGACTTTTCCTGTTATTCCTTTAGCACGCATTTTGTGCGCTATTACGCCATGGTCACACTTGTCGAAGGCTTTTGCAAAGTTTGTATATATTACATCTGCATTCTTTTTATCTTCTAGTGCATTTAGGACCTTGTCGTAGTGATCCAATAGTTGAGACAGACAGGAGCGACCTGTTCTAAACCCATGTTGCCCTGTGTTGTGTAACTTTGTGGTTCAGCCATTACAACAGTTTTAACAAGGTGTGGCTCAGCCATTACAACAGTTTTAACAAGGTGTGGCTCAGCCATTATGATGTAGTCATTTAGCCTTAATACCATAATCTGTAAGGATTTAATGTTAAGAATTAATCTAAGTCTGCCTGAAATGCCTAGCCATGCTAGGTGTCCTAGTGGCCCCCTCTGTAATTAGTATTTTATAACATGTAAACCACACAATACCCAAAACCTGTAACCTCCACATTGTAACCCTTATAGAGAATAAACTTGAATTAAAACAGTTTTAATAAGGAATGGCTTAGCCATTACAACAGTTTTGCCTAAGGATTTCCATGGCCTGGGGAAATTTAAAAATTAATAATACGAAACATTAAACCCGAAGGGGTCATACAGCACCTGGCCAGCAATCAGGTTTAATCCTAGGAAGGAAAGCCAATGTCCAGTTCTTTGAATCAACAGCCCTCAATTATATTCTGACATATGCAATTTATACAGAAGGGGGTTACTAGCCCCTTGCTCCCCTTTAGATACATGTATTCATAAATTTTTGTCTTGCTCAGTCCCTCTTATGCGATATCTTCGCTTTCTTTTGATTTCTTTTTCTAAATGATATGTTCCCAAGTCAACTTCACTAAATTTTTACTCGACTAATTGTATCGACTATTTGCTCCACATGCTTTCACACTTTCCGTTCTATTTTCAGCATTGCACTTAGCATTGTCAGATATATTCCTTCTTTTCTTTCAACAAACCGGCTGTATCCCACCAAGGCAGGGTGACCCAAATAGAAAAAAAAGAAGTTTCTCTTAACTTTAATAATATATACAGAAGGTGTTAATAGCTCCTTCCTTCCAGTATTTTAGTCGCCTCTTACGACATAAATGGCTTAGAGGAAGAATTCTGTTCCACTTCCCATGGAAAATTATTACTTATCCTATGATAACGCAAGGAATTGTTAAAATACTAATAAGACTGAATTCAGCTATAGGTTATATGGGCTGAATATATATGCATAAATACAAGGAACCATAGAATGTACTGTACATTAAACATTTCTTTAGTTTCATCCTGTTCTTAAATTATTGGCATGTAAAAGTGCAAAATTGACAAAAACTCCAAAATTTGAGATCATTTGTTGGATTTCTTCCTCCGTAAGCAATACGTGTCGTAAGAGGCGACTAAAATGCCAGGAGCAAGGGGCTAGTAACCCTTTCTCCTGTATTACTAAATGTAAGAGGACAATCTTTCGTGTTTCCTTTTGGGCCACCTCGCCTCAGTGGGATACGACCGGTGCATTGAAAGATAGGTTTGTTGGATAACATGAATTATGTGTTAGCTTATGCAGAAAATATACAAGGCTGTCACAACAGGTGAATATAACATAAGTTCTGTAAATCATTCCATAGCCCTTCATTTGTGAAAAATTTCTTATCAGAGTTGAATATTTTTCTTTTAACTGGGGAATAATTCCCTGATATGAAAATGAAACCTCAGTAGTAATAATGCCAGGATAAATAAATATATGTATTGGTAAATTGAGTGAATAGATACTCTGAATGCAAGGACCATATTTTTATCAATAATATACTCTGATGTAAATTCAGTCATATTATTTCTTTTAAGAGTTTTTAGTTAATTTTCATGTTAATTCTTATGTTTTTATTTATAAATGTTTCATCTTTCCTGATGCAGAAATTTCAGCAAACAAGTGCCTGTCACATGTATGTAATAAAGTTGATGTGACCAAGCCTATAGATTCACACTAAGCTTTCCAATTCTCAAAGTGGATATGTATGTCCTGCCCGCTCGTGGGTGGAGATGCTTTCCCAGTAACGTCGCCCACTTAACCTTTGACTGTGAACTCCTATCCTCTGTTTACATTGCGGGCCATCATATAGAGGTCCATAAAGGGGTCCCTACACCCCCAACAGCATCGAAATTGCTGGTGCTTTGGACATCCACTAAATACTGCAGATCTGTGGTGAAGTGCCTAGTCTGTGGTGATGTGGAACATACCCCCTCTTCAAGGGGGGCTCCTTGGCGTGGTGAAGACTCTTGGTCTGAGGAATTAGACCTGTTGGTCTCCTTCCTCAGACCGAACCCAATTACCACCCAATCCCCCCTTCCCTATCCCATCCTCCCATTTTCCTTTCCTCCTCCTCCCCATCCCTCCCTTATTCCCTTTCTCTTTTTGGCCTTTGGGGTTCTTCCCACAGGCGCACTAGTTCCAGGGTAGGGGGAAGGGTACCAGGGTCCATCCCATTCCATTGAGGTTCTTGGCGATGGCATTGTTTGCCGTGGAATCTGGATCGCCTGGAGATGTCCCGAGCCCTCTCCGGTCTCCTGGGGGGTGGCTTTGGGCGTCTTTCGGGCTACGGGTGTATCTCTGGAGGCCACCTTTCGGATTCCTGGGGTGGTGGCCAAAGGAGGTATGCTTTGTGGCAGATATCCAGCTGCCCTCTCTTTTGTCCGCTGAGGTAGCTCGGTAGATGTGAGGTTGCTATTCACAATTGCTGGTTTACTGGCATGAAGGGTAGGGTATGGCACGGGTTCCATGCCACATCTGCACTACTTGCAGTGCTGAGGTCCTCTTGGGCACAGAGGGAGATTTCTGGCCCTTTCGTTCCTCCTAGGAACTATCCCTCCCCATTCCCCCTTTTTTTATTTTTAATTTTTTCTTAACAGAAAAAGTAACCTTACCATGGAAGACCCAGTCCATGACCCTGCTACCCCTGGGCCCCTTCTTGTTACTGCACCCCGTTCTGACCCTGCCTTGTTTTTTGACCACTCTTCAGACACTCCTAAGGCCCCTGTACCTCTTGCTGGTGCTGTTTCATCACCCGCTTCAGGTGCCAGGGTTTCGACTGACTCCTTCAATTTGTCTGACCTTCGCTCTCCTTTGACTATGCTTCCAGCCTCTCCCTCTACAGTGCGGCAAATTTCGGATTGCCAACCCGTTCCGTGCTGGACAAACTCTGGTCCCACTCCTAAACGCCAATGACAATTGCCTGATGATAGTACTTTGCCACCTTTTCGTTCTACACAGAAAAGATCGACTCGTGCACTCTCTTTCCACGCTCAGTTTTGGAATGCACAATGGACTAAATTCTTTACTTTACGACTGACTTCCTCTATTGTCTATCTTTCCGACCATAGTATTGGCAAGGCGCTCCTACGCCATGTTGGTAGAGATATTTCCTTTCACGCTCTCAAGAGTGGCACCTGCATCATCACTGTCCAGAATGCTACCCTGTTACAAAAAAATGTGATACCTAATAAGCATAGAGATCTCCGGTGAATACTAGAAAGGTCTACCTCTCTAACATCCAGCCTTTTACTGGGTTTTTGTAACAAGTAGTCATTATCCTGCTCCAATTATCCATTAGAATTTAATGGTAAGATTCAATAGTGCTTCAGGATTACAACTGGTCGGTTACTAATTGATATTTAAGTCTATTAATAAAGATAAAGTTGTCTAGGTGCACAATATCAAAGCAAATCGAAGTAATCAATTTAATATATAGGATACAAGTTGCTACACTTCTCTCGTGTACAGTAGTATTGTGCTGAAGGCACAATACTACTGTACACGTCTGGATGACATCATGAGAGGTAATGGGAGCAATCCTATTATCTGTCTCAGTGCTGGAGGCAACGATGTTGGCAGACGTAGGAGTGAGGACCTGATTAGCAGGTATAGGTCAGCAATAGAAATAATTAGAAGTAAGGGTGGGAACCCTCTCATATGTGGTATTTTGCCAAGGAGGGGAGTTGGAAGTGAATGGTTGTCCAGGGCAATTGGTGTCAATTGCTGGCTGGACAAATACTGTAAGGAAAATGCGGTAACATTCATTGACAACTGGGACCTCTTCTATGGCAGAAATGACATGTAATGCTAGGGATGGGGTTCACTTATCAAGGTGTGGGGTGGGAGCACTGGCAACTGCAGTGGAGGAGCAGTTAGGACTTTAAACTAGGAATAGTTATTTTTATGGGTTTTGGCAGGAAAACAGTGAAGTCCCAGTGTAGTAATATTACGAGTTCTAGGGGAACTAGTAATAATAAGAACGAGATAGATATTGAAAACCCAGGGACCTTGGGTGAAAAGGGACGCTAATAGGTTTAGAAAGAAAAATAGAAATGAGCAGGAAGGGTAAAGAAAAAGGGGAGAGTCTTTCAATGTTTATTATGCAATTGCCTTTAGTGCTAGAATAAGATGGACGAGTTGAGATTAGTTGTAGTGTAGGTAACATTGATGTATTTGCCTTAACTGAGACGTGGTTTAATTCAAAAAGTCGGGACATCCCTGCGGAATGTCATATTCAGGGTTTTAAATTTTTTCCCAAGAAGATAGAAGTATTGGGAGGGGGGGGGGGGTTGGCATTGTATGTCCGAGATCGCTTGAACTGTTGCAAAAAACGGGTATTAAGTCTGAAGTAACACATACAGAGTTCTGTTTGGATAGAATTTTCAGGGGGGCATGAAAAACTGATTTTAGGAGTGATATACCGTCCCCCTAACTTAGATAGGGACCAAGGGAAACTACTAGGGGAGGAAATTGTTAAGGCCACAAGGCACGATAATGTAGTAATTCTGGGAGACTTTAACTTTAGTCATGTTGATTGGAATTTTTTGACTGGGAATTTAGAATCGTACGACTTCTTAGAAGTATTTCGGGATTGTTTTTTGAAGCAGTTTGTGACAGAACCTACAAGGGGAAATAACCTGCTTGACTTAGTTATGGCAAACAATGAATCCCTTGTTAATAATTTAGAAATTTCAGAGGAAACTGGGTGCTAGCGACCACAAATCAATTACATTTAGCATTGAAGGGAAGTACGATAGTAGCGATAACTCAGTAACAGTCCCAATTTTCGCTTAGCAGATTACGATGGGCTTAGAGAACACTTATCATCTGTTGACGGGGGTAACGAAGAGAGCTATCAATATGACAGTTTTCTTAAACACTATCCATGCTGCTCAAAGAGCGTTTATCCCATATAAAGAAATTAGATCAAATAGAAATGACCCAAAATGGATGAATAATAGGCTCAAATATCTACTAGGGCATAAGAAAGGAATTTATAGGCGTATCAAAAGAGGTGAGGGTTTATCTTATGAATCAGTATATTGACATTAAGAGGGACATTAAAAAGGGGATAAGAAAAGCTAAAAGGGACTATGAAATTAAAGTTGCTAGGGATTTTTAAAACTAACCCAAAAAAGTTTTTTCCAGGTCTATAGAACAAAAGTTAGAGATAAGATAGGTCCCCTTAAAAATAAAATATGGGCACCTTACTGACAATGAGAATGAAATGTGCTTGATTTTAAATAATTATTTTCTCTCAGTTTTTACACAGGAAGACACTAACAATATCCAGTAATTAATTTTTACAGTGGGCTAGAAGAAGATAAATTATGTAACATCACAGTCACTAGTGAGATTTGGGTTTTGAGGGAGATAGACAGACTGAAGCAAAATAAGTCGCCCGGGTCCTGATGAGGTTTTTTCAAGGGTTCTTAAGAATGCCAAAATGGAACTCTGTGAACCATTAACTTTAAAATTTTTAATTTATCTCTTCAAACAGGTGTAGTGTCTGATATGTGGAAGATGGCTAATGTAACTCCTATTTTTAAAACAGGGGACAAGTCGTTATCGTCAAATTACCGCCCAATAAGCCTGACCTCAATTGTAGGCAAATTACTAGAGTCAATTATAGCTGAGATTATAAGAAGCCATCTCGATAAGCATAGCTTGATTAATGATACTCAGCATGGATTCACAAGAGGCCGGTCTTGTCTAACTAATTTATTTAAATTTCTTCAGTAAAGCTTTTTGAGGCTGTTGACCACAATAAAGAATTTGATATTATTTACTTTTGTTTTAGTAAGGCTTTTGATAGAGTTTTCCCCACCATAGACTGTTAAAGAAAGTGGCAGCTCATGGCAATTGGGGAAAAGTGCTCTCGTGGGTCGAGTCATGGCTCACTGGGCAGGAAGCAGAGAGTGTCCATAAATGGGTTAAATCCGAGTGGGATCTGTAACAAGTGGCGTTCCACAGGGATCAGTCTTGGCCCGTTGTTGTTTTTAATATATATCAATGATCTTGATGAGGGAATTACTAGTGATAGAGCAAATTCGCCGATGACACAAAGATAGGTAGGATAATTGATTCAAAAGTAATGTTAGGGAAAATTCAGGAGGATTTAAACAAACTCTATTCTTGGTCAGAAAAGTGGCAGATGCAGTTCAATGTAGATAAGTGCAAGGTTCTGAAGCTTGGGAGTGCCCATAACCCTAGTACTTATAAATTAAATGATGTAGAATTAGCCCTACGAATTGCGAAAAGGGCTTGGGGGTTATGGTGAGCAGCAACCTTAAACCAAGACAGCAATGCCTAAAACGTACGTAATAGGCAAATAGATTACTGGGATTTATATCAAGAAGTGTAAGCAACAGAAGTCCAGAGGTCATTTCTGCAGCTTTATACATCATTAGTAAGGCCTCACCTTGATTATGCAGCTCGTTTTGGTCTCCGTATTACAAAATGGACATAAATTCGTTAGAAAAACATTCAGCGTAGGATGACTAAATTAATACATAGCATCAGAAATCTTCCTTATGAAGAAAGATTGAAGACTCTTAAGTTACATTCACTTGTTAGACGAAGAATGAGGGAGACCTGATCGAAGTGTATAAGTGGAAGATAGGTATTAATAAAGGGGATATTAATAAGGTCTTGAGGATGTCTCTCCAAGAGAGAACCCGCAGTAATGGATTTAAATTAGATAAGTTTAGATTTAGAAAGGACATAGGAAAGTATTGTTTGGAAATAGGTAGTTGATGAGTGGAACAGTCTACCTAGTTGGGTTATTGAGGCTAGGACTTTGGGTAGTTTCAAATCTAGGTTGGATAAGTACATGAGTGGGAAGGGTTGGATTTGAGTGGGACTTTCACATCAGAGCTTATTTCTTGGGTAGCATTGAAAATTGGGTTGGGTAAATGTTTTGTTAGTGGGATGAATTGTAAAGGACCTGCCTAGTATGGGCCAGCAGGCCTCCTGCAGTGTTCCTCCTTTCTTATGTTCTTATGTTCTTATACCATATCTTTATGGCTTTTAAGTACCGTCTGGTACATTGTCATCATTTAAGAATATAATACTAATATATACGTGAGAATGTGTGTAAGTGCTTTAAGTAGTTTGCTAAACCTCAAGACTCGATTAGACTTAACCAGTGACTGACTAAAAGTCCTCGCATAAACTAACATTTTCACCAACCTGGCAATCAGAACAGCTTGCTTGAACAGTAAAACGACCGATTCGCCGAACAGCAAAATAACAAGCAGCAGCAACACAGAATCAGGAACAGAGAGATAACATAACAATATTAAAGAGGGACCATCTGCAGATCCTCCACAAAACTCCCGCACTACTGAATCTAAGTTCAGCATTAGAAAATCCTCGATTGTGACGGTGCACAGATACCAGTACAAATTAGGTCAGAAGCTTCAGCTCAGGGCCTGAGTTTCTCAGTGTCATTGTGACACACAACCTCAGTAAAACGTCGAAAATCACTAAGTCTAGGCTATGCTCTCTGAACAGAGTTACACAGAACTAGCAAAAAGAGAGAGTGACAGAGATGATGTTCCAACAAAGGCCAGCAAGGGAGAGCTGGAGAAGGAATTGTTGGAATCACCATCAAACAGAAAGAGCGAGCTACCCAGAGGCAAGGAAGTCCTCTCATCCAGGTGAGGTGTGATCACCCCACCCTGATCACATGACTCCATGGACTGCTGCTTCCCAGCAACTACAGAGAAGCCCGTGGCAAAACAAGCGAGGCGGTAGTATGCATAAGGTAGGTAGACAATGCGGCAGCTATTCAACATTCGACCAATGAGCAGTGAACTTTCCAAACCCCTATACACCGTAGGTACCCTTACATGTGGACTTCTGGTATCTTCATTGATACAAATCATGGCTTATTTACAGTGGAATATCCACAGCCTCAGGGGTAATCGGGTTGAACTTCAGATGTTGCTTTCTGTTTTTTTCCCTGTTGGTGTTTGCTTACAGGAACCAAAATTACACTCCACTGTTATCTATCCAATTTCAGGCTAAAATTTATTACATTCTTTGGATCCTTTTTCTGATGGGACCTTTAATGAAAGTGCCCTTCTATGCACTGAGATTCTGTACCATCAGCTATTTGTTCGTGCTGCATTACACTGCAGCCCTTATCCATTTGCATTAGTGGTATACAATTTGTTCTTTGTATCTCTCTACTTCTCAGGCATTATCTATCCCAGACGTTGCCTTGTCTCATCCTTACCACCACACATGTGTTACTAGGCGATTTTAGTGCTCATCATTTCCTCTGGGGGGTCTTACTGTGATTCCCATTGCATTCAGTTGGAGGCTTTTCTCACTTCAAACCCCTTCCATTTTTTTTTAATACAGGTAACCCCACCCATTTTGACCCTCGTACACTCTCGTGCATCGATCTCGGTTCTGCTCTTCCTTCACTGCACTAGACTTCACCGGGCCTGGATTTCTCCAGGTTTAACTGATGTGATCATTTTCCAATTCTTTCTTACTTCCTTTTATTCACCCCCCATTTGTAGCTCATGTGGCAAATTGATCAAGAAAATTTGGGAAAAAAATTACTCGAAATTTTCGAATTCGTCCTTGTGCCATCGGCCCAACTCTGGTCCACTTCTAAAGGGCCAAACGAACAATTACTGATGTACTTTCCACCCCCTCGTTTACAGCAGGACTTTTCGTTACAAGTTCAAAAGGGTGATCCTACACCACAACAGTGTAGAAATTGGGCGTTTTGGTCACCCCGAAATATTGAAAGATCTATAGCCAATGCTCAGTCTGTGGTGCCGATGACCATTCTAGTACGTTTGTAGCCGATCCCCCCTTTTTGCCTTAATTGTCATGGGCTCACCCTTCTTCCCTCCACCATTCCCGGTCTACTTAAATGAGCGAGAAATCTGTTGCCCCAAAGAGGCGAAGGTTCTCTTTGCTATGGCAGTTTCTTCTATACTAAAAGGGGAGACTTCCTCATTTTCTTTTTCTCATTTTTTCTAAGATCCCCCCCTTCTCGAGCCCCATTTCTCCCAGCCTCCTCTGTGGTTCCCCCCCCATACACTATTGTCTCTAATTCTTTTGTATTGTGGGCTGAGAAGCCCCTACTTCAATTCCTCAATCTGCTTCATATCTTCATGTTCTCCCTCACAAGCCCCGTTTCGACAAGACCTCGTTTCGACACCCCTCCCAAAAGCCCCCCTTACTTTTTCCGAAGCCCCCAAAAAATCCCCATTGCTCAATCTCCTTTTTTCCCCCCCCTTACTTCTTCCCCTCTACATTTTTTCCTTTTTTAGCCTGTACCCGGTTCTTCCCCTCTCATGGCTTGTTACAAATGTGGGGGGTTCACCCTCCCCCCTCGTACTGTGCCTTTCCCCCCTGTATTCCCAAATTTCTTCCTCTTTTGCCACCTCCCAGGTTTTGCCCCTTCTGTTCCCCCCCCAAAATTTTCTCCAGTTACCTCCCCCTTTTCGTCCCCCCCTTTTTTTGGGTACAGTCCATTAGAGTCCCAACCTTTACTCCCCCCTTCTTCTTCCATCCCCCTATTTTCCTATAAAACTTTTTTAAATTTTCAAAAACACTTAAAGCAAACTAAAAATTTTAAATTGCAAAAACAAAAACCCAAGGGGACACCTTCCCCCCCCCTTTTTTCTTCTCTTTCCTCTATCCATCTGTGAAAACTCCCTTTTTTTCCGCTGCATCCGTTCCCTTCGTACTTGAACGTCTTCTGCTTCCCAACACATGTGGCCCTTTTCAAACCCCTCTAGTATGTAGGTCCCTTTACATATGGTTTTTGGTGGCTTTATCGTTACCAATCATGGCTTTTTTTACAGTGGAAAAACCCCCGGCCTCAGGAGAAATTTGGGGGTGAGTTTCAATGTTACTTTCCCAATTTTCCCCCTGTTGGTTTTGTTACAAAAAACCCAAAAAATTACACTCTGCTGTGTTGTGATAAAAAAAAAGGGCTTTATCTCTAGGTTTATTGAACTTAGAGTCTTCATATATTTTCTCCAAAAAACAAAATAAAAGGGACTATACACTAATAACCTTCTACGGGAGGGTGATGTCTTCAATGCAAGAAAAAAAGGTTTTAACTACGGGCCACATTTTTAAAAAACCCACCATGTAATCTCATCATTTTTAAAAAGGATAAAAGGGAAAAGGAGAATCACACACCTTTGACAAAACACCAAGCTGTTTGTTTTTTTAAGGGGCCCCCGGAGGGTGGGCAGTTTTTATCCTGTTTGCTGCTCCCCACAGGAGATTAAAAAACCACAATCCCCCCCTTCCCTTAAAATTCAGAGACGAAATTTCCCCCCAAACGGGTTTTGGGGGGGCCCTATGTACACTCCCAAACCTTCGTGGGCCCTTGACCCCTCTTCCCCCAGGTTCAATTTTTTCCAGGGGGGGTCTGATTTAACTGCGGGAGCAAAATTCCTCTTTCCAGGGGGAAAACGAAGCATCTTTCAATCTGGGGGTGTATCTTGAATTCCACACTAAGGGGGATTTCAAATGGGGTTTAAGGGGTCTTGTAGAAACGAAAGTCCTTCACCATTTTGGTAGAAAATGTGGGCGAAAATGGGGATTAGCTTGAAGGAGCTCTCCTTTTCCCACAAAAAAGGGATCCATTTTGGGTTCATCCACGGGGGAACTCTTCAGGGGGAAACGGGTCCGGATAAACAAAAACCAAAAAGTGGGCAGGGGAAGGCTCCCTTTGGGGAAAACGACGTAAAATAGTTGAGGAGTTTTTCCCCATGAGGGGTTGCTTTAAGTACCCGTGCCAGAAATGATCTAATAGTTGAAGGATTAGGTGGGCAGTTTGCCAGTTTTAAAACAGGTGGGATGGGAAACCCTTCAATGTCATTGTAATCCCTTCCATATAGTCCCTTTGGGAACCGCCCACTTGCCCATTGCTTGGGGGTTTTTATTTTTGGTTGTTTGCTGAAAGGAAATCCCTTTTGGGCTAAAAAAAAAAACCCCTGAAGTTCGTTACCAAAAAACGAGGACCCCCCAGTCTAAATTTGGTTATAACGGGCCCATACCAAAAATAGGGGGAACAACTGTGTAAAAAACAACAATAACAGTTGAAGTGGCCAATTTTTGCACAGGGGAACACAAAGGAAAACCTTGAATTTTTCTTCTACTAAAAAAAGGAAATATCTATTTGTTTTTATGTTTGGTAGAGGCCCTTTGAAATTTTTAAAATTAGTCTCTCAAAGGCTAGGTGGATTTTATGAGATGAGTTTTCCCTCTGGCTTTTTAAATTTTGGGCTTCACCTGCACATACCCCTGCATGCCTGACACTTTTTGGGGCCATTTTTCCACTGAGTAGGGATGTTCTTTATTTGAACAAAAGGTTTTACAGGCGGTTAATCCTGGGGGACACAAAGCTTTTGGTGGGGGCGCTGAGAGTGATTGCAAAAAAAGACATGTTCCCCAAAGGGGGGGCCCTTAGAAATGAATCGGGGGAGATGTTCTCTTGACCGGGCCGGTACGAATTTTCAAAGTCAAAACCCACGATAGTTCCATCTTCCATTTGTAATATTTGTCATTTTTATCCAACTTTTGGCCCCTTGCGAACAATAAATCAGGGAACCGTTGGTCATTTCCTTATGGTAAAATGTCTAAGTTAAAAAATGCCTCCAGTGGGGGAACTGCTTCTATGATGGCCTGGGGATTCCTTTTTACAGCACTTTAACACTTCTTGACCCTTTGAAAAGTTCCGAAAAGAAGGCTACGGGTTCGCCCTTCCTTTGAGAAAGATGCACCCAATGGCAATGCCCAGATGTTCCTTTTCCCTTCGAATGGTAGGGGGCCTCATAAAAGGGCTTGAAAAACTGATTTATAAATTGCCTTTTTTGAGAATAGGGAAAAAGTGGCTTCTGCTTCCTTTGTCCCAGGAATGGGTAGCACTTAAGGGGCGGCTTTACTTGAATTTTTGTAGACCCTTTGTGATAAAAAAGCAAAAAAGCCAAGAGTTCTTCGGAAAGGGGGATTTTTTGTTTAGGCATTGGAAGTTCCCCCTTTGAGGTCGTAGTCTTCAGGGTCGGGGAATCTTGAACCTCCTTCCACTACTTTAACCCAAGGATGCTAACCCTTTTATTTGGGGAAAAAAATGCACTTTTCCTCATTGTAACTGATTTTTTTTCTTCTTGCGGTTTCCCAAAAAACTTAAAAAGGGGTTTGTTTCTTTCCCTCCGGGGTTTCCTGGGAACAAATGGTAACGTTTTTCTAAATACAAAAAAACCCCCACATAAAAGAAGAAGCTTACGACGAGGGTTTTCGGCCCAAATTTGGGGACCATTAAAATTTTTTTGGCCCAAGGGGTCCAAGTGGGACCAAAAACGTCGTCGTAAAGTTTTCTTTTTTTTATGGGGGGTTTTTTGTGTTTCGTTCCAGCCCACGGTTTTGGGCCCTTTTTTTGTTATTTTTTTTCTAAATTGCATAATTTCCCCCTGAGTTGCCCCTTCCCTGAATGAGTGAATCCAAAATTCTTTGGGAAAGCAGGTTTACCCCATTGGTGACCCCCAAAAAGGGCCCTCGGGGAAAAAGAAAACAGGCCACCACACCTGAAACGTTTTTGAAAGGTTTTAAACTTCTTCCTTTTTGGGGACTGATGATGGGCCACTCTGTAGATCAATTGGCAAAATTTTTCATAGTACTGAGAAAATTTTGTTCACGTATCATAAAATTCGAGGTAAGGTACCCATCAAGAAGTGAAATTTGTTGTTTGTCTCGGGATTTAATCTTTACCCCAGTCCCCCGCCCCCTATAATACCCTTTAAAAACAACAACCTGGGGCACGCCGGGGGGAATTTTACTGGGTTTTCTTTTAAAAAACCCCCCCTTCAGCACCCTTTGAGTTTTTTTTTCTCAAGAACACCGCCCCCTCATAAGAAAAACGGCGTGACTTAGCGATATAGAAAATGGCAATCCGGGGTTAAGTTTTTGAAAAAGCTTTGGTGGATCTACCCTTAAAGTGCTAAGCCCACAACAAAAAGGGAGGAGGCAGTTCCCCCTCCATATTTTAAGGTGACACTACCTTTGAAGTTTCTTAAAGTCTTGTCCAAAGGATAAAAACTGAGCCAGTTGTGGCGAATAGCTAAATGTTCCCTTTGATAATCCTTTCCATTTAAAATCTGAGATTTTCCTTAAAAAAACCCTAAGGTCTGAAAGAGAGGAAGTTAGCCATGGGAAAAGGTAAACCCGATGGTTTATGTACGTAAGGAGTGGCGTTTAAAAAAAGTTTAAATTTGATGAAACCTCTCCCGAAACTGCCACTACCCAAAAAACCCCTTATTCTGTTTCCCTTTTATGAATACTTTCCAACTGCCTTTTACGTGAATTTGGAGTAGCCGCAAAAAAGTCAATTTTTGGGTTGATCGCATGATACTGAAATGGGGTGGAGGGAAAATACTCTTGGGTTTATTTCAAAATTTCACGGGCAAACTTTTCCAAAAATGACCTTTTTTTTTGGATTTTTTTTGGGAATTCTTCACAGAAGGGGCACTTTGGAGTGGATGTCTCGAAAAAAAACCCCAAAAAAAATAAAACCGTACCTGCTGCTTTTTTCACTGAGGCCTTTCCACAGTAACTTCATTGCAAGAGTCTTTTTGGGCAGGAAAAATTTCAGCACTTACCCCCTCGAGAAGGCTGAGTGGGGACTGTTTTACTTTCAGAATTTTTCTGGGGTGAATTTGAGCTCTTGCCTGTTCAAAGACAGTGGCTAAGTCGAGAGTTTTTTTTCTCCCAAAAAACCCTTTTTCCTTACTATTGGTGATTGCAGGCCACTGAAAAAAAACATCCCTGATGGACTCTTCACAAATGAGCAAATGTCCCCTGCTTGGGGAAGGGGACCGTCCCCTTAAACCCAAAAAATTTTTTGTGCTTGAAAGGGATTCCTCTAAGGATTTAATTTTTTCTGCTGGGCGCGGGGTTGGGAAGGCGATAGCGTGCAAAGATTTTTTTGTTTGGGTTTTAAAATTTCGAGACTTGGGGGTTTTTAAAAGCCCCCTTTTGGTATTACACTCAAAATAGCCCCATATCTTGGGGGGACATTAAAAAATTTATGAGGGGAGACTTAGTTTTTTCTAGATCTGTTTTAGGGGGAAAGGGGTCCCAAGAATTTTCGGGGAAAATCTTTAAAAACCCTGCTTTCCAATTTCCCGAGCAGCTGGGTTTATAAGCTGGGGTCACAGGGCTACCTCTCAGGTTTCGAAAAGCCCATGTTGTGATATTTGTCTTCGGGAGGATCACCACCAGGTAGCCCAATTTTTATGTTCAAATAAATTGTTGTGATAGAAACACAAAGGGCCTTTTTCTCTAGGCTTTAATTTAAACATAGAAATTTTATTGTAAATTCTGCCAAAAAACAAAAAAATTTAAGGGCCTTTGTTTCTCTAATAAAATGCTTCTACAGGGGGTGGTGATGTTTTTTTTATGTCAAGAGGGGAAAATTTTTAAATCCAGGCCACATATTTAAAACCCCACCATGGGAATCTGCTTTACTAATTTTTATGGATATAAGAGAAGAGAATCACCCCACCATGTTTTGGGGGCCCATGACAACCCCCAAGTTTTTGTTGTTGTTGTTAAGGGGCCCCCCAGAGGGGGGCAGTATTTATCCCGCTGCTGTTCCCCACGGGCAGTATCACTAAGGGTGTTATCTATCCCCTCCTGGCTATAATTTAAAAAAAATTCCTTTAAATCCCTTTTTCTGATGGGACGTTTAAAAGGGGAAAATTCCCTTTTCTATGCACTGAAATTCAGTTAAAACCCTTAAAATAATTTTTTCATTTATCAAATGCACACACTGCAACCCCCTTTTTCCAAACTTGCGTAAGTGGTATACAATCTGTTTTTTTTTTTGTATCTCTCCTTCTCAGGCATTATCTATCCCGGATGTTGCCTTTCTTATCTCAAACTTACCACCACCACTTCTGTTACTAGGCAATTTTAATCCTCATCATTTCACTGTGATTGCGTGGCATTCAGTTGGAGGCTTTTCTCACTTCTCGCCCCCTCAATGTTTTAAATACAGGTACTCCCACACCATTTTGATCCTCGTACTCATTCTCTTTCTTGCATCGAACTCTCAGTCTGCTCTTCCTCCACTGCACTAGACTTCACCTGGTCTGTTCTCCCGGATTTACATGATAGCATCATTTTCCAATCATTCTTACTTATCCTTCATATTCCCCACCTCTTCGTAGCCCATGCTGGCAATTTGATCATGCAGATTGTGACCTTTTCTCGCAACTAACTGCTTTTAGTGAGGTTCCTTCTTCGTCCTCCTGATGAGCTTTTACACCTCTTCTCATCCTCAGTTTTAAGTGCAGCTTCTCATTCTATACCCCAAACCTCGGGCAGGAATTCTCAGAAGTTGTGCCTTGGTGGTCTCCTGCTTGTGCTCATGCAGTACGTTTGAAATGCGCTGTGTGGGGCAGGTACCGGTACAAAAGAACCACTGAGAGACTTATTTTAAGCAGATGTGTGCGGTCACTTGCTGTGTCATCCGTTATGCTAAACGCACTTGCTGGCGAGATTATGTTTCACACCATCACCTCTTCTTCCTCTATGAGTGCAGTCTGAAAAAATACAGAAACTGAGTAGTAAATACTCTCCTGACCCGGCTCCTGTTTTGCGGGTTGCTGGTGTTGATATAGTAAACCTCTTGACGTTGCCATTGAAATTGGCAATCATCTGGTCCGTATTTCTAAGGAGCTACATCTGTTCCACTGTTTCATTCCTCAAAGTCTGCCAGAGAGTTAGTGTGCTTAGACTTTTCTTTTCTCAAAGAAGAATCATATAATGTGCCCTTTACCCTTCAGGAACTGGAGGCGACACTCTCAGCTTGCCGATCATCGGCAGTTGGGCCTGACGGCATTCATATTCGGATGTTACAACATTTACATCAGTCAAGCCCTTGCAGTCCTCTCACACCTCTTCAATCTTATTTGGTCACAAGGAGTTTTTCACAAGCTGTGGAAATCTGCCAATGTTCTCTCTTCCACAAACCGGTACTACGGGACATGATGTCTCCCACTATCACCCCATTGCTCTTTCCAGTGCAGTTTGCAAGGTGATGGAATGTCTGGAAAATCGACATTTAATGTGGTACTTAGAGACACACAACAGTCTCTCCACTAGTTCAATATGGCTTTCATAAGGGCCGTTTCTACCATAGACCCTTACTACACTTGGATATGTATGTTCATAATGCCTTTGCAATTAACCATCTCAGTTATTGCACTGAAAAAGTGTTTAATGTTACATCCTACCTAATAATATAACTAAGTCAAATAATAATATAAAGCAATATATTTACGATTTAGCTAATATTGCAAATATTAGCAATATAAAATTATAATGAACAGGTAATATACATTATATACATTGTGACCAATTCAGGGGTCGCTCATGATCTTTCTCTCTTCTACACATTGACACTATTCCTGTCACTGTCGAAAAGCATCATTCCCTAAATTCTTGTATGTTACTGTCATTCTGCCCCATACCATAGTCCAACAATTTCCAGGCATGTGGCAATGACATTCTCGAACAGCTGGAAACTCAAAGATCTCGCAATTCTCAGAGTAGACACTTACGCCCTTCCTGCCCGCGGGCAAAGACATGCCCTAGCAATGTGGCTCGATTAACTTTCGACAGCCATGAACTCCCATCCTCTGTTTATGTAGCAGGACATCGGTTACAAGTTTGAACAACAGTGTAGAAATTGCTTGTGATTTGGTCTCCCAGCAAAATATTGAAGATCTATGGCCGAATACCCAGTCTGTGGTGCCGATGATCATTCTAATACGTCTTGTAGCCGACCTCCCTCTTGCCGTAATTGTCATGAGGCTCACCCTTCTTACACTTGCCATTACCAGGTCTACTTAAATGAACGAGAAATCCGTTGCCTCAAACAGGCAGAAGGTCTCCCTTATGCTTTGCCAATTTCTCATCTATGTCTCCAAGGGAGACTACCTCATAATTTATCATATTCTTCTGATCCTTTTTCTGATGGGACGTTTAATGAAAGTGGCATTCTTCTACGCACTGATATTCCGTACCATCAGCTATTTGTTCGTACATTGCTGCATTACACTGCAGCCCATATCCACTTGCGTAAGTGGTATACAATCTGTTTTTTTTTTTTTGTATCTCTCTCCTTCTCGTGCATTATCTATCCCAGATGATGCCTTTCTTATCTCAAACTTACCGCCACCACTTCTGTTACTAGGCGATTTTAATCCTCATAATTTCACTGTGATTCGCGTGTCATTCAGTTGGAGGCTTTTCTCGCTTCTCGCTCCCTCAATGTTTTAAATACAGGTACTCCCACCCATTTTGATCCTCGTACTCATACTCTTGCATCGATCTCTCGGTCTGCTCTTCCTTCACTGCACTAGACTTCACCTGGTCTGTTCTCCAGGTTTTACATGATAGTGATCATTTTCCAATCATTCTTAGTTCTCCTTCATATTCACCACCGGTTTGTAGCCCACGCTGGCAATTTGATCAAGCAAATTGGACCTTTACCCACAATTTTCGAATCGCCATCCTGTCCCACGCCGTGGACCAACTCTGGTCCCACTTCTAAATGCCAACGACATTTGCCTGATGATGATACTTCGCCACTTTCTCGTTCTACTCAGATATGACTGACACGTCATGCACTCCCTTTCCACGCTCAGTTTTGGAATGCGCAATGGACTAAATACTTTACGACAATCTTCCTTTATTTCCTATTCTTTCCAACCACAGTATTGGCAAGGCGCTCCTATACCATGTTGGTAGAGATATTTCTATTCATGCCCTCAAGAGCAGTACATGCATTATCACTGTCCAAAATGTTACCCAAGCTCATGATCTTTCTCTTCTTTCACATATCAACACTATTCCTGTCACTGTCGAAAAGCATCATTCCCTATATTCTTGTAGTGGTACTGTCATTCTGCCCAGTACCACAGTCCAACAGAATTTCCAGACTTGTGGCAATGACAATCTTGAATAGCTGGAACGCAAGGTCTACCCAATTCTCAAAGTAGACACTTACGTCCTTCCTGCCTGCGGACGGAGACGATACCCTTGCAATGTGGCTTGATTAACTTTCAACAGCCGTGAGCTCCCATCCTCTGTTTATGTAGCAGGACATTGGTTACAAGTTCCAAAGGTGATCCCTACATCGCAACAATGTAGAAATTGCTGGCGATTTGGTCACCCAGTGAAATATTGCAGATCTATAGCCAAATGTACAGTCTGTGGTGCCGATGATCATTCTAATACGTCTTGTAGCCGATCTCCCTCTTGCCTTAATTGTCATGAGGCTCACCCTTCTTACTCTCACCGTTGCCAGGTCTACTTAAATGAGCAAGAAATCTGTTGCCTCAAAGAGGCAGAAGGTCTCTCTTATGCTATGGCAGTTTCTCATCTATGCCTCCAAGGGAGACTACCTCATATTTCTTATTCTCGTGTTTCTAAACGTCCCCTCACTTCTTGAGTCCCATCTTCTGCAGCCTCCTCTGTGGTTACCCCACCCATAGTCACTACTGTCTCTAATTCTTTTGCTTTTGTGGGCTCAGAAGTCCCTACTTCAATGCCTCAATCTGTTCTCATATCTTCGTGTTCTCCCTCACAAGCCCCAGTATTGACAAGATCTCGTACGACACCTCCTCCCAATCGCCCCTCTACTTCTCAGAAGCTCAACAAATCCCCATTGTTCAAATCTCCTTTAACCCCTCTTCACTTCTTCCACCTCTACATTTTACCTTTCCAGTCTCTGTACCTGGTTCTTCCCCTCTCACTGGCTCTGTTGCAAGTGTGGAGGTTCACCTCCTCCTCGTACTGTGCCTTCCTACCCTGTCACCTCCCAGTTTCTTCCTCTTCTGCCACCTCCCAGATTTCTGCCTCTTCTGTCCCCTCCCACACTTGTTCTCCAGTTCCCTCCACCCTTTCATCCCCCCTACTTTGGGTACAGTCCATTAGTGTCCCAATCTTTACTCACCCTTCTACTTCCATCACCAATATTGTCTCCTATATACAACGTCTTTGAATTCTGAAACACTTGAAGCTATCTCAAAATATATTGCAGAGACTAGACCATCAATGGACACAGATCCACCCTCTGTTTCTTCCTTTCCTCTCCTCCATCTGCGCAACTCCTTCTTCGCTGCACTCCGCTCCTTCGCTACTTGAACGTCTTCCACTGCCATCATAAGGACATAACAACATAAGAATGAGGAACACTGCAGAAGCCTACTGGCCCATGCGAGGCAGGTCCTTATCAAAACGACCTCTACCTAAAGCTACCCTAGAAATAACTCCCGTACTCAATGACACCAATCAAACCCAGCCCATCCCACATCATATATTGTCCAATTCTTCATTAAAGCTACTCAGGGTCCTAGCCTCTATCACCCCTCTGGGAAGACTGTTCCATGCATCTAAACCTCTGTTAGAAAACCAGTACTTACCTATATCCTTTCTAAATCTAAATTTATCCAACTTAAATCCATTATTTCTGGTTCTTACCTGGTTCAGCACCCTCAGTACTTTATTAATATCTCCCTTGTTTATGCCCGTCATCCACTTATACACTTCAATGATATCTCCCCTCATTCTATGCCTCTCCAGAGAGTGGAGATTTAAGGCTTTAAGTCTATCGTCATACTGGAGGTTCCTTACACAGTAAAACATTTTAGTCATTCTTCTACGTATGTTCTCTAATGAGTCTATATCCATCCTGTAGTAAGGGGACCAAAACTGAGCAGCATAATCTAAATGAGGCCTCTCTAGTGATGTTATAGAGCTGTAAAATAACTTTTGGACTTCTGTTACTTATACTTCTTGAGAAAAATCCAAGTAATCTGTTGGCCTTGTTGTGCACACTAAGGCACTGCTGTCTTGGCTTTAGATTTCTGCTCACCATGACTCCAAGTTCTTTTCACATTCTGTATGATCAAGCTATACTTCACTAGATTATAGATTCGAGGGTTATTTTCTTTACCAAGGGCTAGTACCTTACACTTGTCCACAGGGAACTTCATCTGCCATTTTTCAGACCAAGACATTAATTTGTCCAAATCCTCCTGGAATTCATTGCTATCCTCCTCAGAGTGAATTATACGGCCTATCTTCGAATCATCAACAAACTTACTCATGTCACTCGTAATCCCTTCATCAAGGCCATTAATGTAAATTATGAACAAGAGAGGGCCTGAAACTGATCCTTGTGGAATGCCACTAGTGACTAATCCCCATTCAGATTTCACTCCATTAATGGTAACTCTGTGCATCTATTGGTAAGCCATGCCTCTTTCCATGCTAGAACTTTACCTCCTATACCATAAGCTGCCACTTTTCTTAAGAGTCTCATGTGAGGTACTCTACCGAAGGCTTTACTAAAATCCAATAAACAATATCATATTCCTTATCACTGTCAACTGTTTCAAATGTTCTATTGAAGAACGTCAGTAAGTTTGTCAGGCAGGAACGACCTCTCGTGAATCCATGCTGAGATTCATTTATCAAGTTAGCTTTTCAAGGCGACTTCTAATAATGTCAGCTATAATTGATTCAATACTTCCCACTAGGATTCAGGCTTATTTGGGGGGTAATTTGAAGGGAAAGGACTTTTCCCCTGATTTTAATATAGGAAAAC
>NC_069433.1:38857746-38873627 GCF_026875155.1 Cherax quadricarinatus | reverse complement strand
TTTCGTAATAGCCCCTGTTTCGAGCCCTAGGTCAAAAAGGGGGAACGTGGTCAGTGGCGGGGACAGCATGGAATGAAGTTGACGATCAAGAAGAATGGAAGACAGAAACGATGAAGAAGAAACAGACTGCTGTGTGGAAACATCTAATGCATTCTCTGTGCTACCCGACGAATGTGAGTCGACTACTGGGAACGTCACGACGAACGACAACAAGGAAGGTAAGAACATTGTTGTTGTTGGGATATCCAGGTTATATAAATAGATAGGGCATTCTGCTTGAGGACAGGAGTAGGAGACAGAGGGTTTGCTTTCCTGGGGCTGGGATGGAGGACATTGTTAGCTGGCTTGACAACATCGTGAACGGTAATGAGATCAATTCTATTATTTGCCTCAGTGCTGGAGGCAATGATGTAGGCAAGCGTAGAAGTGAGGATTTAGTTAGAAAGTTCAGGACAGCTGAGAGACATAATTAGGAAGACGGGGGGGGGGCGCCCTGTTATATGTGGCATTTTGCCAAGAAGAGGTGTTCGTAATGAATGGTTGTCCAGAGCAATTGGTATTAATTGTCGGCGGATAAACACTGTAAGATAATGCAGCACCATTCATTGACAACTGGGACAACTTCTATGGCCGAAATGACATGTATGCTAGGGATGGGGGTTCACTTATCAGGGCAGGTGTGGGTTTTCTTGCTAACTCAGTTGAGGGGGTTGTTAGGACTTTTAAAACTAGGATTAGTTAGAGGTATGGTTTTAGAAATGATAAATAGTGAGTATGGATATTTTGACTTATGCTCTGATATTAAGAATCTTAATAGTAACTGTCATGGAGTAACTCTGGGTAATGATAATTTCAGAAATTGTGTAAAAACAAAGATGAATAGGAAAAATGTGCAGAAGAAAAAACATATGATGGTATTTTATGCTAACAATCGAAGTGCAAGAAACAAAATTAATGAAGTACGTTTGGTAGCATGTGCTTGGAACTTTGATATCATTGCATTAACTGGAACGTGGTATGATTTAAAGAGTCGGGATATGATTGCTGAGTGTAATATTCAGGGATTTAAGTTGTTCCATGTGGATAGATGTAATGGGAAGGGGGGAGGAGTTGCATTGTATGTTCGAGAAAACATTAATTGTTGCATGAAAACAGGTATAAAAATAGATGGAACAGTAACAGAATCTGTTTAGGTAGAGTTTGCAGAGGGTCAAGAAAAACTAATTCTAGGTGTAATATACCGACCTCCAGGCTTGGATCACGATAGAGGGAGACTTCTTTGGGACGAAATTGTTAGGACTTCTAGACACAATAACATAGCCATAATAGGAGACTTTAACTTTAGTCAAATTGACTGGAATTCTTTGACAGGTAATCTAGAGTCCAGTGACTTTACAGAAACAGTTCAGGACTGTTTTCTGAAGCAGTGCATAACAGAGCCTACCAGGATAATAATTTGCTAGACCTAGTCATGTCAAATAAGGAAACACTCGTAAATAATCTGGAGATCACTGAAGAGCTTGGCGCAAGTGATCACAAATCCATCACTTTTAGCATTAACTGAGAATGCAAGAATAATGATAATACAGTAAAAATCCCTGATTTCCGTTCTGCCGACTATAATGGACGTAGGGAATGTGGCATGCAAAGAGTACGTAACCTTTATTCGGCGCATGTACACACCCTCATTTACAGGCTATCTCCCCCAACCAGCGAACCAGGTTGCTAAGAGTTGATGATGGGGCCCCGTCGTTCAACTAGTGACCAGGTTCAAGCCAATAAGAAGATGGTTTTGGCAATCGCAGAGGTTATGTGGGTACCGCTCTCCTGTCTGCCCTTGTCATTCCCATTCTAGAGCTGGTTGAAGCACCGTCTGCTATCTTGTGGCTTCTATTTCTGCCTTGCTTACCGTGGAGTGCACTATACTTATCACTGTACATAGTGTACATATTGCTGTTATAAATTGGTGAAGGATAATATAAGTCTAAACTTTTTCTGCTGGGTTTATTTTGCTCCCATTACACCCGGGGTAACAGGCCATTTGGAATCCTGGGTTGTAATAGGGAACATCTGTCTAATCTTGATTGGGGTTATCTAGCTAATGATTTTATTGATGATGATCATACTTATGATTATGAAGGGATCTGCTTTTATGATTTTTTTTCTTAATAATGTACACCATGCCCAGAGTATATACATTCCCCAGAGAGATATTAGGTCTAATAATAACGATCCCAAATGGGTTAACAGTAGGTTAAATCATCTATTAGGGGAGAAAAGGGGAATTTATAAGAGCATCAGAAGAGGAGAGGTTAACCTTACTGACCAACATATTCAGCTTAATAGAGAAGTAAAAAATGGATTAGAAAGGCTAAGCGTGACTATGAATTTAGAGTTGCTAATGAATCAAAGACTAATCCAAAGGGGTTCTTTCAAGTGTATAGGACGAAGGTGAAGGAAAAAGTAGGACCTCTGAAAATTGGGAATGGACAGCTGAAGGATAACAAACTGGAAATGTGTTCCTAATTTAATGACTATTTTTTGTCAGTTTTTACACAGGAAGATGTAAATGAGATTCCAGTAATTAACAATTATTTAGTTCCTGATGAATTTAAATTAACTAATATTACTGTCACGAGGGACATGGTTATTAAACAGATAGACAAACTGAAGCAAATAAGTCCCCAGGACCCAATGAGTTGTTTTCCAGGGTACTTAAGGAATGCAAGATGGAGCTTAGTCAGCCATTAACGAGTGTGTTTAATGCGTCCATCTTTGCCGGTGTTGTGCCAGAGTTGTGGAAGATTGCTAATGTGGTTCCTATATTCAAATCAGGGGATAAGTCCGTTCCTTCAAATTACCGTCCAATAAGCCTGACATCCATAGTGGGTAAGTTATTAGAATCAATTATAGCTGACATTATTAGAAGTCGCCTTGAAAAGCATAACTTGATAAATGAATCTCAGCATGGATTCACGAGAGGTCGTTCCTGCCTGACAAACTTACTGACGTTCTTCAATAGAACATTTGAAACAGTTGACAGTGATAAGGAATATGATATTGTTTATTTGGATTTTAGTAAAGCCTTCGGTAGAGTACCTCACATGAGACTCTTAAGAAAAGTGGCAGCTTATGGTATAGGAGGTAAAGTTCTAGCATGGAAAGAGGCATGGCTTACCAATAGGATGCACAGAGTTACCATTAATGGAGTGAAATCTGAATGGGGATTAGTCACTAGTGGCATTCCACAAGGATCAGTTTCAGGCCCTCTCTTGTTCATAATTTACATTAATGGCCTTGATGAAGGGATTACGAGTGACATGAGTAAGTTTGTTGATGATTCGAAGATAGGCCGTATAATTCACTCTGAGGAGGATAGCAATGAATTCCAGGAGGATTTGGACAAATTAATGTCTTGGTCTGAAAAATGGCAGATGAAGTTCCCTGTGGACAAGTGTAAGGTACTAGCCCTTGGTAAAGAAAATAACCCTCGAATCTATAATCTAGGTGAAGTATAGCTTGATCATACAGAATGTGAAAAGAACTTGGGAGTCATGGTGAGCAGAAATCTAAAGCCAAGACAGCAGTGCCTTAGTGTGCACAACAAGGCCAACAGATTACTTGGATTTTTCTCAAGAAGTATAAGTAACAGAAGTCCAAAAGTTATTTTACAGCTCTATACATCACTAGAGAGGCCTCATTTAGATTATGCTGCTCAGTTTTGGTCCCCTTACTACAGGATGGATATAGACTCATTAGAGAACATACGTAGAAGAATGACTAAAATGTTTTACTGTGTAAGGAACCTCCAGTATGACGATAGACTTAAAGCCTTAAATCTCCACTCTCTGGAGAGGCATAGAATGAGGGGAGATATCATTGAAGTGTATAAGTGGATGACGGGCATAAACAAGGGAGATATTAATAAAGTACTGAGGGTGCTGAACCAGGTAAGAACCAGAAATAATGGATTTAAGTTGGATAAATTTAGATTTAGAAAGGATATAGGTAAGTACTGGTTTTCTAACAGAGGTTTAGATGCATGGAACAGTCTTCCCAGAGGGGTGATAGAGGCTAGGACCCTGAGTAGCTTTAAGAAGACATTGGACAAATATATGAGTGGGATGGGCTGGGTTTGATTGGTGTCATTGAGTACGGGAGTTATTTCTAGGGTAGCTTTAGGTAGAGGTCGTTTTGATAAGGACCTGCCTCGCATGGGCCAGTAGGCCTTCTGCAGTGTTCCTCCATTCTTATGTTGTTATGTCCTTATGATGGCAGTGGAAGACGTTCAAGTAGCGAAGGAGCGGAGTGCAGCGAAGAAGGGAGTTGCGCAGATGGAGGAGAGGAAAGAGAAGAAACAGAGGGTGGATCTGTGTCCATTGATGGTCTAGTCTCTGCAATATATTTTGAGATAGCTTCAAGTGTTTCAGAATTCAAAGACGTTGTATATAGGAGACAATATTGGTGATGGAAGTAGAAGGGTGAGTAAAGATTGGGACACTAATGGACTGTACCAAAGTAGGGGGGATGAAAGGGTGGAGGGAACTGGAGAACAAGTGTGGGAGGGGACAGAAGAGGCAGAAATCTGGGAGGTGGCAGAAGAGGAAGAAACTTGGGAGGTGACAGGGTAGGAAGGCACAGTACGAGGAGGAGGGTGAACCTCCACACTTGCAACAGAGCCAGTGAGAGGGGAAGAACCAGGTACAGAGACTGGAAAGGTAAAATGTAGAGGTGGAAGAAGTGAAGGAGGGGTTAAAGGAGATTTGAACAATGGGGATTTGTTGAGCTTCTGAGAAGTAGAGGGGCGATTGGGAGGAGGTGTCGTACGAGATCTTGTCAATACTGGGGCTTGTGAGGGAGAACACGAAGATATGAGAACAGATTGAGGCATTGAAGTAGGGACTTCTGAGCCCACAAAAGCAAAAGAATTAGAGACAGTAGTGACTATGGGTGGGGTAACCACAGAGGAGGCTGCAGAAGATGGGACTCAAGAAGTGAGGGGACGTTTAGAAACACGAGAATAAGAAATATGAGGTAGTCTCCCTTGGAGGCATAGATGAGAAACTGCCATAGCATAAGAGAGACCTTCTGCCTCTTTGAGGCAACAGATTTCTTGCTCATTTAAGTAGACCTGGCAACGGTTGAGAGTAAGAAGGGTGAGCCTCATGACAATTAAGGCAAGAGGGAGATCGGCTACAAGACGTATTAGAATGATCATCGGCACCACAGACTGTACATTTGGCTATAGATCTGCAATATTTCACTGGGTGACCAAATCGCCAGCAATTTCTACATTGTTGCGATGTAGGGATCACCTTTGGAACTTGTAACCAATGTCCTGCTACATAAACAGAGGATGGGAGCTCACGGCTGTTGAAAGTTAATCAAGCCACATTGCAAGGGTATCGTCTCCGTCCGCAGGCAGGAAGGACGTAAGTGTCTACTTTGAGAATTGGGAGACCTTTGCGTTCCAGCTATTCAAGATTGTCATTGCCACAAGTCTGGAAATTCTGTTGGACTGTGGTACTGGGCAGAATGACAGTACCACTACAAGAATATAGGGAATGATGCTTTTCGACAGTGACAGGAATAGTGTTGATATGTGAAAGAAGAGAAAGATCATGAGCTTGGGTAACATTTTGGACAGTGATAATGCATGTACTGCTCTTGAGGGCATGAATAGAAATATCTCTACCAACATGGTATAGGAGCGCCTTGCCAATACTGTGGTTGGAAAGATAGGAAATAAAGGAAGATTGTCGTAAAGTATTTAGTCCATTGCGCATTCCAAAACTGAGCGTGGAAAGGGAGTGCATGACGTGTCAGTCATATCTGAGTAGAACGAGAAAGTGGCGAAGTATCATCATCAGGCAAATGTCGTTGGCATTTAGAAGTGGGACCAGAGTTGGTCCGGCGTGGGACAGGATGGCGATTCGAAAATTGTGGGTAAAGGTCCCAATTTGCTTGATCAAATTGCCAGCGTGGGCTACAAACCGGTGGTGAATATGAAGGAGAACTAAGAATGATTGGAAAATGATCACTATCATGTAAAACCTGGAGAACAGACCAGGTGAAGTCTAGTGCAGTGAAGGAAGAGCAGACCGAGAGATCGATGCAAGAGTATGAGTACGAGGATCAAAATGGGTGGGAGTACCTGTATTTAAAACATTGAGGGAGCGAGAAGCGAGAAAAGCCTCCAACTGAATGACACGCGAATCACAGTGAAATTATGAGGATTAAAATCGCCTAGTAACAGAAGTGGTGGCGGTAAGTTTGAGATAAGAAAGGCATCATCTGGGATAGATAATGCACGAGAAGGAGAGAGATACAAAAAAAAAAAAAAAAACAGATTGTATACCACTTACGCAAGTGGATATGGGCTGCAGTGTAATGCAGCAATGTACGAACAAATAGCTGTTGGTACGGAATATCAGTGCGTAGAAGAATGCCACTTTCATTAAACGTCCATCAGAAAAAGGATCAGAAGAATATGATAAATTATGAGGTAGTCTCCCTTGGAGACATAGATGAGAAATTGGCAAAGCATAAGGGAGACCTTCTGCCTGTTTGAGGCAACGGATTTCTCGTTCATTTAAGTAGACCTGGTAATGGCAAGTGTAAGAAGGGTGAGCCTCATGACAATTACGGCAAGAGGGAGGTCGGCTACAAGACGTATTAGAATGATCATCGGCACCACAGACTGGGTATTCGGCCATAGATCTTCAATATTTTGCTGGGAGACCAAATCACAAGCAATTTCTACACTGTTGTTCAAACTTGTAACCGATGTCCTGCTACATAAACAGAGGATGGGAGTTCATGGCTGTCGAAAGTTAATCGAGCCACATTGCTAGGGCATCGTCTTTGCCCGCGGGCAGGAAGGGCGTAAGTGTCTACTCTGAGAATTGCGAGATCTTTGAGTTCCAGCTGTTCGAGAATGTCATTGCCACATGCCTGGAAATTGTTGGACTATGGTATGGGGCAGAATGACAGTAACATACAAGAATTTAGGGAATGATGCTTTTCGACAGTGACAGGAATAGTGTCAATGTGTAGAAGAGAGAAAGATCATGAGCGACCCCTGAATTGGTCACAATGTATATAATGTATATTACCTGTTCATATAATTTTATATTGCTAATATTTGCAATATTAGCTAAATCGTAAATATATTGCTTTATATTATTATTTGACTTAGTTATATTATTAGGTAGGATGTAACATTAAACACTTTTTCAGTGCAATAACTGAGTGGTTAATTGCAAAGGCATTATGAACATACATATCCAAGTGTAGTAAGGGGTCTATGGTAGAACGGCCCTTATGAAAGCCATATTGACTAGTGGAGAGACTGTTGTGTGTCTCTAAGTACCACATTAAATGTCGATTTTCCAGACATTCCATCACCTTGCAAACTGCACTGGAAAGAGCAATGGGGTGATAGTGGGAGACATCATGTCCCGTAGTACCCGGTTTGTGGAAAGAGAGAACATTGGCAGATTTCCACAGCTTGTGAAAAACTCCTTGTGACCAAATAAGATTGAAGAGGTGTGAGAGGACTGCAAGGGCTGACTGATGTAAATGTTGTAACATCCGAATATGAATGCCGTCAGGCCCAACTGCCGATGATCGGCAAGCTGAGAGTGTCGCCTCCAGTTCCTGAAGGGTAAAGGGCACATTATATGATTCTTCTTTGAGAAAAGAAAAGTCTAAGCACACTAACTCTCTGGCAGACTTTGAGGAATGAAACAGTGGAACAGATGTAGCTCCTTAGAAATACGGACCAGATGATTGCCAATTTCAATGGCAACGTCAAGAGGGTTTACTATATCAACACCAGCAACCCGCAAAACAGGAGCCGGGTCAGGAGAGTATTTACTACTCAGTTTCTGTATTTTTTCCAGACTGCACTCATAGAGGAAGAAGAGGTGATGGTGGAAACATAATCTCGCCAGCAAGTGCGTTTAGCATAACGGATGACACAGCAAGTGACCGCACACATCTGCTTAAAATAAAGTCTCTCAGTGGTTCTTTTGTACCGGTACCTGCCCCACACAGCGCATTTCAAACGTACTGCATGAGCACAAGCAGGAGACCACCAAGGCACACACTTCTGAGAATTCCTGCCCGAGGTTTGGGGTATAGAATGAGAAGCTGCACTTAAAACTGAGGATGAGAAGAGGTGTAAAAGCTCATCAGTGGAGGACGAAGAAGGAACCTCACTAAAAGCAGTTAGTTGCGAGAAAAGGTCACAATCTGCATGATCAAATTGCCAGCATGGGCTACGAAGAGGTGGGGAATATGAAGGATAAGTAAGAATGATTGGAAAATGAATGCTATCATGTAAATCCGGGAGAACAGACCAGGTGAAGTCTAGTGCAGTGGAGGAAGAGCAGACTGAGAGTTCGATGCAAGAAAGAGAATGAGTACGAGGATCAAAATGGGTGGGAGTACCTGTATTTAAAACATTGAGGGGGCGAGAAGTGAGAAAAGCCTCCAACTGAATGCCACGCGAATCACAGTGAAATGATGAGGATTAAAATTGCCTAGTAACAGAAGTGGTGGTGGTAAGTTTGAGATAAGAAAGGCAACATCCGGGATAGATAATGCCTGAGAAGGAGAGAGATACAAAAAAAAAAACAGATTGTATACCACTTACGCAAGTGGATATGGGTTGCAGTGTAGTGCAGTGATATATGAACAAATAGTTAATGGTACTGAATATCAGTGCATAGAAGAAGGGCACTTTCATTAAACGTCCCATCAGAAAAGGGATCTGAAGAATATAATAAATTATAGCCAGAGATGGGATAGATAACAGCATGTAGTGATACTGCTCCTGTGGGGAACAGCAGCAGGATAATACTGCACCACCTCTCGGGGGCCCTTAACAACAACAACAACAACTTGGTGTGTGTCATGGGCGCCAAAACATGGTGTGTGATTCTCTTCTCTTATATCCATATATTAGTGATGCAGATTACATGGTGAGTTTAAATATGTGGCCTGTAGTTATAACTTTTCTCTTGACATATGCAAGACATCACCATCCCTGTAGAAGCAGTTATTAGATGTACTAGTCATTATATTTTGTTGTTGCAGAAGTACTATGAAGATTCTATGTTCAATAAAGCCTAGAGATAAGGCCTGTGTTTCTATCACAACAATTTATTGAACATAGAATCCTGGGCTACCTGGTGGTGATCCTGCGCTAGACTATATCACAACATGGAGCGTTTACTGAAACCTGAGAGGCTAGACTGTGACCCCAGCTTATCAACAGCTGCTCAGGAATGGAAGCACTGGTTTAAGACTTTCGAAAACTTCTTGGGAGCCCTTCCTAAAACAGATCTAGATAAACTAAGTCTGCTCATCAATTTTATGTCACCTAAGATATGAGGCTATTTCTGAGTGTAATACCTATGAAGATGCTATTAAAACCCTGAAGTCTCAGTATATTAAACCTACATATGAAATCTTTGCACGCTATCGCCTTACAACCAGCCGCCAGCAGATTGATGAATCCTTAGAGGAATACCTTCAAGCACAGAAAATTTTAGGTAAGGACTGTCACTTCCAAGCAGTGACAGCTGCTCAGTATTGTGAAGAGTCCATCAGGGATGCTTTTATCAGTGGCCTGCAATCACCAATAGTAAGGCAACGTTTATTGGAGAATAAAACTCTCGACTTAGCCACTGTCTTTGAACAGGCAAGAGCTCTAGATTCAGCCCAGAAGAATTCTGAAGTATACAGTACCACTCAGCCTTCTCGAGTGGTAAGTGCTGCAATTCCTGACCAAGACTCTTGCAATGAAGTTACTGTGGAACCTGCCTCAGTGACAGCAGCAGCAGGTACGGTGTGTTTCTTTTGTGGTTTTTCGAGACATCCACGTCCAAAGTGTCCTGCTCGTGAAGCAATGTGCCATAAATGCCACAAGAAAGGTCACTTTGCTAAAGTATGTCGTGCTAATGCATCAACAAGAGCTAGTGCCTCCACACATTTCAGTGATCATGCGACTCTAGCAACAGTGACTTCTGCGGCTACTCCAAATTCACTGTCAAAGGCAGTTGTGAAAGTATTCATCAAAGGAACAGAAGTAGATGGTCTTATTGATAGTGGCAGCTCAGAGAGTTTCATCAAACTTGACTTAGTTAAACGCCACTCCTTGACTGTACATCACTCATCAGGTACCGTTTCCATGGCATCAACATCTCTCTCTATTCAGACCTTAGGGTTTTGTAAGGTAAATCTCAGAGTTAATGGAAAGGATTATCAAGATGAACATTTAGCTATTCTGCCACAACTGTGCTCTGATGTTATCCTTGGTCAAGACTTTCAGAAGCTGCATGGTAGTGTCACCTTAACATATGGAGGTGAACTGCCTCCTCTTGTTGTCTGTGGACTTAGCACTTTAAGGGTAGATCCACCAAAGCTGTTTGCAAATCTTACCGCGGATTGCCATTCTATATCAGCTAAGTCACGCCGCTATTCTTATGAGGATCGGATGTTCATTGAGAAAGAAACTCAGAGGCTGCTGAAGGAGGATATTATAGAACCGAGTAATTCCCCTTGGCGTGCACAGGTTGTTGTTGTTAAGGATGATTATAGGAAACGGAGACTGGCTACCGATTACTCTGAGACAATCAACAAATTTACACTTCTTGATGGGTACCCTCTACCTCGAATTGATGATACAGTGAACAAAATTGCTCAGTACTATGTATTTAGCACAATTGATCTACAGAGTGCCTATCATCAAGTCCCTATAAGGAATGAAGATAAACCATACATAGCGTTTCAGGCTAGTGGTGGCCTGTATCAGTTTACCAGAGTCCCTTTTGGAGTCACCAATGGGGTAGCCTGCTTCCAACGAATTATGGATTCACTCATTCAGGAAGAGCAACTCATGGGAACTTATGCATATTTAGATAACTAACAAAAAGGCACAATACCGTGACTGGAACGATACACAAATAACCCGCACATAAAAGAGAGAAGCTTACGACGACGTTTCGGTCCCACTTGGACCATTGACAAAGTCAATGGTCCAAGTCGGACCGAAACGTCGTCGTAAGCTTCTCTCTTTTATGTGCGGGTTATTTATGTATTTAGATAACGTTACCATTTGTGGCAAGACCCAGGAGGAACATGATGCAAACCTTGATAAGTTTTTGGAAGCCGGCAAGAAGAAAAATATCAGTTACAATGAGGAAAAGTGCACTTTTTCAACTAAAAGGCTTAGCATCCTTGGTTATGTAGTGGAAGGAGGTTCAAGATTCCCAGACCCTGAACGACTACGACCTCTATGGGAACTTCCAATGCCTCAAGACAAAAAGTCACTCCGAAGAACTCTTGGTCTCTTTGCTTATTACTCACAATGGATCTACAACTATTCAAGTAAAGTCCGCCCATTAAGTGCTACCACATTTCCTGTGACAAAGGAAGCAGAAGCCACTTTCCATATTCTCAAAGAGGACATTGAAAACTCAGTAGTTCAAGCCATTGATGAGTCTCTACCATTCGAAGTGGAAACGGATGCATCTGACATTGCCATTGCTGCAGTCTTATCTCAGGCAGGACGACCAGTAGCCTTCTTTTCGAGAACTTTTCAAGGATCAGAGAAGTGTTACGCTGCTGTAGAAAAGGAATCCCAGGCCATCATAGAAGCAGTTCGCCACTGGAGGCATTATTTAACTGGTAGACATTTCACCATAAGGACTGACCAACGGTCCGTGATTTATATGTTCGACAAGAAGCACAAAAGTAGGATAAAGAATGACAAGATATTACACTGGAAGATGGAACTATCGTGTTATGACTTTGATATTCTGTACCGACCAGGTCAAGAGAACATCTCACCTGATGCATTCTCTAGGTCCCACTGTGGAGCAACATGTCATGATTTGCAATCACTCTCAGCGCTCCACAAAGCTTTGTGTCACCCAGGAGTTACGCGCCTGTACCATTTTGTCAAATCAAAGAACATGCCCTACTCAGTGGAAGATGTGCAACAAGTGATCAGAGCATGCAGAGTATGTGCAGAGTGCAAGCCAAACTTTCATCAGCCAGAGAACACTCATCTCATAAAATCCACCTAGCCTTTTGAGAGACTGAATATAGATTTCAAAGGACCTCTACCAAGCATAAATCAGAATAGATATTTCCTTTATATAGTAGATGAATATTCAAGGTTTTCCTTTGTGTTCCCCTGTGCAAATATGACCACTTCAACTGTTATTAGTTGTCTTTCACAGTTGTTCTCTATTTTTGGTATGCCTGCTTATATCCATTCAGACAGGGGATCCTCGTTCATGAGTAACGAACTTCAGGAGTTTTTGGCTAGCAAAGGTATTGCCTGCAGCAGAACAACAAGCTACAACCCTCAAGACAATGGTCAAGTGGAGCGGTTCAATGGTACTATATGGAAGGCAGTTACAATGACATTGAAGTTGCACAATCTACCTGTTCAACACTGGCAAACTGTCCTACCTGATGCTCTTCACTCTATTAGATCACTGCTGTGCACGGCTACTAATGCAACCCCTCATGAAAGACTCCTCAACTATTCACGTCGTTCCTCTACGGGAGCCTCCGTGCCCACTTGGTTATGTCATCCTGGACCCGTTCTCCTGAAGAGTCACCGTAGGATGAACAAGATGGATCCTTTAGTGGAAGAGGTAGAGCTCCTGCAAGCTAATCCACATTACGCCCACATTTGCTACCAAAATGGTGAAGAGACTACAGTATCTACAAGACACTTAGCCACAGTTGAAATCCCCATTAGTGTGGAATCTCAAGATACACCAATAGATGTGAAAGATGCTTCGTTTTCTCCTGGAAAGAGGATTCTGCTCCAGCAGTTAGTCAGACCCCGCTGGAAAATATTGAACCTGGTGAAGAGGCTCAAGGGCTACGAAGGTCGGGACGTGTACATAGGCCACCAAACAGTTTGGGAGATTACTGTCTCTGATATTTTAGAAGGGGGAGATTGTGGTTATACTGCTCCTGTGGGGAGCAGCAGCAGGATAATACTGCACCACCTCTCGGGGGCCCTTAACAACAAACAGCTTGGTGTGTGTCATGGTGTGTGATTCTCTTCTCTTATATCCATATAATAGTGATGCAGATTACATGGTGAGTTTAAATATGTGGCCTGTAGTTATAACTTTTCTCTTGACATATGCAAGACATCACCATCCCTGTAGAAGCAGTTATTAGATGTACTAGTCATTATATTTTGTTGTTGCAGAAGTACTATGAAGACTCTATGTTCAATAAACCTAGAGATAACGCCTATGTTTTTATCACAACACAGCAGAGTGTAATTTTGGTTCTTGTAAGCAAACACCAACAGGGGAAAACTGGCAAAGTAACATCTGAAGCTCACCCCAATTACTCCTGAGGCCGTGGATATTCCACTGTAAATAAGCCATGATTGGTAACGATAAAGCCACCAGAAATCCATATGTAAAGGTACCTACATACTAGAGGGGTTTGAAAAGTCCACATGTGTTGGCAGCAGAAGACGTTCAAGTAGCGAAGGAACGGAGTGCAGCGAAGAAGGGAGTTGCACAGATGGATGAGAGGAAAGAGAAGAAACAGGGGGTGGATCGGTGTCCATTGATGGTTTAGTTTCTGCAATATATTTTGAGATAGCTTCAAGTGTTTTAGAATTCAAAGACGTTGTATAGGAGACAATATTGGTGATGGAAGAAGAAGGGTGAGTAAAGGTTGGGACTCTAATGGACTGTACCAAAGTAGGGGGGGACGAAAGGGTGGAGGTAACTGGAGAACAAGTGTGGGAGGGGACAGAAGAGGCAGAAACCTGGGAGGTGGCAGAAGAGGAAGAAACTTGGGAGATGACAGGGGAGGAAGGCACAGTACGAGGAGGAGGGTGAACCTCCACACTTGTAACAGAGCCAGTGAGAGGGGAAGAACCAGGTACAGAGACTGGAAAGGTAAAATGTAGAGGTGGAAGAAGTGAAGGAGGGGTTAAAGGAGATTTGAGCAATGGGGATTTGTTGGGCTTCTGAGAAGTAGAGGGGCAATTGGGAGGAGGTGTCGTACGAGGTCTTGTCGATACTGGGGCTTGTGAGGGAGAACATGAAGATATGAGAGCAGATTGAGGAATTGAAGTAGGGGCTTCTCAGCCCACAATAGCAAAAGAATTAGAGACAATAGTGACTATGGGTGGGGTAACCACAGAGGAGGCTGCAGAAGATGGGACTCGAGAAGTGGGGGGATGCTTAGAAACATGAGAATAAGAAATATGAGGAAGTCTCCCTTGTAGGTATAGATGAGAAACTGCCATAGCATAAGAGAGACCTTCTGCCTCTTTGAGGCAACAGATTTCTCGCTCATTTAAGTAGACCTGGCAATGGTGAGAGTAAGAAGGGTGAGCCTCATGACAATTAAGGCAAGAGGGAGATCGGCTACAAGACGTACTAGAATGGTCATCGGCACCACAGACTGAGCATTCGGCTATAGATCTTCAATATTTCGCTGGGTGACCAAATCGCCAGCAATTTCTACACTGTTGTGGTGTAGGGATCACCTTTCGAACTTGTAACCGATGTCCTGCTGTAGAACGAGGTGGTGGCAAAGTATCATCAGGTAATTGTCGTTGGCATTTAGAAGTGGGACCAGAGTTGGTCCGATGTGGCACATCATGGCGATTCGAAAATTTCGAGTAATTGTCCCAATTTGCTTGATCAAATTGCCAGCATGAGCTACAAATGGGTGGTGAATATAAAGAAGTAAGAATGATTGGAAAATGATCACTATCATGTAAAACCTGGAGAACAGGCCAGGCCAGGTGAAGTCTAGTGCAGTGAAGGAAGAGCAGACCGAGATCGATGCACGAGAGTGTACGAGGATCAAAATGGGTGGAAGTACCTGTATTAAAAACATGGAAGGGGTTTGAAGTGAGAAAAGCCTCCAACTGAATGCAATGGGAATCACAGTAAGACCCCCCAGAGGAAATGATGAGCACTAAAATCGCCTAGTAACACATGTGTGGTGGTAAGGATGAGACAAGGCAACGTCTGGGATAGATAATGCCTGAGAAGTAGAGAGATACAAAGAACAAATTGTATACCACTAATGCAAATGGATAAGGGCTGCAGTGTAATGCAGCACGAACAAATAGCTGATGGTACAGAATCTCAGTGCATAGAAGGGCACTTTCATTAAAGGTCCCATCAGAAAAAGGATCCAAAGAATGTAATAAATTTTAGCCTGAAATTGGATAGATAACATGGAGTGTAATTTTGGTTCCTGTAAGCAAACACCAACAGGGAAAAAAACAGAAAGCAACATCTGAAGTTCAACCCGATTACCCCTGAGGCTGTGGATATTCCACTGTAAATAAGCCATGATTTGTATCAATGAAGATACCAGAAGTCCACATGTAAGGTACCTACGGTGTATAGGGGTTTGGAAAGTTCACTGCCTCATTGGTCGAATGTTGAATAGCTGCCGCATTGTCTACCTACCTTATGCATACTAACCGCCTCGCTTGTTTTGCCACGGGCTTTCTCTGTAGTTGCTGGGAAGCAGCAGTCCATGGAGTCATGTGATCAGGGTGGGGTGATCACACCTCACCTGGAATGAGAGGACTTCCTTGCCTCTGGGTAGCTCGCTCTTTCCTGTTTGATGGTGATTCCAACAATTCCTTCTCCAGCTCTCCCTTGCTGCCTTTGTTTGGAAACATCATCTCTGTCACTCTCTCTTTTTGCTAGTTCTGTGTAACTCTGTTCAGAGAGCATAGCCTAGACTTAGTGATTTTCGACGTTTTTACTGAGGTTGTGTGTCACAATGACACTGAGAAAACTCAGGGCCCCCGACGAAGCTTCTGACCAATTTGTTTTGGGATCTTTTGC
>NC_069433.1:38828024-38857246 GCF_026875155.1 Cherax quadricarinatus | reverse complement strand
CATTCCGAAGGGCTGGGCCAACGACATTCTATTTGTACCCTACAACATTTAATCGTCGCCCTTTGCAGTCCTATTCGCTTTTTCAATCTTATTTGGTCACAAGGAGTTTTTCCCCAAAGCCATTAAAAATTGCCTTTGTTTCCCTTTCAGCAAACGGGCACTAGGGAAAGGGAGCCTCCCACTTCGTCCCATTGCTTTTCCGTGCAGTTTAAAAAGGGGATGGAATGCCTGGAAAAATAGATGTTTAGGGGGTTTTTTTTAGAGAACACAACATTCCCCCTCGTCTATGGTTTCGTAAGGGGACGTTCCCCATGGGACCCTTACTACGCTTGGATACGTATTTTTGTAATCCCCTTGGAGTAATATCAGTTATTGCCTATTTTTTTGCTTGAGAAGGATTGACCAACTTGGAGGTATAATTTTTTGGCCCCAAAGCCTACTCCTTAGGCCCCGGGCAATTACCATCCCCCTTTAAGAATTTTTTAAAACCGACCGCTTTTGTTTTCGAATTATAAGTGCCTCCTGGACTTTATAAAGTCAAGGTGTCCCCCAGGATGTGTTCTGGCACAACACTTTCCTTGCTGAAAATGTTTTTGCCTTAGTCTCCAATCCAATATTTGGTCCACTCATGTTGTGACTTGTATTGATGTAGCTCATTACAATTCTCTCCATGGGGCCGGGTGTGTTCAATTTGGGGCCCCACCACACATAGGTTTAATTTTCCAGTCCCAAAAACTCACAAATTACTTTCACTAGAACTCTGTCATCTCCGACACCCTTTGTACTTATGGTCCCATACCCCCTAAAACGTGTCAGTCGGTTTCGGGGCCCCCTCTTTGATGTGGTTATTCGGGAAAACCCTCACATTACCTTTGAAGGCAATTTCGCGGGGTTTGAACCTTTTTAAAAAAACCCTTGCCATTTTCTGGAGAGCTGATGGAACTCCCCCTTCGCCTCCATTCCACCTCTTTTATCGAAACTTTTTTTTGGTGCCAGATCTATTCAGGGGCCTCCCCTGCTACTCTCTCTACCCTTAACCCATTCATCACAAGGATTACGTTTATGCCTTGGTGCTTTTCACTTTTCCCCCTGTTGAGGCCTTATTCAGAAGGACATTCCATCCTTATCCAATCGCCGTGATGCCCATTGCCTTCGTACTATGTATGACTCAAGTCCTTCCTTTATAGATGGTCCTGTTTTTTTGTAGCATTCTTTTTTTTTGTTCCCCGCCCCTGTTTACTCCGTCCCTTCTCTCTTCGCCTACATTTGCTCTTGTGTTCTCTTAAATTCCCAATTTCTATGTTCATGTGATGTCACTTTTCCCTACCCCCTGGGAAGTTCCGCTGTTGAGTCTGTTTTTTCCCCCTTGCTCGAAACCCCAAAACTGTTCGGTCACTTTCCCGCTTCTTTTTCTTTCCATTTCCCATTCTTTCTCTGCCATTGCAGTGTCCCAGATGGCTCAAGTCTTCTGAAGCATAGGTTTCGCAGAAAATTTTCCCCGGACAGCATCGTCAAGGGCATTTTACTATCTTTGGTGTATTTTTATGTAAATTGTATGCCTTCTTGCAGCACTTATCCGTTTTTTGCATTATGCCGTGTCTTTATTTGTGGTTGTCTGAGGACTCCCTTATGCTTTCAGGTATACAGAAATTTGTAAACCTCCCCCCATAGTCCTCCAATCCAACTTTGGTTAAAACACATCTTTTACCAAGCTTAAAGTATTTTTTTTGTTGGGTCCTGGTCATGTTGACGTCAGGGAATAAAACAGGAGACATGCTGCCGGTCGAGTACTGCCCTACCAATTTATATAGGGGTTTTTCCATTTATGGCTATTTTGCTGCATAGCTCCCCCTTCCACCCATTGGCAAAAGTTGGTTGTTGCCGGTAACAAACTTCATCTATTAACCGGTATGGTTACTGGCTTTCTTCTTGTCCCCAGTGTCGAGGTTGGGGACTCTCACTCCTTATGCTTTGGGCCATATTCGTTTATCTGTTATCTCTGGAGAGGCGCCCTGCTCCTCTCTGTGAAAATTGTCGGGTTCCATTTCGGTCAGCACATTCTTTTTAACTGCCCACTTTTAATGGCACGCAGAATTTCCCCCATTTGTCTTGCTCCTGCTTTTTTCCCTTCCCTTTCGCTGATGGCCCACTTTCATCGGACTCTCTTTTGATTTTTTGACGACAATGAATTATTTAAAAAGTCTTGACCCTTCAGCCCTTTTTTACCTCAATTCTTGTACCCTCTCCCCCGACTCCCCCCTTTCCCCCGCTGTTTTCTGTAACCTATGATCTCCCTTCCCCTTTGCTGCCAATCCCCTTGCTTCCTTCCCTCCCCTGCAGGTGTTCCCCCTTTGTGGTCAGCGTTTTTTTGTTTATAATAATAATATCCACTTTTAAAAAAAGCAGAAGTCTGCCAAACGTAAATTTTGATTTTTGTTTACCTTGAGAGGATTTTTGGCCTGGTCTCAGACATTGCTCGGTTGAGGACCAGGCCTCATGGTGCTCGGGTTGTTAAACCGGTTGTTATGTGCCACAAAAAAAGACATACGAACCCACACCTGGTTGGTCGGTATGACTTAAGACCCTGTCCAGTGCCTTTTTGAGGACAGCCAGGGCCCTTTTGGTAACCCCCCCTTTGTATGTGGGGGCGTTAAACAATCTTGGGCCCCCCAACACTTATTGTGTTCTTTCTAGTGAATCGTGGCACCCCTTCTTTTCATGGAAAAATGTTGCATATCCTCCCAAGTCTTTTGCATTCATAGGGAAAATTTTTTTTGTCTATGTTTGGTACTAACCCCTCTGGATTTTCCAAAAATATATATGTATCTTGCCTGCATTCAGTGAATACTGATAAAGGGACTTAAAATTTCCCTAGAAATTTTAAAGTGCCTTATCTTTTTATTTTTGCGTGAAAAATTTCTCTCCATTCTCCAGGTCAGCAATTTCCTTCCCTTAAAGGGGCAATTAGTGAAAAAACGTATTAAATCATAGAGAGAACAAGAAATTTTAAAAAGAATTGTTCTTGGTGCCCCTAGTTTGAATTTCCCGTTTTTTCCCTGTTTTTTCCTGAGATGCAGTAGATATTTGTTGTGGTGCTTGAAGTGAGCCCTTGACAAAAATTTACCCCCAGGCCCTTACATTATTTTTTCACTTATTGTTATAAACCACCTCAATTACTGGGAATGCTTGAATTCCTAAACTGTTCTCCATAAACAGGAGGAAGTATACTGATCATTTCCCCGGGAAAAATGTTAGAATGATAGTACCAAACTTGCACATAAAAAATCACCCTTCAAAGCAAAAGTTGGGGAGATGGTGAAACATTCCCCCCAAAGAAAAGCAGGGGGACCAAGACTATTCAGCGCCTCCCAGCTACATCAGGGGGGGTTTTCCAATAGACCCTGGCTGTCTTCAAGAGGCACTGGAAAGGCACCTAAAAAAAAGTACCTGCCAGTGGGTTTTTGGTTATACATTTGGGTTATGTGCAGGGGGAGTAAAATGGTTGTCAGGGCCCGATCCACCATGAGGCCCGGTCAAGAAGGTGTGGGGAAATTGACCTCAGAATTCTCTCCGGTATACACAGGGTTTTAGGTTAGAATTTGTTGTATGCACAGGTACATTTTATTTTCCTCAAGTTTTCCTTCTGAAAAGTTGAATTTCTCCTCTTGAATTCCTATTGTAGAGTGCCCCTTGAAGATTTGGTTATGTCCGCCTGGGTCTTGAGGTGTCTTCGTGGAGGTAATGCATGGAAATTTGGGTGTCTCTGCAAGGAAGACCTTTCATCTTTGCCTATGTCACTATGAGGTGGGGGTAAAGAATGGGGTGGGGTACTGTGCCCTTTTGAAAAGGTTTTTCGCCATAGCCGCCTGTTTTTCTTTTTCTTTGTGTTCTATTTTAGGAGTTATGATCCCTCTACCCAATTTTCTTATTCTTTTTTCAGCTTTTTTGTGCTTTTAACCATGGTCACACTTGCAAAGGCCTTTGCAAAGTGTGTGATACATCTGATTTTTTTTTGTATCTAGAGCATCCGGACCTTTCATAGTGGTCCAGTTGTTGGGCAAACACAAACGACCTCTCAAAAAACCCGTTGCCCTTGTTGTGTAAACTGTTGGGTTTTAGATGGGTGGGATCTTGCTTTTTAGAAGCCTTTTAAGATTTTTTTTGATGTCGGATAATGCACTATAAATCTTTAATTCTTTGATATTTTCTTAGTTAGATTTTAAAAAAGATTTTTTATTTTGGCAAATTAATGGTTGTACAAGTAAAAATTGTTAGGTGAATGCAAAAGCCCCCCTGTATGCTGAGCATTTAAGGCAAAATTTAAAGTTAACTTAAGAATGTAATGTACATGGTTTGGTAAGTTAGATAAAAAATTTTTTACATATTGATTTAAAAATAAGATTACAGTATTAAAATGTAACATTTACAGTTGATGTTTGCAGTTTAGTCTATTTATAGAATGAAAATTGGATTTTAAAGGAAAATTTACTTGTGAGACTGTATTAAAATTTTACTATTTAAAACAATGAAAAGAACAGACATTGTGATTTTTGAAGTAGTAAGTGGCTGGTTTTTCAGCACAATATGTAGTTTTTTAGAACTGGTAGTGGTGGTTTTCGGGGTTTTTGGTTTTTTGGGTGGAGGTAATTTTTATTTTGGGGCCTTAAAAAGATTGCAGAAGGGGGCCCTTAGTTTGTTTTCTGGAAATTCCGACTTTGGGCCCTTTTTCATGATTGCTTTTTGTTAGGGAGAGATGGACATGAGGGATACGAAAAGGGGATTGTGTCTTGTATTAGGGTTTTGTGTTTGTTGTGGTTGTCAAGGGGGTTTGGGTGGAGGGTTTTCATTTAAAATATAGTTTCTGGTATGTAGTTGGCACAATGATAAGAAACTAAAAAATAGGAACACTGCAACAGGCCCATGACCCATGCAAAACTGGGTCGTAGGCCCAAAGACCCAACCCAGTGGTCACTTCCCCTTATGGAAGGGCAAGGATCGACCTAGTAGCCAAGCTAGTCAGGGTTTAACTCCACCCACACTCACTCATGTATTTTTCTAACCTATTTTTAAAACACCAAAATTTTTTTAGCTCTAAACTGCACTCAGGAGTTTTTCCATATCCCCCCTTCAAGGGGGGCTCCTTTGGGGTGGTGAAGAGGCTCTTGGTTGAGGGGAAATTAGCCCCTCGTCCTTCCTCAGACTGAAAACCCATTACCCCCCAATCCCCCCCTTCCCCCTCAATTTCCCCTTTCCCTTTTTCCTTTCCTCCTCCCCAAATTCCCTTTTTCCCTTCATTTTTTGGCCTTTTGAATTTTCCACAGGACGCAGTTCTTAGGTAGGGGGAAAAGGGGACCGGGTCCATCCCCTTCTGTTGAGGTTCTTGGCAGTTGGGGGTTTTTTGCCTGGAATCGGTCACTGGGGAGGTCCCGATCCCCTCTGGGTTCCAGAGGGGGGGCTTTTGGGGGTCTTTCGGGCGGGGTGTATCCAGGGGGCCACCCTTTTGGATTGTGGGGGGTGGGGAAGGAGGTATTTCTTTTTGGGAGATATCCAGCCAAAATCACTTTTGTCCCCCGAGGGAGCTCGGCAGATGTGAGGTTGCTATCCGATTGCTAGTTTATGGGTGAAGGGTGGGTATGGCTGGGTTCCATGCTGCATCTGCACTACTTGCAAGCTGGATCTTCTTGGGGACAGAGGGAGATTTTTGGTCCCTTTTATTCCTCCTAGGAACTATCCCTCCCTGGGGTTTTCCCTTTTTTATTCTTTTTTTTTTTTTTTTTCTTTTCTTCTTTTTTTTTATTTTTTTTTTATCACACTGGCCGTTCCCAAAGGGGGGTGCCCCAAAAAAGAAAAACTTTACATATTCACTCCATCACTGTTTGCCAGAAGGGGTGCTTTCATACAGTTTTTAAAAATGCAAATTAACACCCCTCCTTAGGGCAGGCACTGTACTTCCCCTTTTCGGACTCAGTCCGGCCCGCCGGGTTTCCCCGAATCCCTTCATAAATGTTACTTTGCTCAACTCCAAAAGAGTCAAGTATTAAAAAACCATTTGTCTCCATTCCTCCTATCAAAAACCCCTCCGATGCCTGCTGGGTCCAAACCCCCCCCCAACAAAACCTCCCTTTTCCCCCCCCTCCAAACCCTTCCTAGGGACCCCTACCCCCTTCCTTCACTAAGCTGATACACTCTTGAAGTCTTTGTTTTGCTCATTTCTCTACATGTCCCAACCATCAACAAAACCCTTCTCAGCCCCCTTTGGGAAAAAGTTTGGTAATCCCGCACTCCCCCTAATTCCCAAATACGAATTCTCTGCATTATATTTCCCCCACACATTGCCCTCAGACTGACTTCACTGCCCCCAGCCTTTCCTCGCTGCAACATTCCACCCACGCTTCACCCCCAATATAAAAAGGTTGGGAAAACTTTACCCCCCCCCCAATACTTTCCCCTCTTTGCCTCTAAGGACAAAGTTCTTTGTCCCCACAGACTCCTAATTGAAACCACTCACTTTTTTCCCCTCATCAATTCTATGATTCCCCTCTTTTCTTTCATAGCCCCTCTGCGGACACGTCCCTCCCAAATATCTAAATACATTCACCTCCTCCATACTCTCTCCCCCCAATCTGATATTAAATTTTTCCTTCACCTAATTTTTTTGTTACCCTCTTAACCTTACTCTTTCCTGTATTCCCCTTTAAATTTTCTTCTTTTGCACACCCTCCCAAAATTCATCCCCCAAATTCTCGAAATTTCTTCAGTTCTCCCAAAAGCCCCAGTGTCATCAGCAAAGGGGCAGTGGGGACAACCCCCAAACTTTGTGTGTGATTCTTTATCTTTTAACTCCACGCCTCTTCCCCAAGCCCTCGCATTTACTTCTCTTACAACCCATCTTAAATATTTTAAAACCAAACCCGGTGACTTTCACACACCCCTTGTCTAAGGCCTATTTTTAAATGGGAAAAAAAATTTCCCTCTTTCCTACATACTCTAACTTGAGCATCATACCCTCGAAAAAAACCTTCATGCTTTCGAAACCCTCCAAAACCCCATACCTTCCCAACATCTGCCACATTCCCCCCCTTTCCACCTGTCATACCCCTTTTCCCCAAATCCATAAATGCCAAAAAGGGCCCTTTAGCCTTATCTAAATCTTTTTAAATTAATGTTTCACTGTAAAAAAAACCTGGTCCAAAACACCCCTACCTTTCCAAAAACCCTCCTTTTTTCCTTCTGCTATCCTTTTTCCCGTCTTACTTAATTTTTTAAATTTAAATAACTCTCCATAAAACCCTTTACCGGTACATCAACAAAATTATCCCCTAAAATTTTTTGCATTTCTTTTTACCCCCCTTTGCCTTTTTATAAAAAGGGAAAATATGCAGGGTTTTTCCCCAACCCACTAGGTCCCCTTCCCCTTTTTTACTTTTATTAAAAAATTTGGCCCCAAACCACCCCAAAAACTATACCCCCCACCTTTTTTTAAACTTTTCTATCTTTATCCATAAAACCCCGGCTGCCTTCCCCCCCTTTCTTTTTCCCTTACTCCCTCTCAAAACTTCCCCCACACTCAAAAAACTGGTTTTTTCCTCACTCCTAAAAGATTTTTATTCCTCCTTGCCCTTTTCACGAAATCACGCTTCCCAATCTTCATAAAACATTTAACAATTCCTCAAATATTCCCTCCATTTTCCCCAAATACCTAATCTCCATTTAAAAAAATTCCCCCTCTCCTTTTTTTTAATGACAAATCCATTTGTTCTCTGGGGCTTTTTTAAACTTGTTAATCTAATCCAAAACTTTTTTTTATTTTCAAAAAAAAATTTTGTTAACATTCCCCCACTCTCTCATTTGGGTATCTTTTTACAAATTTCTTCCCCAAATCTCTTAACCTCTCTCTTTTTCTCCAAATTTCTCTTCCCTCCTTGCATCACTCTTTACTTTGTAAAAAATTTCATATGCTAACTTTTTCTCCTTACTACTTTTTTACATAATTTATTCCACCAATCGCTCCCCCTTCCCCCCCTGCCCCCCCTTTTTCCCGTAAAACCCCAAAAATTCTGAAAAACACTCTAAAAAACTACATTTTTAAACCTTTCCCCATACCTCTTCGGGCCCCCTTGCCTTTGCTTCATTAGCCCAATTTTATCCTCCCCAAAAAGCTGTTTATATTTACCCTAACTGCCTCCTCTTTTAGTTTATAAACCTTCACCTCTTTTCCCCGGATGCTTCTATTTCCTTTTTATCCCATCTACCTTTTACTTCAGGTAGCTAAAACTAGAAAAATGATTGATTTTTGTGGCCCCTCTTAAACATGTAATTCCCCGAAGTTTTACTCAACAGTCTTTATTTTACCAATACATAAACCCAAAAAACTACTGTCATTTTGCCCCACTTATATCGTGTATCTTAAATTTTTCCTCTTTTTTTTTAAAATTTTTGTATTTCCTTTTTAAAAATAAACCCCTTTCTATACAAAGGTTTAATCAAAGGGCTCCCTTTTTTTTACACCCGGCACCCCCCAAAATTTTACCACCCCCTCTTTCTTTCTTATTTTTTTTTAAAAAAAAAAAGGAAAGAAGGGTCCTAAACCATGGGGGTCCCCAATTTCCCTGGCCCCACTACCTCCCGGCCCCTTATTGTTTTAAAACACCCCCCCTGAAACCCCGCCTCTTTTTTTTTGGCCCCTCTTTGGACACTCCTTTAAAAACCCCCGTAAATCTTGGGTGGGGCTGTTTCGTCACCTGTTTAGGTGCTGGGTTTTCGATGACTCCTTTGTTTTTTCTGACCTTGCTCCTTTAAAATTTTTTTTGGCCCCCCCTCTAGGTGCGGGAATTTTTTAATCTCCCCTCCTGTCCCAGTCGACCAATTGGTCTCAATTCTAAAACCCAATGACAATCTCCGATGACGTTACTTTACTTCGTTAAACCCTTTCCCCTTCTTTCTTGGGAAAAAACTGGGCATGTCATGAATCCCTCTCCACACTTAGTTTTTTTGGGCCCCACAATGTACTAAATTTCCCTTTTCTTTAAGACAGTGCCGGATCAGCCGGGCTGTGGCCCCGTAACAATTTTTCTGCGTTTCGGGCCCGCAGAAAAAGCCCTTGTTGACAGGGTTTGATCCATCGGAGGCCTGGGGATGGGGGCCCGGGCCCCCGGGGGCGTTGATCCCGGAAAAAACCTCCAGGTAACCTCCCCCAGGTTAGTTGGCAAAAACTCTCCTACACCATGTTGGTGAGAATTTCTTTCATGTCTTAAGAGTGGTAAAGAGTATCGCACAGTCCGAATTTACCCCAAACTCATGATCTTTCCTTTTTTCACATTTCCCAAAAAATTTCCCATCCTTTTCAAAAAAAATTTATTTCCCAATTTTGGTTTGTGATACTGGCATTCTTTCCCCCTACCTAGGTTTCCCAAAGGGAAATTTTCCCGACATGGTTTGGGCCCAAAGAAATTCTCGAAAAAGCGGGAAATCCAAGATCTCCCAATTCAAGGTAGGGGCACTTATGTTCTTCCTTTTGCGGGGGGGAGACGATACCTTTGCAAGGGGGTGTTTAAATTTTGGAAAAGTGGGGGCTCCCATCCTCATTTATGTAGCAGGGGGATCGGTTTCAAATTTGAAAAGGGATTTCCCCACACCCCAACAGTGTTTGATGTTTTCTGGTGATTTGACCCCCCCAGGGAAAAAAATTGCAGATCTTTAGAAAGAAAGCCCAGGGCTGTGGTGCCCATGACCCTTTAATTTGTTTGCAGGTTTTGACCTCCCCCTTTTCCTTAAAATTTTCATGAGGCTCCCCTTCGTACCTTTTCCCCCCTTTTCGGTTACTTAAAAGAAATGGGGAAATTTTGTTGCCCCCAAAGAGGCAGGAAGGTTTTCCTTTGCTATGGGCCTCTTCAAGGGGTTCTCCCTTGGGGTGGGGAAAGAGGCTCTTGGTTGAGGAATTTGAAACCCTTTTAGTTTTTCCCCTTTAGAAAAAACCTTTTTTCCCCCTTTCCCCCTCCAATTTCCCCCCCATCCTCTCCTTTTTCTTTTCCTTCCCCTTCCCACCCCCCTTTTGCCCCTTTCCTTTTTGGCCCTTGGGGTTTTTTTCCCCCCCGGCATGTAGTTCCCAGGTAGGGGAAAAGGGGTTCCGGGGTTTCCCCCCATTCTTATGTGGGTTCTTGTCGGGGGGCGTAGTTTGCCCTGGAAACTGGATTGCTTTTGGGGAAAGTCCCATCCCCCTTTGGTTTCTCGGAGGGTGGTTTTTTTGGGGTTTCGGGCGCGGGTTGGTTGTTGGAAGCCGCCTTTCGAATTCCCCGGGTGGTGGTCCCAAGGAGGTATGCTTGTGGTGGATATTTGCCGCCCCTTTTTTTGTTGGCCCAAAGGTTTGCTCGGAGATGTGAGGTTGCTATCCTGGATCGCTGGTTTTACTGGCATGATGGCTAGGTATGGCATTGGTTCCTTGTTGCATCTGCACTACTTGCGGTGCTGAGGTTCTCTTGGGTGTGGAGGGAGATTTCTGGCCCTTTCATTCCTCCTAGGAACTATCCCTCCCCTGTTCCCCCATTTATTCTTTTTTTTTATTTTCTTCTTTTTTCTTAAAAGCAAAAAGAAAGAAGTAACCTAACCATGGCAACCCTAGTCCATGAACCTTCTACCCCCGGGCCCCTTCTTGATACTGCACCCCGTTCTGGCCCCACCTATCTTTGGACCACTCTTCGGAAACTCCTCATGCCTTTGTACCTCTTGCCAGTGCTGTTTCCTCACCCACTTCAGGTACTGAGGTCTCGACTGACTCCAATTTATCTGACCTCCGCTCTCCTTTGACTATGCTTCGGGCCTCTCCCTGTACGGTGCGGCAATTTTCGAATCGCCGGCCCGTTCCACGTTGGACCAACTCTGGTCCCATGCCTAAACGCCAATGACAATTACCTGCTGATGATACTTCTCCACCTTCTTGTTCTTCTCAGAAAAGATCGACTTGTCCTGCACTCCCTTTCCACGCTCAGTTTCAGAATGCACAATGGACTAAGTTCTTCACTTTACGACTGACTTCCTCTACGGCCTATCTTCCGACCACAGTATTGGCAAAGCACTCCTATGCCATGTTGGTAAAGATATTTCTCTTCATGCTTTTAAGAGCAGTATGTGCATCATCACTGTACAGAATGCTATCCAAGCTCATGATCTTTCTCTTCTTTCCCATGTCGATACTGTTCCTGTCACTACTGAAAAACATCATTCCTCAATTCTTGTAGTGGTACTGTCATTCTGCCCATACCATAGTTCAACAAAATTTCCAGACATGTTGCCATGGCATTCTTGAACAGCTGGAACTCCAAGATCTCCCAATCCTTAAGATAGACGCTTATGTTCTTCCTGCCCGCAGGCGGAGACGATACCCTAGCAATGTGGCTCGTTTAATTTGACAGCCGTGAACTCCCATCCTCAGTTTATGTAGCAGGACATCGGTTACAACACAACAGTGTAGAAATTGCTGGCGATTTGGCCATCCAGCGAAATATTGCAGATCTGTAGCGAATGCCCAGTCTGTGGTGCCGATGACCATTCTAATACGTCTTGCAATCGACCTCCCTCTTGCCTTGTCATGAGGCTCACCCTTCGTACTCTCGCCGTTGCCAAGTCTACTTAAATGAGCGGGAAATCCGTTACCTCAAAGAGGCAGAAGGTCTCCTTATGCCATGGCAGATTCTCATCTCCACCTCCAAGGGAGACTACCTCCTGTTTCTTATTCCCATGTTTCAAAATGTCCCCCCACTTTCTGGGGTCCCATCTTCTGCAGCCTCCCTCTGTGTTTACCTCTCCCATAGTCACTCCTGTATCTAATTCTTTTGCTGTCCTAGGCTCAGATGTCCCTACTTCAGGCCTCAGTTCTGTTCTCGCTTCTTCGTGTTCTCCACCACAAGCCTCAGTATCGACGAGATCTCGTTTGACACCTCCCAATCGTCCTTCTACTTCTCAGAAGTCAAAAAAGGTCCTTTAAACCCCTCCTTCCCTTTTTCCACCTCATTTTACTTCCCTGTCTCTGTACCTGGTTCTTCCCTCTTACTGGCTCTGTTACAAGTGATGAGGTTCACCCTCCTCCTCGTACTGTACCTTCCTCCCTGTTCCCTCCCAAGTTTCTTCCTCTTCTGCCACCTCCAATGTTTCTGCCTCTTCTGTCCCCTTCCACACTTCTTCTCAGTTCCCTCCACCCTTTTGCCCCCTTACCTTGGTACAGTCCATTACAGTTCCAATCTCTACTCATCCTCCCCCTACCATCTCCAATATTGTCTCCCATATGACGTCTCTGAATTCCAAAACAGTTGAAGCAATCTCTGAATATATTGCAGAGACCAAACCATCAATGGACACTGATGCACCCTCTGTCCCTTCTCTCTCTCTCCTCTTCGGGTTAATAATGTGCTCTCCCCGGACTTTATCCAAGCTGAAGGTGTCCCCCAGGGATGTGTTCTGGGCACAACACATTTTCTCCTTGCTATAAATGGTTTGGCCTCTAGTCTTCCATCAAATATTTGGTCATCTCTCTATGCTGATGACTTCTCTATTGCCTGTGCAGGCGCTGACTGTCAACTCATTACAGTTTCTCTCCAGCATGCTGTCAACCGTGTTTCCAATTGGGTCACCACACATGGGTTTAAATTTTCCAGTACCAAAACTCACGGAATTACTTTTACTAGATGCTCTGTCATCTCCAGTCATCCTTTTTACCTCTATGGCTCCTGTATCCCTGAATGTGATACAATCGGGTTTCTGGGCCTCCTCTTTGACCGTAGGTTATCCTGGAAACCTCACATTACCTCTCTGAAGGCAACTTGTCACAGCCGGCTGAACTTTCTTAAAACCCTTGCTCATCTTTATGGGGAGCTGATCGCCGAACTCTCCTTCACCTAATTCCACCCTCATTTTATCGAAACTTGATTATGGTGACCAGATCTATTCAGCGGCCTCTCCTGCTACTCTCTCTAGCCTTAACCCCATTCATCACCAAGGATTACATTTATGCCTTGGTGCTTTCGCTCTTCCCCTTTGAGAGCCTCGATGCAGAAGCGAACGTTCCATCCTTATCCAATTGCCATGATGCCCATTGTCTTCGCTACTACATACGTTCTCATGATCTCCGCAATCCTTCCATTTATAGAAATAGTCATTGGTATTAGTAGACATTCTTTATTTGTTCGCAGCCCCAGTTTACTCCGTCCCTTCTCTCTTTGCCTACATTCGCTCTTGTCTTTTCTTCAATTACCACCTTTCTATGTTCATGTAGCATCTCACTTTTCCCTGCCGCTCTGGGAAGTTCCTGCTGTTCGAGTCTGTTCTTTCTCTCTTCCTTGCTCGAAAGCCCAACTGTTTACGGTCGCTTCCCACTCTCTTTTTCTTGTCCATTTCCTCTCTCATTGTCATGCCATTGCAGTGTACACAGATGGCTCTAAGTCCTCTGATGGTGTAGGATTCGCAGCAGTGTTTCCGGACAACATCGTACGAGGGCATTTACTATCTTTGACTAGTATTTTTTACTGCTGAATTGTATGCCATCCTTGCAGCACTTATCCATATTGCATCTATGCCTGTGTCTCATTTGTGGTTGTCTCAGACTCCCTTAGTGCTTTACAGGCTAACAGAAATTTGATGCACCTTACCCCTTAGTCCTCTGTATCCAACTTTGGCTATGCCACACCTTTACCAAGCATAAAGATATTGTTTTTTGTTGGGTCCCTGGCCTGTTGACGTACAGGACAATGAACAGGCAGACACTGCTGCGTGGTCAGCATTACATGACCTACCAGTTTCATATAGGGGTGTTCCATTTATGGACTATTTTGCTGCAATAGCTACCCACCTTCACACCGTTGGCAACAACGTTGGTCTTCTCTGCTCGGTAACAAACTTCATTCTATTAAACCAAGTATAGGTTACTGGCCATCTTCTTGTCACCAGTGTCGAGATTGGAAGACTACTCTCTTCATCTCGCATTGGCCATACTCGTCTTACTCATGGATATCTTATGGAGAGGCTCCCTGCTCCTCCTGTGAGAATTGTCAGGTTCCATTATCAGTCAGCAACATTCTGTTAGACTGCCCACTTTATCAGAGGCATGCAGAATTTACCTCCATCATCATCTTCGCTCTGCCGCTCTCTCTTTACCTTCCCTTCTCGCTGATGGACCCACCTTTCATCCGGACTCTCTCATTGACTTTTTGACAACAACTGGCTTCACAAACTCTGATACCCTCAGCCCTTTCTATTTCACTCTCTTGCTACCCTCACTAGACCTCATCTTCACTAACAATGATGATCTGATATGAAATTCACCATATCAAAAAATATACTCAGATCACAACATAATTGAGGTTCAGACATGTATGCGTGGAGCCCCAGACCGCATAATGAGACTAGTCACGGGGGAGCATTCACCAAAATTCAACTTAAATAACAAAAACATAAAGGGGCCCAAGAAAACCCCAAGTCCTAACGGATATGAGCTGGGAAGATATACTAAGCAACACAGACCCCAACTTACGCCTATAACAGATTAACTCGGAGGCACTCGATGTATGCACAAGGCTTATTCCTCTAAAAAAAGGAGGAGTAGATGTTTAAAATAGAAAGAGACAGGCGCTCCTTTACAGGCGACGGATAAAGATAACAGAGGGCTAAAAGAGGTTTAATATATCTGAAATGCGTAGGGAGACACTGGTCAGAGAAATAGCAAGCATCTTTAAATATGTATTACACAAAAAGTCACAGTGCTAGGAATAAATGGACGAGTTGAGACTAGTTGCTAGTGCAGGTAACATTGATGTTTTTTGCCTTAACTGAGACGTGGTTTAATTAAAAAAGCCGGGGACATGATGGCGGAATGTCACATTCAGGGTTTTAAAAATTTTTCCAGGGTTTTAAATTGACTGGAAGGGAGGTGGGGTGGCATTTTATGTCGTTTATTGCTTGAATTGTTGCATAAAAAACGGGTATTAAGTCTAAAGTAACACATCAGAGTCTGTTGGATAGAATTTTCAGAGGGGTATGAAAAAATTATTTTAGGTGTGATATACCGTCCCCCAAACTTAGGTAGGGACCAAGGGAGACTACTATGGGAGGAAATCGTTAGGGCCACAAGGCACGATAATGTAGTAATTCTAGGAGACTTTAACTTTAGTCATATTGATTGGAATTTCTTGACTGGGAATTAAGATTCATACTTCTTAGAAGTAGTTCAGGATTGTTTTTTGAAGCAGTTTGTGACAGAACCTACAAGGGGTAATAAACCTGCTTGACTTAGTTTTAGCAAACAATGAATCCCTTGTTAATAATTTAGAAGTTTCAGAGGAACTGGGTGCTAGCGACCACAAATCAATTACATTTAGAAATTGAATGGAAGTATGTAGTAGGGATAACTCAGTAACAGCCCAGATTTTCCCCTTAGCAGATTACGATGGGCTTAGAAAGCATTTGTCATCTGTTGGACTGGGGTAACGAAGAGAGCTATCAATATGACGTTTTTCTGAATACTATACATGAGGCTCAAAGAACGTTTATCCCAATAAAGAAATTAGGGCAAATTGAATGACCCAAATGGATGAATAATAGGCTGAAATATCTACTAGGGCATAAGAAAGGAATTTATTGGCGTATCAAAAGAGTGAGGGTCATCTTATGAAACAGTATATTGATATTAAGAGGGACATTAAAAAGGGATAAGAAAAGCTAAAAGGGACTATGAAGTTAAAGTTGTTGGGATTCTAAAACAAACCCCAAAAAGTTTTTTCCAGGTATATAGAACAAAAGTCAGAGATAAGATAGGTCCCCTTAAAAATAACTATGGGCATCTTACTGACAAAGAGAATGAAATGTGCTCGATTCTAATAATTATTTTCTCTCGGTTTTTTACACGGGAAGACACTAAAAATATTCCAGTAATTAATTTTTATAGTGGGCCAGAAGATAAATTATGAAAACATCACAGTCAACTAGTGAAATGGTTGTGAAGCAGATAGACAGACTGAAGAAAAATAAGTCACGGGTCCTGATGGGTTTTTTCAAGGGTTCTTAAGGAATGCAAAATGGAACTCTGTGAACCATTAACTAACATTTTAATTTATCTCTTCAAGCAGGTGTAGTGTCTGTTTATGTGGAAGATGGCAAATGAAATTTCCCCTATTTTTAAAACAGGGAACAAGTCGTTACCGTCAAATTCCCGCCCAGTAAGCCTGACCTCAATTGTAGGCAAATTACTAGAGTCAATTATAGCTGAGATTATAAGAAGCCATCTCGATAAGCATAGCTTGATTAATGATACTCAGCATGGATTCACAAGAGGCCGGTCTTGTCTAACTAATTTATTAACTTTTTTGTAAAGCTTTTGAGGCTGTTGACCACGATAAAGAATTTGATATTATTTACTTAGATTTTAGTAAGGTTTTTAGAGAGTTCCTCACAAAAAACTGTTAAAGAAAGTGGGGAGCTCATGGCATTGGGGGATGGGTGCTCTCGTGGATCGAATCATGGCTCACAGACAGGAAGCAGTGTCCATAAATGGGGTTAAATCCGAGTGGGGATCGGTAAAAAAGCGGCGTTCCCAGGGGTCAGTCTTGGGCCCGTGTTGTTTATAATATATATCAATGATCTTGATGAAGGAATTTGTAGTGATATGAGCAAAAATTCGCGATAAAACAAAGATAGGTAAAGGGTAATTGATTCAAACGTAGATGTTAGGGAACTTCAGAAGGATTTAGACAAACTCTATTCTTGGTCAGAAAAGTGGCAGATGCAGTTCAAAGTAGATAAATGCAAGGTTCTGAAGCTTGGGAGTGTCCATAAACCCCAGCACTTACAAGTTAAATAATGTAGAACTTTAAACCATACAGATTGCGAAAAGGACTTGGGGGTTATGGTAAGCAGCAACCTTTAACCAAGACAGCAATGGGCCCAAGCGTACGTAAAAAGGCAATAGATTATTCTGATTTATATCAAGAAGTGTAAACAACAGAAGTCCAGAGGTCATACTGCAGCTTTTTAATCATAGTAAGGCCTCACCTAGATTATGCAGCTCAGTTTCTGGTTTTCCCTATTACAGAATGGACATAAAAATTCGTTAGAAAACATTCAGCGTTTGGATGACTAAATTAATACATAGCATTAGAAATCTTCCTTATGAAAAAAGATTGAAGACTCTTAAATTACATTCACTTGTTAGACAAAGAATGAGGGGAGCCCCTGATGAAGTGTTTAGTGGAAAAAAGGGGTATTTTAATAAAAGGGGATATTAATAAGGTTTGAGGTATCTCTCCAAGAGAGAACCCGCAGAAAAAAATTGGAGTTAAAAATTAAAAGTTTGATTTAGAAAGACAGGAAAGTTTGGTTTGGAAATGGGTAGTTGATGAGTGGAACAGTTCCTATTGGGTTATGAGGTAGGCCCTCAAGGAAGGTTCCTTTTTTGTTGGTGAGGGGTCTTGATTTAGGAAATTTGGGTTGTGCTCCCGTTCCCCCAAAATTTAAACCGAAAGCCCTTTCCCATCCCCCCCCAGGGCTGTTAATTTTCCCGGGTTTGCGCTTCCCCTTGATTGTATAATAAAAATAAAATTGAGGCTAGGACTTTGGGTTGTTTTAAGTTTAGGGGGATAAATACATGGTGGGGGGGGGTTGGTTTGAGTGGGACTTGCACTCAGAGCTTATTTCTTGGGTAGAGGGAAAAATTGGGTTGGCAAAGTTTTTTTAGTTGGATGAATTGTAAAGGACCTGCCTAGTAGGGGAAAAGGCCTGCGCAGTGTTTCCCCCTTTCTTTGTTTTATTGAACATTTAAAATGGTATAAAAAACCGACGGTTGTTAGGGAAGACAATATGCAACGTTAGGTATATTTATTTCGAAAAGTTTCTCCTACCAGTGGTTTTTCGTCGGACGAAAAGTTTATTGAAGCAGAAGAGACTTTAAGAGTGTAAATTTCCCCGTTTCCCTTTAAAGTTTTGAGGTGGTCAGTCCCTCAGTTGGAGAAGAGCTTGTTTCCAAAAGTCTGAAACATATGGCCGTGGTTCCCAAAAATTTTTCAGTTGTTACCCAATTTAACTCCACATAAAGCATTTACCCCCTTTCAAAAAGTTGTTATTATTGATTATATGGCAAAGTGAACTATACAGCCTCGCATACTTGTAATCCTAAAAAAACCATTAAAAAACGTAAGAACCACACAACATTATAAAAAAAAATTAAATAATGCTAAAAAATTCACGAAACAGGGGGTAAATACTAACTTTAGCCAGGGAGTACAATACATACAGCTTATGTCTACCTCGGCTGATGCTAAGTTTTAAACTGCGGTGAAAAGGGCAGCCTCAGGAAGTGAGTGAGTTTTTGGGACGGCGATCTGGGTACTGAGTGATTTTGTCCGAAGCATACTTGTAAAAATTTTTGGGTTTCCCACGCTTAGTATATATTTTTTATTTTTAATACGTATATTATTTTTGATGTTTAGTTTTGGGTTTTAAATTTAAATTTCTTATTTTTGGTTTACTTTACAACTTTAAAACAAAAACAAAAGTTAACAATAATCCTCAAAGGGTACGCATTGTTTTTTTGATTTTCGAATTCATAACTTTTTTTTTTGTCACCCTCCATTACCCCCCCAAAAATGGTTAAATTACCCCAGGGGGTGATTTACCCCCAGTTTGGGGAACCCTGCATTTTGGAGTTGAAGTGACAGGTGGGCTTTATATAGGCCAGGAGGTGGACGTGGTAAAGTAGAACGCAGATGTTGGGGGGTCGGTCCCTTCCCAAAACCAGCCCTTTTCCTGAAAAAGGGTTTTCGAAATGATTTTAGGCTTACCCAAAATACCTTGTGTTGCGTGTTGACAGATTTAAATTAAAGGTTAAAATACCGAAAGGTTGTTAGGTAAGACACATATGCAACAGTTAGGTTCAGAGAACCGACATGTCGGTTCTCTGAACCATTCATCTACAAATCTGTCAGACACTGCAACTTCTTGGGATCTTATTACTTAGGAGTTCTTCGCTTGCCTAATTCTTGGGCACGACCTACTTCCACATTGAACAAATGTGACACGACCTATGACTGATGCACCTCTCCTACCATACGGTTTATAAGCTGCTTCTCCGCTGATATGCCGTATTCTATTCAAGATTGATGGACTGAACACATCGACTCAAGGTTGAGAGACTGATTACCTCATTCTCCTCCTGTTCTTCAAGTTTCTCCTACGTTTGGACTGATGAAGCCACTGTGTGGCGAAACGTTTCCTCAATAAAGATACCCAAGAGTTGCACATGTGTCTAATTTATCAAAGAAGGTAGTGGCACGCCCACTGTGAGCTAATGGTTGAGCTAATTCCCGTACACTACCTGCTTTACTCAGCTACTCAGCAATATTGGACAGATCTGGGAGGACAGGGCAGCACACCTTGTGTATCTTGCAGTCAAGAACCTGAGGATGATGCTGCCGATGATCGCCTGTTACCTCTATTAAAATGTGATGACACTCTCTGTGAGGGAGAAGCCCTTAAAAAGTGAGGACTACGGTTATTCTGACACCCAGGAGCCATTAGCGTATTGCTGCCTGCACTACCGTCTTGCAGTCTGAGATTAAACTTCAGTTTGTCGGGCCTGATTTGCTTTAATTTCTACTCCTGTGATTCTCCAAACTTCAACCTATACCAGGTAAAGTTAATACCTTACCTGGTGAAGGTTGAAGTCTGGAGAATCATTTCACCTCCATTCTTCTCCTGATCAGCTCTGCTGCTGGCCTGGTCAACCAGGTAGACGATAGTATTTGGAGCAAGATCCCTGTCACGGGATATTTGGGATATAACGACTCCTCATCTCTTTGAAATTCTAAGTATGGTACCGCGACTAAGTACTGGCAGGATTTCCAGAATATCGGACGAACACCGCCACCCAGGATAACCTACACCACTTCTATGGAAAATTTTCTAGGGTGTTTACCTGTATGTACCTCAACATTATATACATACCAGTAATCTCATTGGGAGACAATCATATTGTTTACCGTAGTCACCCCGTGTAGACATGTGAGAAAACTTAACCACCCCTGGTCGCACCAAGTGGTCCCCTCGACCTCACAATCTTATCCATATCTATCCGAGACCAGTATGGATTGGGTAGCACCCACAAGTACGGTGCTACTAATTAATTGTGGACTGTATAGATTATATTAGTTTAACTGAATGAAGGGGGGGGGGTAGGACACACCTGGATACATCCGTCAAGGAAAACATTTGTACATAATCCCACTACTTACCAGATGTTCTCTGGTGGTCACTTGATGTAGCTGGATCACTCGTAACCTATCTAATTATAACATACACTACTGGCCAGTCTAAGGTTGCTATAACTAGAAGGGTTACTTACTGTGGGTGATTGATATTCCTCATTTCTTGATTCACCATCTCATTTTCGATGTCCTGCTACACCGACACGATTCTCATTCCAGCAGGACGAGGTATCCGCTGGTTTGTCCTGCTTTAGACGTCGTGACTCAAGGAGTTTCCCTTTCCTCGTCTCGTTAACAACGAGGTCTAACGTGTTCACTCGGAGCAAACGACTTATTTCACTTCACATATTCTCTTAACTTAGCGTTATTATCATTAATTACATTACAATTCACAAGCCGATTTAACGTCTCATAACTATTATACAAACTAGAGGTCACTCCATTAAGATCTGAGACCGATGAGTGCTGATTAATCCAAGGGTAATTTTCCCCAGGACACAGTCCATTGTGACGCGTCAGTCACCCGCTCCTTCTCTTATCACACTTTTACCACTCTATTACTGTGGTCCCGTAAATCCTGTTCCCTCACTCTCCACCAGGAACAATTACGACACTTCTTATAATGAAATGAGGCCTGTATTAATCCTTAGGCCACTGTGAACGTCAATTTCGTGGTTCCATGTTTTCTCAGCTTCCTCACCACCATTCAAAACAATACGCGCCCTCCCCCCCGCACATCCGCGCATGCGCAAAGGGAACTCTTGGTTCTACTCTTATTTTCAAATACATTTTTGACCCATATAGACACATTAAACACCTATTAGGCACTATAGTTTCGGAAAATCAAAAAATTTTCCACACTGCGGCCGGGCGGAGGTCGTTGCTAGACGACTTACATAATGTGGAGTACAATTTTCCCATCTTCACTGGCCACCCATATTTATTGAACCCTCAAAATGGACTAATTAGTGTTCCATTCTCTCAGGGGCATAAGCCTATGCTCCCTGGATTAATTTATTGGGCATACTGGAATTTTGAGACTTTAACAATAACAAGTCTCTCAGTATCCCAAGTCAGCCCCAGCACATTACTGCATATAGGCACCAACTCCATGGCCATCCATATTTATTGAACCCTCAAAATGGACTAATTAGTGTTCCATTCTCTCAGGGGCATAAGCCTATGCTCCCTGGATTAATTTATTGGGCATCTGGAATTTTGAGACTTTACCAATAACAAGTCTCTCAGTTATCCCAAGTCAGCCCCAGCACATTACTGCATATAGGCACCAACTCCATGGCCATCTATATTTATTGATCCCTCAAAATGGACTAATTAGTGTTCCATTCTCTCAGGGGCATAAGCCTATGCTCCTGGATTATTTATTGGGCATACTGGAATTTTGAGACTTTAACAATAACAAGTCTCTCAGTATCTCCAAGTCAGTCCCAGCACATTTCTTCATTATTTCATTAACCCCTTCACATATCCTCATTTAGTTCCTCTTCATGTTGACGTCACACCCGGAAATTGTCCACATAAGATTATTTACCCAATTACTCGCTCAGTGGACCGCCTGTGCATTTAAGGTGTGCATTTATCGTCGCCTGAAGTAAGAACAATTTATTATTTAACTGCTTATTAATTATATCATTATAAGCAGTCAACAATTTTGGTGTCTTGCTCAGTTCGCAGAGCTGGGCCCTTTAACTGTCCATACGCCATCCTATAATTAGTAGGTAATTCTGGACGGTCAAGCTTACACGGAAGTCGCACCCAGTAATGTCCAGATTTCACATTTAACATCCTTCAGGTATTGTTCCTGAGTAAAGGAATCATTTGGACTTTCCTCATTATACATTAATCCCTATGCTGTCCAGCTCCCACAAATTAGACTGGTTCAACATCATTCTCGATAGAAGAATACTTGTACTGGGTTGACCTTTCATGAGTAAGACACCGTGACGTATTCACTACTTCCTCTAGATCATTATTACTAGGCGGTAGTCTGCCATATATTACATGGCCCGTACCAGTGTTGAGGAGAGTGACGCCGTATGGTTTTGGATTTATGCCCTTTATCCTGAATTTTTACATCCAACACCGTCAAGGCTACCTCAGCTAGGCCATCATTATTGCCATTAGCTGCAACCTTTACATCAGTCACTGTAGTGTCAGGGTTATTAACATTATCATTATTGTCACCATTATTATAAGAATCACATACAACCCTGCACATAACTGTATGGTGCTTTCCCTTGTTGCATTGATAGCAACTGTTCAATTTGGTATGACAATCCTTTACATTATGATTGTCTAGACATCTGATAAATCTGTCAAGTTCTTTCATTCTTTCCACTTTAATGTCCCATGAATTACAGGCATTACAATTTTTAGTGAAATGAGTACCCTGGCAGAAGAGGCAGTCTCTCTTTTCCTTGCCTGACCTCTTATTAACCGGGTTACACTTACCGAGGTACTTATTCCTCTTACCTTGATGTGTGAGGAACCACTATTACTGATTCCTGACTTGATATGTGCCTATTTAACTCTTAACTATGATTATTACCACTGGGATTAATTTTCCCTTTTGAGACTTGACAGATACTTCAGCGTCATTATGTGTTATATCCTTAGAACTGTTTGGCTGGCTGGTCTGCAATTGAACAATTAATTCCTGCCGACCTAGTCTGATTTCTCCAGACCGTACTATGAGGTTTTGGCAAACCCACCCTTTGCATTAATAGGTTGATCAACTGCCTGGCTTACACCCTTTAATTTATTCAAAGCCTTACTTTTACAAGACAGTTTTTCTTCCAATTCGTAATGTTGATTAATTAAAACATTCATTTCCATTCCATCTGCACAATTCTCTAGCAGATCTCTTTCACAGTCTTTAAACCAACAATTTGTACCAATCAAATCTACTCTCTAAAGCATCTAAATATAACTTTAATTCATTAGGGTTCACGGTTCTTTGATTCACTAAATCAAATGCCTTCGTCACATGGCTTTTAATAGCCTGTAATGATGCTTTCATTACTCTAAAATTCACGGACTTGTCAGCCACATTAACTCCATTAGATCCAGTCATGGTTAGAGAATTATTAATCACTGATTATACAACTTAAGTAGGCGCCTTATAAGAGTAATTCTTGCACTTTACTCTTGTATATATCCTAGCCACACATGTGCTAGCAATTAATTGGGCTAATTGTCATCCATCACACGATCGATTAAACTTGTGCACCCTTCACCCACTTCCTTCAATCAGTCACTTAATTATTAAGTAATTAATTCAATTAATTTTTTCACTGATTGCATCCGGTTCGAAGGACCAACGGGCAGATATGGAAAATTTTCTAGGGTGTTTACCTGTATGTACCTCAACATTATATACATACCAGTAATCTCATTGGGAGACAATCATATTGTTTACCGTAGTCCCCCGTGTAGACATGTGAGAAAACTTAACCACCCCTGGTCGCACCAAGTGGTCCCTCGACCTCACAATCTTATCCATATCTATCCGAGACCAGTATGGATTGGGTAGCACCCACAAGTACGGTGCTACTAATTAATTGTGGACTGTATAGATTATATTAGTTTAACTGAATGAAGGGGGGGGGTAGGACACACCTGGATACATCCGTCAAGGAAAACATTTGTACATAATCCCACTACTTACCAGATGTTCTCTGGTGGTCACTTGATGTAGCTGGATCACTCGTAACCTATCTAATTATAACATACCACTACTGGCCAGTCTAAGGTTGCTATAACTAGAAGGGTTACTTAACTGTGGGTGATTGATATTCCTCATTTCTTGATTCACCATCTCATTTTCGATGTCCTGCTACACCGACACGATTCTCATTCCAGCAGGACGAGGTATCCGACTGGTTTGTCCTGCTTTAGACGTCGTGACTCAAGGAGTTTCCCTTTCCTCGTCTCGTTAACAACGAGGTCTAACGTGTTCACTCGGAGCAAACGACTTATTTCACTTCACATATTCTCTTAACTTAGCGTTATTATCATTAATTACATTACAATCACAAGCGATTTAACGTCTCATAACTATTATACAAACTAGAGGTCACTCCAATTAAGATCTGAGACCGATGAGTGCTGATTAATCCAAGGGTAATTTTCCCCCAGGACACAGTCCATTGTGACGCGTCAGTCACCCGCTCCTTCTCTTATCACACTTTTACCACTCTATTACTGTGGTCCCGTAAATCCTGTTCCCTCACTCTCCACCAGGAACAATTACGACACTTCTTATTATGAAATGAGGCCTGTATTAATCCTTAGGCCACCGTGAACGTCAATTTCGTGGTTCCATGTTTTCTCAGCTTCCTCACCACCATTCAAAACAATACGCGCCCTCCCCCCCGCACATCCGCGCATGCGCAAAGGGAACTCTTGGTTCTACTCTTATTTTCAAATACATTTTTGACCCATATAGACACATTAAACACCTATTAGGCACTATAGTTTCGGAAAATCAAAAAATTTTCCACAACTTCTTCTAAAACATCATATTAGATCATTCTAGACATAAGGTACTCCTGTCTCAGCATCACACTGCAACCACAGTGGCCGATTTTATTTTACTTAATTTTAATTAAAATCATTGGAAAATTATGTAAGTTATTATTCCTGAAGTTATTACGTATTTATTTTTCCATACTTTTGTTCAGGCAGAAGGCGTTCCCAAGATACTTTTTCTTTGGGGAGCCACTAGGATGTCGATAAATTAGACACATGTGCAACTCTTGGGTATCTTTATTAAGGAAACGTTTCGCCACACAGTGGCTTCATCAGTCCATACGTAGGAGAAACTTGAAGAACAGGAGGAGAATGAGGTAATCAGTCCCTCAACCTTGAGTCGATGTGTTCAGTCCATCAGTCTTGTGTTCAGTCCATCAAGACTGATGGACTGAACACATCGACTCAAGGTTGAGGGACTGATTACCTCATTCTCCTCCTGTTCTTCAAGTTTCTCCTACGTATGGACTGATGAAGCCACTGTGTGGCGAAACGTTTCTTCAATAAAGATACCCAAGAGTTGCACATGTGTCTAATTTATCACTGGGATGTCATCACATGGAAAAACACAGGTCAGGATCTGTTCTGGAATTCGTTCCTGTACCTATAGTCATAGCTTGGTTAGTCTCTCTGCCTTCCTTGGATGGTGCCTAAGGTGGTTTTTGTCGGCAGTGGATGGGGACCCTAAGCATCGAACCTTCGTGATGACTTTTGATAATTCTTTGGATAATCTTCCACTTGCATGGCATAGTGCCATACAAGTGGAAAATGGAAATGTAATACCTATTTAGAAGGCAGGTGATAGTCCTTTAGCTTCGAATTATAGACCAATAAGTTTTACCACTGCAGTGGAAATTTTGTGAAATCAATAATTGCCGAAGTAATTTGTAGCCATCTTGAAAAGCATAAATTGATTAAGAAGCGATCAAGATACCTTGACCTAAACATTTGCTGTCAACTGTATCCTAGTGTTTGCTTATGAGTCTGTTTAATAAAATTGTCGATATCAATTAGGAAGGGTGATACCATCCTAGTGAAGACCATCCAAACAACTCTTGCTAGTGAAAGTCATACTGACACCTGAAGCTGGCTCTTGTTGTGTCAATACTTCAGGTATCCTGACACCTGAGGCTGGCTCTTGTTGTGTCAATACTTCAGTGGTGACCAGTACTTAACTCAGTGGTGACCTGTACTTAACTCTGTGAAGAAGTGTCTTGTGTGCTCCCATGGACTGAACCAAGATGCCCTCCATCGAGCAACTTTACCAGCAACTTAAGGAAGAATTGAGGGTAGCGAAGATGGAGATACGGCGATTGACCGAGGAAAACAAGAGGATTCGTAGTAGTCCTCCTGTTTCGAGTCCTCAGGTCAAGAAGAGATCGTGGTCAGTGGCTGTACAGCAGGGGACGACGAAGTTGACGATCAAGAAGACGAATGGAAAGCCAGAAACGATGAAAAAGAAAGAGACTGCTGTGGAAACTCCTGTGGAAACCTCCAACGCATTCTCGGTGCTACCCGACGAATGTGAGTCGACTACTGGGATCGTCACGACGAACGACAACAAGGAAGGTAAGAATATTGTTGTTTTTGGGGATAGCCAGGTTAGATACATGGATAGGGCATTCTGCTTGAAGGACAGGAGTAGGAGACAGAGGGTTTGCTTTCCTGGGGCTGGGATGGAGGACATTGTTAGCCGGCTTGACAGCATCATGAATGGTAATGGGATCAATTCTATTATTTGCCTCAGTGCTGGAGGCAATGATGTAGGCAAGTGTAGAAGTGAGGATTTAGTTATAAAGTTCAGGACAGCTATAGAATTAATTAGGAAGAAGGGGGCGCCCTGTTATATGTGGCATTTTGCCAAGAAGAGGTGTTGGTAATGAATGGTGGTCCAGAGCAATTGGTATTAATTGTTGGCTGGATAAACACAGTAAGGATAATGCAATACCATTCATTGACAACTGGGACAACTTCTATGGCCGAAATGACATGTATGCCAGGGATGGGGTTCACTTATCCAGGGCAGGTGTGGGTTTTCTTGCTAACTCAGTTGAGGGGGTTGTTAGGACTTTAAATGGATTAGTTGAGGTATGGGTTTAGAAATGATAAATAATGAGTTGGTATATTACTTATGCTCTGATTTTAAAGAATTTAATAGTAACTGTTGGGTAATGGGGTAATGATAACTCAGAAATTGTTTAAAAAAAAAAATTTGAATAGGAAAAATGTGCAGAAAAAAAAAAACTTGAGGGTTTTTTATGGTAACAGTCGAAGTGCAAGAAAAAAAAATTAATGAACTACGTTTCGGTGCATATGCTGGGAACTTTGATATCTTGCATTACTGAAACGGGGAAAGTTTTTTAAAGAGTCGGGATATGACGTTGAGTGTAATATTCGGGGATTTAAGTTGTTCAATGGGATAGATGTAATGGGAAGGGGGAGGAGTTGCTTGTTGTACGAAAAAATATTAATTGTTGCATAAAAACAGGTATAAAAATAGAGGGGAGCAGTAACAGAGTCTGGGAGAGTTGTGGGGGTCAAAAAAAACAATTCTAGGTGTAATTACGACCCAGGTTGGATACGATAGGGGAGACTTCTTTGGGCGAAATTGTTAGGGCTTCTGGACACAGAACATAGTCCAGTGGGGGGACTTTAACTTTAGTAAAATTGACTGGAATTCTTTGACAGGAAATCTGAGTCCAAGATTTTAGGGAAACGTTCAGGATTGCTTTTGAAACAGATGAACTGAGCCTCCCAGGGGTAAAATTTGCTAGACCTGTCTTGTCAAATAAGGAAACACTCGTGATAATCTGGAGGTCACTGAAGAGGGGGCGCAAGTGATCACAAATCCTCACTTTTAGCATTAATTGGGAATGCAAGAAAAATGTAAACGTAAAAATCCCTGATTTTCGTTCTGCCGATTTAATGGATTAGGGAAACATCTGTCTAATCTTGTTTGGGGTTATCAGAAATGATTTTTTGACGAAATCATACTTATGAATATAAGGGGTTGCTTTTATGTTGTTTTCTTAATAATTTTTCACAGTGCCCCGAGTATATACATTCCCCCGAGAGAAAAGGGCTAATAATAAGACCCAAAAGGGTTACAGTGGCAAAGCATCTATTAGGGAGAAAACGGGAATTTATAGGCGCATAGAAGATGAGAGGTTAACCTTACTGACCAATATGTTCAGCTTAAAAGAGAAATAAAAAGGGGGTTAGAAAGGCTAAACGTGACTATGAAAAATTTGAGTTTCTAAAAATCAAAGACTAATCAAAGGGGTTCTTTCAAGTGTATAGGACGAAGTGAAGGGAAAAAAAAGGGGGGGGCCCCGGGAAAATGGGAAGGACAGCTGACGGATAATGAATGGAAAAGTGTTCCTTATTTTTAATGACTATTTTTTGTAGTTTTTTTCACAGGAAGATGTAAAAAAGATTCCAGTAATAACAATTATTTAGTTCTGAGAATTTAAATTTTAATTTATGTCAGAGGGACATGGATTAAACGATAGACAAAATGAAAAAAAAAGTCCCTGGACCCGATGGTTGTTTTTCAGGGTATTAAAAGGGAAAGCAGCAGAGCTTGTCAGCCCTTAAAGAGGTATTCAATGCACCATCCTTACGGTGTTGTGCCCGGTTGTGGAAGATTCTAATGTGGTTCCATATTCAAATCGGGGGTAAGTCCCCTCCTTCAAATTACCGCCAATAAGCGAATCATAGTGGCAAATTATTTGAATCAAAAAATAGCTGGCTTATCAGAAGTCACTTTAAGAGCATAAATGTAAAAGAAACTAGCGTGGGTTCACGAGAGGTCGTTCCTGCCTGCAAACTTATGACGTTCTTCAATAGAAATCTGAGGCGTTGACAGTGATAAGGAATATGATATTGTTTATTTGGATTTAGTAAAGCCTTCAAAAGAGTACCCCACAAGGACTTTAAGAAAAGTGGAGCTCTGGATAGGAGGTAAAATTCTACATGGCTTTAGGGATGGCTTTCCCAAAAAAAGAGGAGTTACCTTTTAAAGGAGTGGAAAAACTGAATGGGGTTAGTCCTAGTGGATTCCCAAGGATCAGTTTAGGCCCTCTTTTTCATAAATTTTCTTTTAATGACCTTGATGAAGGGATTTCGAGTGAACGAGTAAAATTTTTTGAACAAAAAATAGGGCCCTATAATTCACTCTGAGGGGATATCAATGAACTCCGGACGATTTGGACAAATTAAAGTCTTGGTCGAAAAAAGGCAGATGAAGCTCAATGTGGATAAGGTAAGGTACTTGCCCTTGGTAATGAAAATAACCCCCGAAGCTATAAACTAGGTGAAGTAGGCTTGATATAAAATGTGAAAAAACTTGAGAGTCATGGTAAGCAGAAAACAAAGCCAAGACAGAAGGCCTTGTGTGCGCAACAAGGCCAACAGATTACTTTGGGTTTTCTA
>NC_069433.1:38788431-38827524 GCF_026875155.1 Cherax quadricarinatus | reverse complement strand
GGGTCCTCCCCCTGTGGAATGAGTGGGTTGGGTGTAGCAGGAACATCGAAAATGAGATGGTGAATCAAGAAATGAGGAATATCAATCACCCACAGTTAAGTAACCCTTCTAGTTATAGCAACCTTAGACTGGCCAGTGTGGTATGTTATAATTAGATAGGTTACGAGTGTTTCCAGCTACATCAAGTGACCACCAGAGAACATCTGGTAAGTAGTGGGATTATTACAAATGTTTTCCTTGACGGATGTATCCAGGTGTGTCCTACCCCCCCCCCTTCATTCAGTTAAACAAATATAATTTACAGTCCACAATTAATTAGTAGCACCGTACTTGTGGGTGCTACCCAATCCATACTGGTCTCGGATAGATATGGAAAAGATTGGAGGTCGAGGGGACCACTTGGTGCGACCAGGGGTGGTTAAGTTTTCTCACATGTCTAACACGGGGTGACTACGGTAAAAAAATATGATGTTCTCCAAGGGAGATTACTGGTATGTATATAATGTTGAGGTACATACAGGTAAAACACCCTAGAAAATTTTCCATAGAGTGTGTGGGTTTTTCTGGGGTGGCGGTGTTCGCCGATATTCTGGAATCCTGCCATACTTAGTCGCGGTTACCATACTTAGAATTTCAAAGAGATGAGGAGTGTTTAAAATTTCCCAAATATCCCGGGTGACAGGGATCTTGCTCCAAATACTATCGTCTACCCTGGTTGCCAGGGCCCACAGCAGAGCTGATCAGGAGAAGAATGGAGGTGAAATGATTTTTCCAGACTTAAAACCTTCACCAGGTAAGGTATTAAACTTTACCTGGTATAGGTTGAATTTTGGAGAATCACAGGAGTAGAAATTAAAGCAAATCAGGCCGACAAACTGAAGTTTAATCTCAGACTCCCAAGACGGTAGTGCAGGCAGCAATACCTAATGGCTCCTGGGTGTCAGAATAACCGTAGTCCTCACTTTTTAGGGCTTCTCCCTCACAGAGAGTGTCATCACATTTTAATAGAGGTAACAGGCGATCATCGGCAGCATCATCCTCAGGTTCTTGACTGCAAGATACACAAGGTGGCTCCCCTGTCCTCCCAGATCTGTCAATATTGCTGAGTAGCGGTAGTAAAGCAGGTAGTGTAGGGGAAATTAGCTCAACCATTAGCTCACGTGGGCGTGCCACACCTTCTTTGATAAATTAGACACATGTGCAACTCTTGGGTATCTTTATTGAGGAAACGTTTCGCCACACAGTGGCTTCATCAGTCCAAACGTAGGAGAAACTTGAAGAACAGGAGGAGAATGAGGTAATCAGTCTCTCAACCTTGAGTCGATGTGTTCATTTCCATCAATCTTGAATAGAATACGGCATATCAGCGGAGAAGCAGCTTATAAACCGTATGGTAGGAGAGGTGCATCAGTCATAGGTCGTGTCACATTTGTTCAATGTGGAAGTAGGTCGTGCCCAAGAATTAGGCAAGCGAAGAACTCCTAAGTAATAAGATCCCAAGAAGTTGCAGTGTCTGACAGATTTGTAGATGAATGGTTCAGAGAACCGACATGTCGGTTCTCTGAACCTAACTGTTGCATATGTGTCTTACCTAACAACCTTTCGGTATTTTATACCACTTTAATGTTCAATCTGTCAGACACTGCAACACAAGGGTATCTTGGTACAGACCTGAAATCTACTTCGACAACCTCTTCTAGTGAAAACGGCTGGATTTGAGAGGGACCTGACCTCCCAACATCTGCGTTCTACTAGTGACCTACGTCTCACCTCCTGGCGCTATATAAAGCTCCATCCTGTCACTTCAACTCCATATTGCAGTGGTTCCCAAACTGGGGGTAAATCACCCCCTGGGGGTAATTTAACCATTTTTGGGGGGTAATGGAGGGGTGACAGAAAAAAAGTTATGAATTCTGAAAATCAAGAAAACAATGCGGTACCCGGTATGAGGATTATTGTTAACTTTGTCTTTGTATATAAAGTTGTAAAGTAAACCTATTATAAGTAAGTAATAAAGTTAAACCAAATAACAATAAACATCAAAAACTAATATACAGTATTAGAAAAGAAGAAATATATAGCTAAGCGTGTGGAAACCCAAAAGTATTTTGACAAGTATGCTTCGGGACAAAAGTCACTCAGTAGCCCAGATCGACCTGCCCAGTAACGTCACTCACTTCCTGAGGCTGCCTCTATTTCACACTGTCAGTTTATCTTGGAGCATCAGCCGAGGTAGACATAAGCTGGTATGTATGTGTACTGCCCTGTGCAGTATATAGTTAGTTTTTTACCACTGTTACTGTGAATTTGTAGCTATTATTAATTTTATATATAATGTATGTGTGGTTCTTACGTTTTCAATGGTTTTGCTAGGATTAGCAGAGTATGCGAGGCTGTATACGTTCACGTTTAGCCATATATATCAATAATAACAACATTTTGTGAAAGGGGTAACATGCTTTATGTGGCATGTTAAATTGGGTAACAAGCTGAAAAAGTTTGGGAACCACTGCCATATTGTTTCAGACTTTGGAACAATGCTCTTCTCCAGACTGAGGGACTGACCACCTCAAAACATTAAGGATGACGGACTGATTACATCGTCTTCAAGTCTCTTCTGCTTCTATCAACTTTTCTGTACTCGACTGAAGAAGCCTACTGTGTAGGAGAAACATTTCGAAATAAATATACCTAACTGTTGCATATGTGTCTTACCTAACAACCTGTCGGTATTTTATACCACTTTAATGTTCAATAAGAACATAAGAAAGGAGGAACACTGCAGCAGGCCTGTTGGCCCATACTAGGCAGGTCCTTTACAATTCATCCAACTAACAAAACATTTGCCCAACCCAATTTTCAATGCTACCCAAGAAATAAGCTCTGATGTGCAAGTCCCACTCAAATCCAACCCCTCCCACTCATGTACTTATCCAACCTAAACTTGAAACTACCCAAAGTCCTAGCCTCAATATTATTATTATTATTACAATCAAGGGGGAAGCGCTAAACCCGGAGGATTATACAGCGCCTGGGGGGGGGATGTGGAAGGCATTCAGGCTTAATTTGGGGAACTGGAGCACAGATCCAATTCCCTAAATCAAGAGCCCCTCACCAACATCAAGGAACCTTCCTTGAGGGGCCTAGCCTCAATAACCCAACTAGGTAGACTGTTCCACTCATCAACTACCCTATTTCCAAACCAATACTTTCCTGTCTTTTCTAAATCTAAACTTATATAATTTAACTCCATTACTGCGGGTTCTCTCTTGGAGAGATATCCTCAAGACCTTATTAATATCCCCTTTATTAATACCTTTCTTCCACTAATACACTTCGATCAGGTCTCCCCTCATTCTTCGTCTAACAAGTGAATGTAACTTAAGAGTCTTCAATCTTTCTTTATAAGGAAAAATTTCTAAAGCATGTATTAATTTAGTCATTACGCTGAATGTTTTTAAACGAATTTATGTCCATTCTGTAATTGGAGACCAAATGAGCGCAAAATTAGGTGGGGCCTTACTAAGATGTATAAAGCTCAGTATGACCTCTGGACTTCTGTTGCTTACACTTTTTTAAAATAAAAAAATAAAATAATTTTGTTTATTACGTAGCTTAGGCATTGCTGTTTTGGGTTAAAGGTTGCTGCTTCCATAACCCCCAAGCCCTTTTCGCAATCTGTTGGCTAAGTTCACATTATTTAATTTAAGTGCTAGGGTTTGGACACTCCCCGTTTCAAAACCCTTGCATTTTCTACATTAATGCATCGCCACTTTTCTGACCAAGAATAGAGTTTGTCTAAACCTTCGGAAGTTCCCTAACATCTATTTTGAATCATTTCCCCCTATCTTTGGTTATGGGGGAATTTGCTCATATCACTAAAATTTCCCTTTCATCAAGATCATTGATTATATTATAAACAACAAGGGGCCCAAACTGACCCCGGGGAACGCCGCTTTTTACCGATCCCCACTCGGTTTAAAACCCCTTTATGGACACTGCTTCCTGTCTGTGACCCATGATTCGACCACGAGAGCACCCATCCCCCAATGCCATGACTGCCCCTTTCTTTAACGTCTTTTTTTGAGGGAATCTCTCAAAAGCCCTTCTAAAATTAAGTAATAATTCAAATTCTTTATCTGGTCCAGCCTCAAAAGCTTTTCTAAAGAAAGTTAATAAATTAGTTAGACAAAACCGGGCCCCCTTTTTTGAATCCATGCTGAGTAAACATTAAACAAACTATGCTTATCGGATGGCTTCTTATAATCTCAGCTAAATTGACTCTAGTAATTTGCCTACAATTGAGGGCAGGCTTTTGGGCGGGAATTTTGACGGTAACGACTTGTTCCCCCGTTTTAAAAATAGGGAAATTACATAGCCATCTTCCAATACAACCAAAACCCTTGAAGAGATAAATTAAAAATGTTAGTTAATGGTTTCCCGAGTTCCATTTTGCATTCCCTTAAAAACCCTTGAAAAAACCTATCAGGGCCCCGGTGACTTATTTTGCTTCAGTCTGTCTACTGCTTCACAACCCTTTCCTAGTGATGTGATGTTACATAATTTACTTCTGGGCCCCCTATAAAATTAATTACTGGAATATTATTAGTGTCTTCCTGTGTAAAAACCGAGAGAAAATAATATTTAGAATCGAGCACTTTTATTCTCTTTGTCAGTAAGATGCCCCTAGTTATTTTTAAAAAGGGACCTATTTATCTTGACTTTTTTTCTATATACCCGGAAAAAAACTTTTTTTTTTAGTTTTTAGAAAACCCTAGCAACTTTAACTTTATAGTCCCTTTTAGCTTTTCTTATCCCCTTTTTAATGTCCCTCTTAATATCAATATACTGTTTCATAAGATGACCCTCACCTCTTTTGATACGCCTATAAATTCCTTTCTTATGCCCTAGTAGATATTTCAGCCTATTATTCATCCATTTTGGGTCATTTCTATTTGACCTAATTTCTTTATATGGGATAAACGTTCTTTGAGCCTCATGTATAGTATTCAGAAAACTGTCATATTGATAGCTCTCTTCGTTACCCCAGTCAACAGATGACAAATGCTTTCTAAGCCCATCGTAATCTGCTAAGCGAAAATCTGGGACTGTTACTGAGTTATCCCTACTATCATACTTCCATTCAATGCTAAATGTAATTGATTTGTGGTCGCTAGCACCCAGTTCCTCTGAAACTTCTAAATTATTAACAAGGGATTCATTGTTTGCTAGAACTAAGTCAAGCAGGTTATTACCCCTTGTAGGTTCTGTCACAAACTGCTTCAAAAAACAATCCTGAACTACTTCTAAGAAGTATGAATCTTAATTCCCAGTCAAGAAATTCCAATCAATATGACTAAAGTTAAAGTCTCCTAGAATTACTACATTATCGTGCCTTGTGGCCCTAACGATTTCCTCCCATAGTAGTCTCCCTTGGTCCCTACCTAAGTTTGGGGGACGGTATATCACACCTAAAATTAATTTTTCATACCCCTCTGAAAATTCTATCCAAACAGACTCTGTATGTGTTACTTTAGACTTAATACCCGTTTTTATGCAACAATTCAAGCAATCACTGACATACAATGCCACCCCACCTCCCTTCCAGTCAATTTAAAACCCTGGAACAATTTAAAACCCTGAATGTGACATTCCGCCATCATGTCCCGGCTTTTTTAATTAAACCACGTCTCAGTTAAGGCAAATACATCAATGTTACCTGCACTAGCAACTAGTCTCAACTCGTCCATTTATTCCTAGCACTGTGACTATTTGTGTAATACATATTTAAAGATGCTTGCTATTTCTCTGACCAGTGTCTCCCTACGCATTTCAGATATATTGACCTCTTTTAGCCGCTCTGTTATTCTTTTCCGTCGCCTGTAAAGGGAGCGCCTGTCTCTTTCTATTTTACATCTACTCCTCCTTTTTCTTAGAGGAATAAGCCTTGTGCATACATCGAGTGCCTCCGAGTTAATCTGTTATAGGCGTAAGTTGGGGTCTGTGTTGCTTAGTATATCTTCCCAGCTCATATCCGTTAGGACTTGGTTTACTTGGTCCCACTTTATGTTTTTGTTATTGAAGTTGAATTTGGTGAATGCTCCCTCGTGACTAGTCTCATTATGTCGGTCTGGGGCTCCACGCATACATGTCTGAACCTCAATTATGTTGTGATCTGAGTATATTGTTTTTGATATGGTGACATTTCATATCAGATCATCATTGTTAGTGAAGATGAGGTCTAGTGAGGGTAGCAAGAGAGTGAAATAGAAAGGGCTGAGGGTATCAGAGTTTGTGAAGCCAGTTGTTGTCAAAAAGTCAATGAGAGAGTCCGGATGAAAGGTGGGTCCATCAGCGAGAAGGGAAGGTAAAGAGAGAGCGGCAGAGCGAAGATGATGATGGAGGTAAATTCTGCATGCTCTCTGATAAAGTGGGCAGTCTAACAGAATGTTGCTGACTGATAATGGAACCTGACAATTCTCACAGAGAGGAGCAGGGAGCCTCTCCATAAGATATCCATGAGTAAGACGAGTATGGCCAATGCGAGGATGAAGAGAGTAGTCTTCCAATCTCGACACTGGTGACAAGAAGATGGCCAGTAACCTATACTTGGTTTAATAGAATGAAGTTTGTTACCGAGCAGAGAAGACCAACGTTGTTGCCAACGGGTGTGAAGGTGGGTAGCTATTGCAGCAAAATAGTCCATAAATGGAACACCCCTATATGAAACTGGTAGGTCATGTAATGCTGACCACGCAGCAGTGTCTGCCTGTTCATTGTCCTGTACGTCAACATGGCCAGGGACCCAACAAAAAACAATATCTTTATGCTTGGTAAAGGTGTGGCATAGCCAAAGTTGGATACAGAGGACTAAGGGGTAAGGTGCATCAAATTTCTGTATAGCCTGTAAAGCACTAAGGGAGTCTGAGACAACCACAAATGATGACACAGGCATAGATGCAATATGGATAAGTGCTGCAAGGATGGCATACAATTCAGCAGTAAAAATACTAGTCAAAGATAGTAAATGCCCTCGTACGATGTTGTCCGGAAACACTGCTGCGAATCCTACACCATCAGAGGACTTAGAGCCATCTGTGTACACTGCAATGGCATGACAATGAGAGAGGAAATGGACAAGAAAAAGAGAGTGGGAAGCGACCGTAAACAGTTGGGCTTTCGAGCAAGGAAGAGAGAAAGAACAGACTCGAACAGCAGGAACTTCCCAGAGCGGCAGGGAAAAGTGAGATGCTACATGAACATAGAAAGGTGGTAATTGAAGAAAAGACAAGAGCGAATGTAGGCAAAGAGAGAAGGGACGGAGTAAACTGGGGCTGCGAACAAATAAAGAATGTCTACTAATACCAATGACTATTCTATAAATGGAAGGATTGCGGAGATCATGAGAACGTATGTAGTAGCGAAGACAATGGGCATCATGGCAATTGGATAAGGATGGAACGTTCGCTTCTGCATCGAGGCTCTCAAAAGGGGAAGAGCGAAAAGCACCAAGGCATAAATGTAATCCTTGGTGATGAATGGGGTTAAGGCTAGAGAGAGTAGCAGGAGAGGCCGCTGAATAGATCTGGTCACCATAATCAAGTTTCGATAAAATGAGGGTGGAATGTAGGTGAAGGAGAGTTCGGCGATCAGCTCCCCATAAAGATGAGCAAGGGTTTTAAGAAAGTTCAGCCGGCTGTGACAAGTTGCCTTCAGAGAGGTAATGTGAGGTTTCCAGGATAACCTACGGTCAAAGAGGAGGCCCAGAAACCCGATTGTATCACATTCAGGGATACAGGAGCCATAGAGGTAAAAAGGATGACTGGAGATGACAGAGCATCTAGTAAAAGTAATTCCGTGAGTTTTGGTACTGGAAAATTTAAACCCATGTGTGGTGACCCAATTGGAAACACGGTTGACAGCATGCTGGAGAGAAACTGTAATGAGTTGACAGTCAGCGCCTGCACAGGCAATAGAGAAGTCATCAGCATAGAGAGATGACCAAATATTTGATGGAAGACTAGAGGCCAAACCATTTATAGCAAGGAGAAAATGTGTTGTGCCCAGAACACATCCCTGGGGGACACCTTCAGCTTGGATAAAGTCCGGGGAGAGCACATTATTAACCCGAAGAGGAGAGAGAGAGAAGGGACAGAGGGTGCATCAGTGTCCATTGATGGTTTGGTCTCTGCAATATATTCAGAGATTGCTTCAACTGTTTTGGAATTCAGAGACGTCATATGGGAGACAATATTGGAGATGGTAGGGGGAGGATGAGTAGAGATTGGAACTGTAATGGACTGTACCAAGGTAAGGGGGGCAAAAGGGTGGAGGGAACTGGAGAAGAAGTGTGGAAGGGGACAGAAGAGGCAGAAACATTGGAGGTGGCAGAAGAGGAAGAAACTTGGGAGGGAACAGGGGAGGAAGGTACAGTACGAGGAGGAGGGTGAACCTCTACACTTGTAACAGAGCCAGTAAGAGGGGAAGAACCAGGTACAGAGACAGGGAAGGTAAAATGAGGTGGAAAAAGGGAAGGAGGGGTTAAAGGACCTTTTTTTGACTTCTGAGAAGTAGAAGGACGATTGGGAGGTGTCAAACGAGATCTCGTCGATACTGAGGCTTGTGGTGGAGAACACGAAGAAGCGAGAACAGACTGAGGCCTTGAAGTAGGGACATCTGAGCCTAGGACAGCAAAAGAATTAGATACAGGAGTGACTATGGGAGAGGTAAACACAGAGGAGGCTGCAGAAGATGGGACCCCAGAAGTGGGGGGACATTTTGAAACATGGGAATAAGAAACAGGAGGTAGTCTCCCTTGGAGGTGGAGATGAGAATCTGCCATGGCATAAGGGAGACCTTCTGCCTCTTTGAGGTAACGGATTTCCCGCTCATTTAAGTAGACTTGGCAACGGCGAGAGTACGAAGGGTGAGCCTCATGACAAGGCAAGAGGGAGGTCGATTGCAAGACGTATTAGAATGGTCATCGGCACCACAGACTGGGCATTCGGCTACAGATCTGCAATATTTCGCTGGATGGCCAAATCGCCAGCAATTTCTACACTGTTGTGTTGTAACCGATGTCCTGCTACATAAACTGAGGATGGGAGTTCACGGCTGTCAAAAGTTAAACGAGCCACATTGCTAGGGTATCGTCTCCGCCTGCGGGCAGGAAGAACATAAGCGTCTATCTTAAGGATTGGGAGATCTTGGAGTTCCAGCTGTTCAAGAATGCCATGGCAACATGTCTGGAAATTTTGTTGAACTATGGTATGGGGCAGAATGACAGTACCACTACAAGAATTGAGGGAATGATGTTTTTCAGTAGTGACAGGAACAGTATCGACATGGGAAAGAAGAGAAAGATCATGAGCTTGGATAGCATTCTGTACAGTGATGATGCACATACTGCTCTTAAAAGCATGAAGAGAAATATCTTTACCAACATGGCATAGGAGTGCTTTGCCAATACTGTGGTCGGAAAGATAGGCCGTAGAGGAAGTCAGTCGTAAAGTGAAGAACTTAGTCCATTGTGCATTCTGAAACTGAGCGTGGAAAGGGAGTGCAGGACAAGTCGATCTTTTCTGAGAAGAACAAGAAGGTGGAGAAGTATCATCAGCAGGTAATTGTCATTGGCGTTTAGGCATGGGACCAGAGTTGGTCCAACGTGGAACGGGCCGGCGATTCGAAAATTGCCGCACCGTACAGGGAGAGGCCCGAAGCATAGTCAAAGGAGAGCGGAGGTCAGATAAATTGGAGTCAGTCGAGACCTCAGTACCTGAAGTGGGTGAGGAAACAGCACTGGCAAGAGGTACAAAGGCATGAGGAGTTTCCGAAGAGTGGTCCAAAGATGAGGTGGGGCCAGAACGGGGTGCAGTATCAAGAAGGGGCCCGGGGGTAGAAGGTTCATGGACTAGGGTTGCCATGGTTAGGTTACTTCTTTCTTTTTGCTTTTAAGAAAAAAGAAGAAAATAAAAAAAAAGAATAAATGGGGGAACAGGGGAGGGATAGTTCCTAGGAGGAATGAAAGGGCCAGAAATCTCCCTCCACACCCAAGAGAACCTCAGCACCGCAAGTAGTGCAGATGCAACAAGGAACCAATGCCATACCCTAGCCATCATGCCAGTAAACCAGCGATCCAGGATAGCAACCTCACATCTGCCGAGCTACCTTGGCGGACAAAAGAGAGGGCGGCTAGATATCCACCACAAAGCATACCTCCTTCGACCACCACCCGTGGAATTCGAAAGGCGGCTTCCAGATATACACCCGTCGCCCGAGAGACACCCAAAGCCACCCTCCGAGATACCGGAGAGGGATCGGGACATCCCCAAGCAATCCAGATTCCATGGCAAACTACGCCACCGACAAGAACCTCATCAGAATGGGAGGGACCCTGGTACCCTTTCCCCTACCTAGGAACTAGCATGCCTGTGGGAAAAGATCCCAAAGGCCATAAAGGAAGGGCAAAAGGGAGGGGTGGGAAGGAGGAGGAGGAAAAGAAAAAGGAGAGGATGGGGAGGATGGGAGAGGGAAGGGGGGAAATTAGGTTCTTTCTGAGGAAGGAGACTGACAGGTCTAATTCCTCAGACCAAGAGCCTCTTCACCACGCCAAGGAGAACCCCTTGAAGAGGCACCATAGCATAAGGGAGACCTTCTGCCTCTTTGAGGCAACGAATTTCCCACTCGTTCAAGTAGACCTGGCAATGGTGAGAGTACGAAGGGTGAGCCTCATGACAATTAAGGCAAGAGGGAGGTCGACTGCAAGACGTATTAGAATGGTCATCGGCACCACAGACTGGGCATTCGTCTATAGATCTGCAATATTTTGCTGGGTGGTCAAATCACCAGCAACTTCTACACTGTTGCGGTGTAGGGATCACCTTTCAAACTTGTAACCGATGTCCTGCTACATAAATAGAGGATGGGAGCTCACAGCTGTCAAAAGTTAAACTAGCCACATTGCAAAGGTATCGTCTCCACCCGCAGGCAGGAAGAACATAAGTGTCTACCTTGAGAATTGGGAGATCTTGGAGTTCCAGCTGTTCGAGAATGTCATTGCCACATGTCTGGAAATTCCGTTGGACTATGGTATGGGGCAGAATGACAGTATCACTACAAGAATTGAGGAAATGATGTTTTTTGATAGTGATAGGAATAGTTTCGATATGTGAAAGAAGAGAAAGATCATGAGCTTGGGTAGCATTCTGGACTGTGACGATACTCATACCACTCTTAAGAGCATGAAAGGAAATATCTCTACCAACATGGTGTAGGAGAGCTTTGCCAGTACTACCTGGAGGAGGTTACCTGGAGGTTATTCCGGGGATCAACGCCCCCGCGGCCCGGTCCATGACCAGGCCTCCCGATGGATCAAAGCCTGATCAACTAGGCTGTTGCTGCTGGCCGCACGCAGTCCAATGTACGAGCCACAGCCCGGCTGATCCGGCACTGTCTTAAAGTAAAGAATTTAGTACATTGTGTGGTCCAAAACTGAGTGTGGAGAGGGAGTGCATGACATGTCAGTCTTTTCCAAGTAGAATGGGAAGGTAACGAAGTAGAAGTAACGTCATCAGGAGATTGTCATTGGTGTTTAGAAGTGAGACCAGAGTTGGTCTGACGTGGGACAGGATGGAGATTCAAAAATTGCCGCACCGTAGAGGGAGAGGCCAGAAGCATAGTTAAAGGAGAGCAGAGGTCAGACAAATCAAAGGAGTCAGTCGAAAACCCAGCACCTGAAGCAGGTGACGAAACAGCACCAGCAAGAGTTACAGGGGTCTTAGGAGTGTCCAAAGAGTGGCCAAAAGATGAGGCGAGGTCAGAACGGGGTGCTTTAACAATAAGGGGCCTGGAGGTAGTGGGGTCATGGATTGGGGACTCCATGGTTAGGTTACTTCTTTCTTTTTGTTTTTAAGAAAAATAAGAAAGAAGAGAGGGTGTGGTAGGTAAGTTTGGGGTGCCAGGTGTAAATGATAATGGGAGCCCTTTGATTGAACTTTGTATAGAAAGGGGTTTAGTTATAGGAAATACATATTTTAAGAAAAAGAGGATAAATAAGTATACACGATATGATGTAGGGCGAAATGACAGTAGTTTGTTGGATTATGTATTGGTAGATAAAAGACTGTTGAGTAGACTTCAGGATGTACATGTTTATAGAGGGGCCACAGATATATCAGATCACTTTCTAGTTGTAGCTACACTGAGAGTAAAAGGTAGATGGGATACAAGGAGAATAGAAGCATCAGGGAAGAGAGAGGTGAAGGTTTATAAACTAAAAGAGGAGGCAGTTAGGGTAAGATATAAACAGCTATTGGAGGATAGATGGGCTAATGAGAGCATAGGCAATGGGGTCGAAGAGGTATGGGGTAGGTTTAAAAATGTAGTGTTAGAGTGTTCAGCAGAAGTTTGTGGTTACAGGAAAGTGGGTGCAGGAGGGAAGAGGAGCGATTGGTGGAATGATGATGTAAAGAGAGTAGTAAGGGAGAAAAAGTTAGCATATGAGAAGTTTTTACAAAGTAGAAGTGATGCAAGGAGGGAAGAGTATATGGAGAAAAAGAGAGAGGTTAAGAGAGTGGTGAAGCAATGTAAAAAGATAGCAAATGAGAGAGTGGGTGAGATGTTATCAACAAATTTTGTTGAAAATAAGAAAAAGTTTTGGAGTGGAGATTAACAAGTTAAGAAAGCCTAGAGAACAAATGGATTTGTCAGTTAAAAATAGGAGAGGAGAGTTATTAAATGGAGAGTTAGAGGTATTGGGAAGATGGAGGGAATATTTTGAGGAATTGTTAAATGTTGATGAAGATAGGGAAGCTGTGATTTCGTGTATAGGGCAAGGAGGAATAACATCTTGTAGGAGTGAGGAAAAGCCAGTTGTGAGTGTGGGGGAAGTTCGAGAGGCAGTAGGTAAAATGAAAGGGGGTAAGGCAGCCGGGATTGATGGGATAAAGATAGAAATGTTAAAAGCAGGTGGGGATATAGTTTTGGAGTGGTTGGTGCAATTATTTAATAAATGTATGGAAGAGGGTAAGGTACCTAGTGATTGGCAGAGAGCATGCATAGTTCCTTTGTATAAAGGCAAAGGGGATAAAAGAGAGTGCAAAAATTATAGGGGGATAAGTCTGTTGAGTGTACCTGGTAAAGTGTATGGTAGAGTTATAATTGAAAGAATTAAGAGTAAGACGGAGAATAGGATAGCAGATGAACAAGGAGGCTTTAGGAAAGGTAGGGGGTGTGTGGACCAGGTGTTTACAGTGAAACATATAAGTGAACAGTATTTAGATAAGGCTAAAGAGGTCTTTGTGGCATTTATGGATTTGGAAAAGGCGTATGACAGGGTGGATAGGGGGGCAATGTGGCAGATGTTGCAAGTGTATGGTGTAGGAGGTAGGTTACTGAAAGCAGTGAAGAGTTTTTACGAGGATAGTGAGGCTCAAGTTAGAGTATGTAGGAAAGAGGGAAATTTTTTCCCAGTAAAAGTAGGCCTTAGACAAGGATGTGTGATGTCACCGTGGTTGTTTAATATATTTATAGATGGGGTTGTAAGAGAAGTAAATGCGAGGGTCTTGGCAAGAGGCGTGGAGTTAAAAGATAAAGAATCACACACAAAGTGGGAGTTGTCACAGCTGCTCTTTGCTGATGACACTGTGCTTTTGGGAGATTCTGAAGAGAAGTTGCAGAGATTGGTGGATGAATTTGGTAGGGTGTGCAAAAGAAGAAAATTAAAGGTGAATACAGGAAAGAGTAAGGTTATGAGGATAACAAAAAGATTAGGTGATGAAAGATTGAATATCAGATTGGAGGGAGAGAGTATGGAGGAGGTGAATGTATTCAGATATTTGGGAGTGGACGTGTCAGCAGATGGGTCTATGAAAGATGAGGTGAATCATAGAATTGATGAGGGAAAAAGAGTGAGTGGTGCACTTAGGAGTCTGTGGAGACAAAGAACTTTGTCCTTAGAGGCAAAGAGGGGAATGTATGAGAGTATAGTTTTACCAACGCTCTTATATGGGTGTGAAGCGTGGGTGATGAATGTTGCAGCGAGGAGAAGGCTGGAGGCAGTGGAGATGTCATGTCTGAGGGCAATGTGTGGTGTGAATATAATGCAGAGAATTCGTAGTTTGGAAGTTAGGAGGAGGTGCGGGATTACCAAAACTGTTGTCCAGAGGGCTGAGGAAGGGTTGTTGAGGTGGTTCGGACATGTAGAGAGAATGGAGCAAAACAGAATGACTTCAAGAGTGTATCAGTCTGTAGTGGAAGGAAGGCGGGGTAGGGGTCGGCCTAGGAAGGGTTGGAGGAGGGGGTAAAGGAGGTTTTGTGTGCGAGGGGCTTGGACTTCCAGCAGGCATGCGTGAGCGTGTTTGATAGGAGTGAATGGAGACAAATGGTTTTTAATACTTGACGTGCTGTTGGAGTGTGAGCAAAGTAACATTTATGAAGGGATTCAGGGAAACCGGCAGGCCGGACTTGAGTCCTGGAGATGGGAAGTACAGTGCCTGCACTCTGAAGGAGGGGTGTTAATGTTGCAGTTTAAAAACTGTAGTGTAAAGCACCCTTCTGGCAAGACAGTGATGGAGTGAATGATGGTGAAAGTTTTTCTTTTTCGGGCCACCCTGCCTTGGTGGGAATCGGCCAGTGTGATAATAAAAAAAATAAAAAGAAAGAAGAAAAGAAAATAAAAATAAAAAAAGAATAAAAAAAGGGGAAACCAGGGAGGGATAGTTCCTAGGAGGAATGAAAGGACCAGAAATCTCCCTCTGTGCCCAAGAAGATCTCAGCATTGCAAGTAGTGCAGATGCAGCATGGAACCCATGCCATACCCTACCCTTCATGCCAGTAAACTAGCAATCTGGGATAGCAACCTCACATCTGCCGAGCTACCTCGGTGGACAAAAGTGAGGGTGGCTGGATATCTGCCACAAAGCATACCTCCTTCAGCCACCTCCCACGGAATCCGAAAGGTGGCTTCCTGAGATACACCCGTCGCCCGAAAGACACCCAAAGCCACCCTCTGGGATACCAGAGAGGGATCGGGACATCCCCAGGTGATCCAGATTCCACGGCAAACAACGCCACTGCCAAGAACCTCAACAGAATGGGATGGACCCTGGTACCCTTTCCCCTACCTAAGAACTAGCGTGCCTGTGGGAAAATTCATAAGGCCAAAAAATGAAGGGCAAAAGGGAGGAGTGGGGAGGAGGAAAGGAAAAAGGGGAAGATGGGGAGGATTTGATAGGGAAGGGGGGATTGGCGGGTAATTAGGTTCAGTCTGAGGAAGGAGACTGACAGGTCTAATTCCTCAGACCAAGAGCCTCTTCACCACTCAAAGGAGCCCCCCTTGAAGAGGGGATGAGTGGAAGAAACTCCTGAGTGCAGTTATAGAGGCTAAAACAATGTGTAGTTTTAAAAATAGGTTAGATAAATACATGAGTGAGTGTGGGTGTGAGTTGAACCTGACTAGCTTGTGCTACTAGGTCTGATGCCTTGCTCCTTCCTTAAGTGGAAGTGACCTGACTAGGTGGGTCATTGGCCTACTGACCCATGCTTTGCATGGGTCAGTAGGCCTGTTGCAGTGTTCCTTATTTCTTATGTTCTTATCATTGTGCCTACTACATACACAGAACACTATACTTTAATGTAAACCCTCCACCCAAACTCCTCCTTGACAACCACAACAGAACACACAACCATAATACAAGACACAGATCACTCTTCGATATCCCTCATGTCCATCTCTCCCTATACAAAAATGCAATGCATGTAAAAGGCCCAAAGATCTGGAATTCATTGCCAGAACAAACTAAAGGGCCCCTGTCTGCAAATCAGTTTAAGGCCCAAATAAGAAATTACCTCATCACCCAAAATTAACCAGACAAACCGTACCTAACCACTACCAGTTTCTCAAAAACTATCATATTGTGCTGATGAATACTCAGCCACTTACTACTTCGAAATCACAATGTCTGTTCTTTTCATTGTTTTAAATAGTAGAAGATTTTAATACAGTACATCACAATGTAAATTGTTCCATTGTAATACCAATTTTCATTGCTATAAATAGTACTAAACTGCAATACATCATACTGTAAATTGTTACATTTTAATACTGTAATCTTTATTAATTAAATCAATAGTGTAATAAGTTTATACTAGACTTACCTAAACCATGTAGCATTACTATTCTTAAGTTAATCATTAAGTTTGCCTTAAATGCTCAGCATACAGAGGGGCTTTTGGCATGTACACCTAACAATTATATTACTCTGTACAACCATGTAATTTGCCAAAATAAAAAAATCTAATTTAATCTAATCTAAGACAATATCAAAGAATTAAAGACTTATAGTGCTATTATCCGACATCATAAAAATCTTTGAAAGGCTTCTAAGAAGCAAGATCACCACCCATCTAGATACCCAACAGTTACACAACCTAGGGCAACATGGGTTTTGAGCAGGTCGTTTGTGTTTGTCCCAACAACTGGACCACTATGAAAGGTCCTGGATGCTCTAGATGACAAACAAAATGCAGATGTATACACACACTTTGCAAAGGCCTTTGACAAGTGTGACCATGGTGTAAAAGCACACAAAATGCATGATAAAAGAATAAGAAAAGTTGGTAGATGGATCTATAACTTCCTGATAAATAGAACACAAAGAGTAATAGTAAACAGGCGGCTATGGCGAAAATCTCTGTTTCACAAGGCACAGTACTCACTCCCATTCTTTACCCCATCCTCATATGTGACATAGGCAGAGATGAAAGTGTCTTCCTTTGCAGATGACACCCAGATTTCCATGGCAGTTACCTCCATCGAAGACACCTCAAGACTCCAGGCGGACATAATCCAAATCTTCAAGTGGGCTACTCATAGCAATAGGAAGTTCAATGAGGAGAAATTTCAACTATTCAGATATGGAAAACTTGAGGAAAATAAAAATGTACCTGTGCATACAACAAATTCTAACCATTCAATACCTGGTGTATACCTGGAGAGAATTCTGAGGGTCAATGTCCCCACAGCCTGGTCTGTGACCAGGCCTCATGGTGGATCAGGGCCTGATCAACCAGGTTGTTACTGCTGCCTGCACATAATCCAATGTATGAACCACAACCCAGCTGGTCAGGTACTGGCTTTAGGTGCCTGTCCAGTGCCTGCTTGAAGACAGCCAGGGGTCTATTGGTAATCCCCCTGATGTATGCTGGGAGGCAGCTGAATAGTCTTGGTCACCCCTGCTTTTCATTGGGGGAATGTTGCACCATCTGCCGAATCTTTTGCTTTTGTAAGGAGTGATTTTCATGTGCAAGTTTGGTACTAGTCATTCTAACATTTTCCAGGTGTAAATGATCATGTATATCTTCCTCCTGCATTCTATGGAGAACAGGTTTAGGAACTTCAAGCATTCCCAGTAATTGAGGTGGTTTATAACAATAGAGTGAAAAAGTAATGTGAAGGACCTGGGAGTAATAATGTCAGAGGATCTCACATTCAAGCACCACAACAACGTATCTACTGCATCTGCTAGGAAAATGACAGGATAGAAAACGGGAACATTCAAAACTAGGGACACCAAGAACATGATTCTTTTCAAATTACTTGTTCTCTCTATGATTGAATACTGTTTTACACTAATTGCCCCCTTCAAGGCAAGTGAAATTGCTGACCTGGAGAATGGAGAGAGAATTTTCACTGCATACATAAGTATGATAAGGCACTTAAATTACTAGGAATGGTTAAGTCCCTTGATCAGTATTCACTGGAATGCAGGCAAGATACATGATAATATTATTTTGGAAAATCCTAGAGGGATTAGTACCAAACATAGACAAAAAAATTATTCCCTATGAATGCAAAAGACTTGGCAGGATATGCAACATTTTTCCAGTGAAAAGAAGGGGTGCCACGAGTTCACTAGAAGAGAACACAATAAGTGTCTGGGGCCCAAGATTGTTCAACTGCCTCCCAGCATACACAAGGGGGATTACCAATAGGCCACTGGCTGTCCTCAAAAAGGCACTGGACAGGCATCTTAAGTCAGTACCTGACCAACCAGGCTGTGGTTCGTATGTCAGTTTGTATGTGGCTAGCAGTAACAACCTGGTTTATCAGACCCTGATGCACCATGAGGCCTGGTCTCAGACCGAGCAATGATCTGAGACCAGGCCAAAAATCCTCTCAAGGTAAACATAAAAATCAAGATTTACTGTTAGGCAGACTTCTGCATTTTTGTAAAAGTGGTATATTATTATTATAATCAAAAAGAAGCGCTGAGCCACAAAGGCTATACAGCGCTGCAGGGTAGGGAAGGAAGCAAGGGTATTGGGCAGCAGAAGGGGGAAGGGATGATCAGTAGGTTACAGAAAACAGCGGGGAAGGGGATAGTGCGGGGGTAGAGGGTAGCAAGAGATTGAGGTAGAAAGGGCTGAAGGTGTCATCAGACTTTGAGAAGTAATTCAGTTGTCGTCAAAAAGTCAATGAGAGAGTCCGGATGAAAGGTGGGTCCATCAGCGAGAAGGGAAGGTGAAGAGAGAGCAGTGGAGCGAAGACGACAATGGAGGTAAATTCTGCGTGCTCATTGATAAAGTGGGCAGTTAAACAGAATGTGGCTGACCGATAATGGAACCTGACAATTCTCACAGAGAGGAGCAGGGCGCCTCTCCATGAGATATACATGAGTAAGACGAATATGGCCAATGCGATGACAGGAGTGAGTAGTCTCCCAACCTCGACACTGGCGACAAGAAGACGGCCAGTAACCTATACTCGGTTTAATAGATTGAAGTTTGTTACCGAGCATACTAGACCAACGTTGTTGCCAATGGGTGTGAAGGTGGGTAGCTATTGCAGCAAAATAGTCCATAAATGGAATACCTCTATATGAAATTGGTAGGTCATGTACTGCTGACCGCGCAGCAGTGTCTGCCTGTTCATTGCCCTGTACGTCAACATGACCAGGGACCCAACAAAAAACAATATCTTTAAGCTTGGTAAAGATGTGGTGAAGCCAAAGTTGGATATGGAGGACTATGGGGTGAGGTTTATCAAATTTCTGTATAGCCTGTAAAGCACTAAGGGAGTCTCAGACAACCACAAATAATGACACAGGCATAGATGCAATACGGATAAGTGCTGCAAGAATGGCATACAATTCAGCAGTAAAAATACTAGCCAAAGATAGTAAATGCCCTTGTACGATGCTGTCCGGAAACATTGCTGCGAATCCTATGCATTCAGAAGACTTGGAGCCATCTGTGTACACTGCAATGGCATGAGAATGAGAGTGGAAGTGGTAAAGAAAAAGAGAGCGGGAAGTGACCGTAGACAGTTGGGCTTTCGAGCAAGGGAGAAAGAACAGACTCGAACAGCAGGAACTTCCCAGGGGGGTAGGGAAAAGTGACATGCTACATGAACATAGAAAGTTGGTAATTGAAGAGAACACAAGAGCAAATGTAGGCGAAGAGAGAAGGGACGGAGTAAACAGGGGCGGCGAACAAATAAAGAATGTCTACTAATATCAGTGACCATTCTATAAATGGAAGGACTGTGGAGATCATACATAGTAGCGAAGGCAATGGGCATCACGGCGATTGGATAAGGATGGAATGTTCACTTCTGAATAGAGGCTCTCAACAGGGGAAGAGTGAAAAGCACCAAGGCATAAACGTAATCCTTGGTGATGAATGGGGTTAAGGCTAGAGAGAGTAGCAGGAGAGGCCGCTGAATAGATCTGGTCACCAAAATCAAGTTTCGATAAAATGAGGGTGGAATGGAGGCGAAGGAGAGTTCGACGATCAGCTCTCCATGAAAGATGAGCAAGGGTTTTTAAGAAGGTTCAACCGGCGCTGACAAGTTGCCTTCAGAGAGGTAATGTGAGGTTTCCAGAATAACCTACGATCAAAGAGGAGGCCCAGAAACCTGACTGTATCACGTTCAGGGATATGGGAGCCATAGAGGTACAAAGGATGATCGGAGATGACAGAGTGTCTAGTGAAAGTAATTTGGTGAGTTTTGGTACTGGAAAATTTAAACCTATGTGTGGTGGCCCAATTGGAAACACAGTCGGCCACATGCTGGAGAGAAGTTGTAATGAGCTGACATCAATAGCGAAGTCATCAACATAGAGTGATGACCAAATATTGGATTGGAGACTAGAGGCCAAATCATTTACAGCAAGGAGAAGTGTTGTGCTCAGAACACATCCCTGGGGGACACCTTGAGCTTGGATAAAGTCCAGGGAGAGCACATTATTAATTCGAACACAGAAATGTCGGTCGGTTAAAAAGTTCTTAAGGAAGGATGGTAGATTGCCTCGGAGGCCTAAGGAGTAGGCTTGGGCCAAAATATTATACCTCCAAGTTGTGTCATATGCCTTCTCAAGGTCAAAAAAATATGGCAATAACTGAGTAGTTACTCGCAAGGGCATTACAAACATACGTATCCAAGCGTAGTAAGGGGTCTATGGTAGAACGTCCCTTACGAAAGCCATATTGACGAGTGGAGAGACTGTTGTGTGTCTCTAAACACCACACTAAACATCTATTTACCAGGCATTCCATCACTTTGCAAACTGCACTGGTAAAAGCAATGGGACGATAGTGGGAGGCTTCATTTCCCGTAGTGCCCGGTTTGCTGAAAGGGAGAACAATGGCAGATTTCAATGGCTGTGGAAGAACTCCTTGTGACCAAATAAGATTGAAAAAGCGTAATAGGACTGCAAGGACTGACTGATGTAAATGTTGTAGGATACAAATATGAATGTCGTTGGGCCCAGCTTCCGATGATCGGCAAGCTGAGAGTGTTGCCTCCAGTTCTTGAAGTGTAAAAGGCACATTATACTGCCTTTCTCTGAGAGAAGAAAAGTCCAAGGGTGCTAACTCTCTGGCAGACTTTGAGGAAAGAAACGAGGGGCATAGATGGAGCCCCTGAGAAATACAGACCAGATGATTGCCAATTTCATTGGCAACATCTAGTGGGTTTGCTATATCAACACCGGCAACTCGCAGAACAGGAGCCGGGCCAGGAGAATATTTACCACTCAGTTTTCATACTTTTCTCCAGACTGCACTCATAGAAAAAGCAGAGGTGATGGTGGAAACATAATCTCGCCAGCAAGTGTGTTTAGCATCACATATGACACGGCGAGCGATCACACGCTTCTGCTTAAAATCAAGAAGTCTCTCAGTGGTTCTATTGTACTGGTACCTGACCCACGCAGCGCATTTCAAACGTACTGCACGAGCACAAGCAGGAGACCACCAAGGCACGCATTTCTGAGAATGCCTGCCCGAAGTTTGGGGTATAGAATGAGAAGCTGCGGTTAAAACGGAGGACGAGAAGAGGTGTAAAATCTCATCAATGGAGGACGAAGAAAGAACCTCACTAAAAACAGTTGGTTGTGAGTAAAGGTTCCAATTTGCCTGATCAAATTGCCAGTGTGGGATACAAAGAGGTGGTGAATATGAAGGGGAAGTAAGAATGATTGGGAAATGATCGTTCTCATGTAAATCAGGGAGAACAGACCAGGTGAAGTCTAATGCGGTGGAGGAAGAGCAGACTGAGAGATCGATGCAAGAGAGAGTGTGAGTCCAAGGATCAAAATGGGTGTGAGTACCTGTATTTAAAATATGGAGGGGGTGGGTAGCAAGAAAAGCCTCTAACTGAATGCCACGGGAATCACAGTGGGAACCCCCAGAGGAAATGATGGGCATTAAAATCGCCAAGTAACAGAAGTGGTGGTGGTAAAGACGAAACAATAAAGGCAATATCTGGAATAGATAATGACTAAGGAGAGAGATATAAAGAACAGAGTGCATACCACCTATGCAAGTGCATACGGGCTGCTGTGTAATGCAGCGAAGTACGAACAAATAGCTGATGGTATGGAATATCAGCGCATAGAAGAAGGGCACTTTCATTAAAGGTCCCATCAGGAAAAGGATCTGAAGAATACAATAAATTATAGCCTGAGATGGGATAGATAACTGCAGAGTGTAATTTTGGTTCCTGTAAGCAAACACCAACAGGGGAAAACTGGGAGAGTAACATCTGAAGCTCACCCCGATTACCCGAGGCTGCATATATTCCACTGTAAATAGGCCATGACTGGCAACAATAAAGATACCTGAAATCTACAGATAAGGATTCCTACGGACAAGAGGGGTTAGAAAAGTCCACATACGGAGGCAGCGGAAAACGTTCAAGCAGTGAAGGAACGGTGCGCTGTGAAGAAAGGAGTTGCACAGATGGAGGAGAGAAGAGAGAAGGAACAGAGGGTGGATCAGTGTCCATTGATGGCTTGGTCTCTGCAATATATTCAGAGATTGCTTCAATTGTTTTAGAATTCAGAGACATCATATGGGAGACAACACTGGAGATGGAAGGGGAAGGATGAGGAAAGATTGGAACTGTAATGGACTGTACCAAGGTAGGGGGGGCAAAAGGGTGGAGGGAACTGGAGAAGTGTGGAAGGGGACAGAAGCAGAAACCTGGGAGGTAGCAGAAGAGGAAGAAACTTGGGAGGGAGCAGGGGAGGAATGTACAGTATGAGGAGGAGGGTGAACCTCTACACTTGTAACAGAGCCAGTGAGAGGGGAAGAACCAGGTACAGAGACAGGGATTGGTAAAATGAGGAGGTGGAAGAAGGGAAGGAGGGGTTAAAGGACCTTTTTTTGACTTCTGAGCAGTAGAGGGACGATTGGGAGGACGTGTCGTACGAGATCTCGTCGATATCAAGGCTTGTGAGGGATGAGAACAGACTGAGGCATTGAAGTAGGGACATCTGAGCCTAGGACTGTAAAAGAATTGGATACAGGAGTGACTATGGGAGGGGTAACCACAGAGAAGGCTGCAGAAGATGGGACTTCAGAAGTGGGGGGACGTTTTGAAACACGGGAATAAGAAACACGGGGTAGTCTCCCTTGGAGGCGGAGATAAGAAACCGCCATAGCATAAGGGAGACCTTCTGCCTCTTGGAGGTAATGGATTTCTCGCTCATTTAAGTAGACTTGGCAACAGCGAGAGTACGAAGGGTGAGCTTCATGACAATTAAGACAAGAGGGAGGTCGATTGCAAGATGTATTAGAGTGGTCATCAGCACCACAGACTGGGCATTCGGCCATAGATCTGCAATATTTTGCAGGATGGCCAAATCACCAGCAATTTCTACACTGTTGTGGAATGGGGATCAGCTTTCGAACATGTAACCAATGTCCTGCTACATAAACTGAGGATGGGAGTTAACGGCTGTCAAAAGTTAAACGAGCCACATTGCTAGGGTATTGTCTCCGCCCGCGGGCAGGAAGAACATAAGCGTCTACCTTGAGGATTGGGAGATCTTGGAGTTCCAGCTGTTCAAGAATGTCATTGCCACATGTCTGGAAATTTTGTTGAACTATGGTATGGAGCAGAATGACAGTACCACTACAAGAATTGAGGGAATGATGTTTTTCAATAGTGACAGGAATAGTATGGATATGGGAAAGAAGAGAAAGATCGTGAGCTTGGGTAGCATTCTGGACAGTGATGATGCACATACCGCTCTTAAGAGCATGAAAAGAAAAATCTTTACCAACATGGCGTAGGAGTGCCTTGCCAATACAGTGGACCCCCGGTTAACGAACTTTTTTCATTCCAGTAGTATGTTCAGGTGCCAGTACTGACCGAATTTTTTCCCATAAGGAATATTGTGAAGTAGATTAGTCCATTTCAGACCCCCAAACATACACGTACAAACGCACTTACATAAATACACTTACATAATTGGTCGCATTTGGAGGTGATCGTTAAGCGGGGGTCCACTGTACTATGGTCGGAAAGATAGGCAATAGAGGAAGTCGGTGGTAAAGTGAAGAATTTAGTCCATTGTGTATTCTGAAACTGAGCATAGAGAGTGCATGTCGTGTCAATCTTTTCTGAGAAGAACGAGAAGGTGGAGAAGTATCATCAGCAGGTAACTGTCGTTGGCATTTAGGAGTAGGACCAGAGTTGGTCCGATGTGGAATGGGCCGGCGATTCGAAAATTGCAGCATCATAGAGGGAGAGGAGAGCGGAGGTCAGATAAATCGAAGGAGTCAGTCGAGACCTCAGTACCTGAAGCAGGTGAGGAAACAGCACCAGCAAAAGGTACAGAGGCATTAGGAGCGTCCGAAGAGTGGTCCAAAGATGAGGCGGGGTCAGAACAGGGTGCGGTATCAAGAAGGGGCCTGGGGGTAGCAGGTTCATGGACTAGGGCTTCCATGGTTAAGTTACTTGTTTCTTTTTGTTTTTAAGAAAAAAAAAGAAAGAAAATAAAATAAAAATAAAAAAAAAGAATAAAAAAAGGGGCGACTGGGGAGCGATAGTTCCTGGGAGGAATGAAAGGGCCAGAAATTTCCCTCCATGCCCAACAGGACCTCAGCACCACAAGTAGTGCAGATGCAGCATGGAACCCATGCCATACCCTACCCATCATGCCAGTAAACCAGAAATCCGGGATAGCAACCTCACATCTGCCGAGCTACCTCGGTGGACAATAGAGAGGGCGGCTGGATATCTGCCACAAAGCATACCTCCTTTGGCCACCACCCCCAGAATCCGAAAGACAGCCTCCAGAGATGCACCTGTCACCCAAAAGACACCCAAAGCCACTCCCCGGGAGACCAGAGAGGAATTGGGACATTCCCCGGCGATCCAGATTCCATAGCAAACTACACCATCGCCAAGAACCTCAACAGAATGGGATGGACCCCAGTACCCTTTCTCCTACCCAGGAACTTGCATGCCTGTGGAAAAAAAAAAAAGCCAAAAAGAGGAAGGGTGATAGGGAGGGGTGGGGAGGAGGATGAGGAGGAAAAGAAAAAGGGAGGATGGGATAAGGGAGGGGGGATTGAGGGTGTAATTGGGTTCAGTCTGAGGAAGGAGACCAACAGGTCTAATTCCTCAGACCAAGAACCTCTTCATCACGCCAAGGAGCCCCCCTTGAAGAGGAAAAGTGGTATAAATAATATGACCAAAATTGTGAAAGCGTATTAGACCCACCAGTTGATGTGTATTGAATGCATGATGTGATTTGTTTACTCCTGAACATTAGCAAAAATTAAACATTTCCTCAACTTTGAGCTCAATTTCAAGGTACTTTTATTCCATAAACCATTCAGTCGACAATATAGCCATAAATACCATATGAAAAAACACTGCAAACTCAGTGTTTTAAATAAAAAATCTGGTCGGAGTTTTTTTTTTATTATGCACTGTGTGCTGCAGGATTTTTTTTATTCTGCACATTCTGACCACTCAGACCCATTCTTTCATATGTAAGCCTACCAGCTTTCTCACACAAGATTGGAAGCCGCTAGAATTTTGGAGTAATATTATGGGACCGACACTGGCTTGCAAGCCATAATATTATGTGACTGACAGTGAAAGGTTCAAGAAGGTGCTGGACAAACACCTAATGTCAGTTCCTGATCAGCTGGACTGTGGTTTGTACATCAGTTATGTGTGACCAGCAGTAACAGCTTGGTTGATCAGACTCTGACTTAACAGGTCTGGTCTGGTCTCAGACCGGGCATTGATCCCTGAAACCCTCTCCAGGTAAACTCCAGAAGTACATCTTATAATTTGTAACTCATTCTGTATCTTTTATTCCATATTCAATAACATAGTTTATGAATGATAATGATCATATAGTCAGCCTACTCTCTGACCATTTTAACCCTTTGAGGCTCCACACCCCATATAGTCAGTCTACTCTCTGACCATTTTAACCCTCTGAGGCTCCACACCCCATATAGTCAGTCTACTCTCTGACCATTTTAACCCTTTGAGGCTCCACACCCCATATAGTCAGCCTACTCTCTGACCATTTTAACCCTTTGAGGCTCCACACCCCTAATCTAAATATTCTTCATAGGGTCCAAGAATTTAAAAAAAAAAATTATTTTTTCTTATGAAATGATAGAGAATCTTTTTCTGAAAGTAATATAACAAAAAGAATGAAATTTTATAAAAATTTATGAAATTACACTCTTGCGAATTTTGCCGTGTCGTTGATATTTATGCACTGGTGATTTTGCCCACTTTGAGTCACATGGAGCTTGCAGAGAATGTAAACAAACCAGGTGGTGCAGGGTGACTGTATTAGAGTCAATTGGGGAAGCCATATAGCAAGTTTTGGTCATAATTTGAAATATCTGTATTAGTGGAATGCCATAAGGCAAAATTCTGTAAACCAAGGGCCCTACTGTATTACCATATATAGTGGACCCTCAGGTAACGATGTCATCGGCTCACGAAAAAATCGGGTAGCGACACATTTTTGTGTCAAAATACTGGTTCGACTAATGACAAAAAACTTGGCCAAGGACATTCGTCCCAAATGTGTCCATGCAGCCTGAGTGGCCCGGCCACTCCATGACTCCATGTACAGCCAGTGTGCCATTGTTTACAAGCCAGTGAGGATGATTTCATGCATACATACGATATACTTTGTATTATTCCATTGTTTTTAGTGCTTGTAACTGCTAAATAAGCCACTATGGGCTCAAAGAAAGCATGGAAGGGAGTGACTTCCAGGACTTCGAACTCTGCTTGGAGAAAATTGTGGCCAGCGTACAAAAGAGGGATTTTGAAGGGTTTGAAGCTAACCCTGAGGAGCCTATGCCAGTTGTGGAATCTATTGTGGCATTGGGGAAGCCCATGGGGTTGGAGGTTAGTGGCGAGGATGTGGAAGAGTTGGTGGAGGACGACGATAATGATCTAACAACTACAGAGCTGCAAGAGCTTGAGGTGCAACAGCAACAGAGCACAGCTCAGGAATTTCCTTCAGAGGAGGAGGAAGAGAGATGGAGGAAGTTGCTTTCATCAAAGATTAAGGACATCTGTGCAAAGTGGGTTGAAGTGCAAACATTTATGGATTAACATTACCCTGACACAGCAGGTTGCAGGCCGTATTGGCAACATGTACATTTCTGGACAGTTTCTTGGTGCAACAGGGGTCAAGTGACCCTCAAGCTGGTCCTAGTGCCATTAAAAAACAAAGGGAGGTACCCCCAGAAAAGGACTTGGTACCTGAAGTCTTTATGGAAGGGGATTCCCCTTTCAAACAATTGTAAACTCCTCCATCCTCTGCCCTCCTCCCATCTCATCATTCATTAGTAAGTCCTCAATAAAGTTAAGTGTCATTTCAGTATTGTTTATTTTGCATGCCTCATTGTTTCCTGTGTAGGGAAATTTATATTTCATATAAAAAAAAATTGTTTTTAATACTTTTTGGGTCTGGAATGGATTAACTGGATTTCCATTATATCTTATGGGGAAAATTAATTTAGCTAACAAAAAATCAATTAACCCTTAAACTGTCCACACGTAGATATATGTTGTGTGGCAGGCTCTGAATGTAGATCAATGCTTTTTTTTTTTTATCACACTGGCCGATTCCCACCAAGGCAGGGTGGTCCGAAAAAGAAAAACTTTCCCCATCATTCACTCCATCACTGTCTTGCCAGAAGGGTGCTTTACACTACAGTTTTTAAACTGCAACATTAACACCCCTCCTTCAGAGTGCAGGCACTGTACTTCCCATCTCCAGGACTCAAGTCCGGACTGCCGGTTTCCCTGAACCCCTTCATAAATGTTACTTTGCTTACACTCCAACAGCATGTCAAGTATTAAAAACCATTTGTCTCCATTCACTCCTATCAAACACGCTCATGCATGCCTGCTGGAAGTCCAAGCCCCTCGCACACAAAACCTCCTTTACCCCCTCCCTCCAACCTTTTCTAGGCCGACCCCTACCCCGCCTTCCTTCCACTACAGACTGATACACTCTTGAAGTCACTCTGTTTCGCTCCATTCTCTCTACATGTCCGAACCACCTCAACAACCCTTCCTCAGCCCTCTGGACAACAGTTTTGGTAATCCTGCACCTCCTCCTAACTTTCAAACTACGAATTCTCTGCATTATATTCACACCACACATTGCCCTCAGTCATGACATCTCCACTGCCTCCAGCCTTCTCCTCGCTGCAACATTCATCACCCATGCTTCACACCCATATAAGAGTGTTGGTAAAACTATACTCTCATACATTCCCCTCTTTGCCTCCAAGGACAAAGTTCTTTGTCTCCACAGACTCCTAAGTGCACCACTCGCCCTTTTCCCCTCATCAATTCTATGATTCACCTAATCTTTCATAGACCCATCCGCTGACACATCCACTCCCAAATATCTGAATACATTCACCTCCTCCATACTCTCTCCCTCCAATCTGATATCCAATCTTTCATCACTTAATCTTTTTATCCTCATAACCTTACTCTTTCCTGTATTCACTTTTAATTTTCTTCTTTTGCACACCCTACCAAATTCATCCACTAATCTCTGCAACTTCTCTTCAGAATCTCCCAAGAGCACAGTGTCATCAGCAAAGAGCAACTGTGACAATTCCCACTTTATGTGTGATTCTTTATCTTTTAACTCCACACCTCTTGCCAAGACCCTCGCATTTACTTCTCTTACAACCCCATCTATAAATATATTAACCCTCTGACTGTCGCAACCCCCAATCCTGAGGTGTCTCCTGGTGTCGCAAAATTTAAAAAAAAAAAATATTTTTTCTTATGAAATGATAGAGAATCTTTTCCCGATTGTAATGACACCAAAAAAACGAAATTTGATGGAAAATTGACGGAATTATGCTCTCGCGAAGTTAGCAACCTCAGCGCTGTTTACAAATCGGCGATTTCGCCCACTTTGAGCCCTATTTTCGGCTAATTCCGTTGTTCCAGTCGCCCAAACTCATAGCTATTTCTTTAGAACTCCATTATTTCTATCGATTGAGTACAAGAAACTGCCCATTTACCAATTTTAACTACCTAATAATGTGGTCAGAAATTTGCAATTTGGCCAATTTCACAAAAACTAAAAAAATTACAATTTCAAAATAAGGTCCAGAATGAACAATGCAGACATTCCTGGCTCTAAAATAACATTTTCTTTGCTCATCAGTCATGTCTCCAGGCCCCTCTGATATTACTCTTGCTTTCTATTTTGAATTTTTATTCAAACAAAAAATAGAAAACTTACTATTATGCAGACTACTGAAATACTATAATAATTGTATAAATAACATCAACCCATTCATGACTGCATATTAGAATGGCTAGTTGGACATTTGTTGGACAATGGCATCATTTGTTTACTTTTGAACATCGGCAAAAATCAAACATTTCCCCTACTTTGAGCTCCATTTTCAGGTTCTTTTTATAGTAAAATCAATCAAGATCACCTCTATTTCTATAATATGTTTTCCATTCTATCAAATGAGATCAAGAAAACGAGAATACAACCATAAATACTATACGAAAATAGACCACAAAGTCGGCATTTTAATTATAAAAAACGGTCAGTTTTTTTTTCTCATTATGCACTGCGTGCTCCAGGATTTTTTTTTATATGGTGCACACTGACCACACAGACCCATTCTCTCACATGTGGGCCTACCAGCTTTCTCCTGCTTGATTTGAAGCCGCTAGAATTTATGAGTATACTGTATATACGTCAAACATGGTACCTCGTAAGACGTATATATACGGCCGTGACAGTCAAAGGGTTAAACAACCACGGTGACATCACACATCCTTGTCTAAGGCCTACTTTTACTGGGAAATAATTTCCCTCTTTCCTACATACTCTAACTCGAGCCTCACTATCCTCATAAAAACTCTTCACTGCTTTCAGTAACTTACCTCCTACACCATACACCTGCAACATCTGCCACATTGCCCCCCTATCCACCCTTCAAATTTGGCTTGATAGGCCTGAGTTGCCTAGACATGAAGGAAAGGATCTGTGCACTCAGTGTGCACACTGAAAAAAATCTGTGAGCACTTAGTACCTTGTAAGAGCACAAGTTCAACTGAGCTCCAGCTAGAGCAAATACCGTGGCAAACACCAGTGATTCACTGATGTTATGTCATATTAACACTCACATTTTAAGAGGAAAGTAAAAATAGGTTAGATAAATGCATGAGTTTGTGTGGGTGGGTGTGAGTTGGACCTGACTAGCTTGTGCTACTAGGTCAGATGTCGTGCTCCTTCTTTCAGTGGATGCGACCTGATTAGGTGGGTCATTTGTCTAAGCCGGGGATGACATGGACCTGCTTTGCATGGACCAGTAGGACTGCTGCAGTGTTCCTTCTGTCTTATGTTCTTATGTATTCGGCTGGCTAGCTGGCTGTCTCTGTCAGTATCTGTCTATATCTCTATCTGTCTATATCTCTGCCTATTTGTATCTCTGTCTCTCACATGTACTCATAAATACATAAATTACCTAAGATAATCCAAATTACCTAGGATAACCCAAAAATTCCAGGCCATGTGCTATACAGTGTTTGTAGATATAAGACATAAATAAACATGATGCAAATAATAGCAGTGTCACTTGCTCAGCAATCAGGAAGCAGCACATACACCACAAACCAACAGGTTTACTAGCTGCTTCCTGAGACAGAGACAAGCAGATGGAAAGACAGGCACACAGGCAGACAGAGACTGATATGCAAAACTAGACAGACAGATAAGCAGAGCTAGGCAGACAGGAAATCTTGAGTCTAGTGATTTTCTTGATAAGGTTCAGGATTGCTTTTCAGAACAGGTTGTGACAGAACCAACTAGAGGAAACAATCTGCTTGACTTGGTTCTTGCCAACAAAGATTCACTAATTAATAATCTTGAGGTTAATGATGAGCTTGGGGAAAGTGATCACAAATCTCTGTCCCAGATTTTCGCTTGGCCGACTTCATGGGACTGAAAAATTACCTGGGTGAACTAAATTGGGATGTCCTGACTATGGGTCAGGTAGGTGATCTTGGAGGCCAATAGTTCAAGCTGCCCAGACAACCTTTGTTCTGAGTAGGGAAATTAGATCTAACAAAAATGACCCCAAATGGATGAACAATAGATTAAAACATCTCATTGGTCAAAAGAGAGGCATATATAGGCATATCAAAAGAGGGGATGGGCAGCTAAGAAATCAATATATTCATTAAGTGTGAAGGCTTACTCAGCCCTGTAGCAACTTCAGACAGTATTACTCAGGCTGGCTCCTCCTCAGGAAAATTAATGAATAGAAAAAGAAATAATAACAAACATAAACACTTTATTATGTAGAAAATATAAAATATAAAACACTTAAATATGAAATATTAATCCTACATTAAAGAAAATGAAAAAGGAAAAATATAAATGATAACTGAATTCAACCCTAATTTAACACTTGGGTGTCTGGTGTTGGTGACACTGCTTGTTGAAATCGTAGCCGTTGCTTATGATGGGGGGGGGGGGTTGCAGGTGTTGGTGACCACCACTGGCTAGTTCTTCACAGATTAACGCCGTGAGTAGTATCCTGATGACAGGAAAGGAGATTCTTTACCGCTGCAATGATGTGGGGTTACGTCCTGCAATTTCATACAGGTGCACAGGTAATTAGACCCAAAATGGAGAAGTCTCTGGACGTTAGTCCTTCTCCTGTTCTTCTCGTCGATTGACGGTGCCCCCTCACTGTCATCCAAGTGAAAAGATAAAAGGTTACCCCCCTTTAAAAATATCTCCATGGAAAGTGTACTTACAAAAAGATTTGGTGATTATTACAACAGTAAACCCTAGAGAAAAGATGAAGGACTAAGTTTATTTTGGTCAAAAGTGAAGCTTTTAAACCCAAATAAATCCACTAAAAATAAAAAGGCGGGCATGTACTTACATAGTGTTGGGGCTGCGAGTTGAGTGATTTATTTTTTGCCAGAGCCCCATACTTTAAAGGGGGGGGAAGAGGGGGGGGGAAGGGGATGGGGAGCTAGACTGCCCCTCGTTAACAAGAGCCGGCAATCAAACTACACTTTAGGGGGGGGGGGGGGGAGAAAAGGCGGGAAAAAAAGGGGGGGGGAAAAGCGTGACTTCCCCTACCTTAATAGTACCCGGGCAAGGGAAACTTCCTTTGGGGGAGGGGGAAGAAAGGCGGGGAGCGTGACTTCCTCCCTTTAAACTAGTACCCGGAAAATGAAACATTGTTACTATATTGCTACTCCTATCTATTGAACTTTTCCCTGACATTTCCCATACCAAAGATTTAAGTAAGGATTTAAGAAGAATAGGCGGGGAAAAAAAAATTCTAACATGTGGAAGTCGCGTAAGGAAAAAATTTTACGACTGTCCCTTCCCCGTCAGAGAAATAATTGGATAAAACCCATTGATAACACAATGGGGAACTTAAAAGCCTGGAGTGCCAAGGGGTCCACCTAAAGAGGGACTTTTGGGTTCCCTTTAAAATTTTCTAGGTATACAAAGGTTTGTGGTCAGTTTCTAAAATGAATTTTTTTCCCCAGAAAATAAAATTTAATTTTGGAGTATCCCAAAGGGCTAAAAAATTCCTTTTCTATTGGGAGTTCTTGTTTTTCTGCAGGAAGGAGTTTCTGGCTTAGGAAGCTACAGGGAAGGGAGTACCTCTGGTATTGTGTAAACCGCACCAAACCCAGTATTGGGGCATCATTTCTCAAAAAAAATGTTTTTTTAAATACGGGAATTTTAAGTTAGAGTTTTTCGAAAAAAAACTTTTAACTCTTTAAAAACTTATCCCAGTATTTGGAAAATTCAAGAGGTTCCTTAAAGACTTTTTAAGAAAGTCGGAAAAGATACCTATAAGATCAGAAAGGTTCGAAAAAAACCGTGCACAAAAATTTTACAGAAAAAAGAAACTTGCATGACTTCTTGGTTTTGGGGAATTAAAAATTTTCTAAAAAAGGGGTTTGTCTTATGGGGAGGGCGCAGAGGTTATTAGAAAGTATCATTCAAGATATTAATCTTGAAACCCCCAAGGAAGCATTTCTCGGCTTGGCTGAGGCCATGTGAGCGAAAACCTACGCAAAACTGATGTTAATGTTTGGATATGTTCCCCCCAGTAATGCATTAGTAAATGTTATCAAAATAAACGAAACATTTGGCATATCCCCAAAGACCTTTTCTCAGTCTCACGTAGGTGCAAGGTAATTAAAAATCAAAGGGGGCATAGTTCTATATTGCATCACCCTTTGGGGTGTGTAGGAAAAGCGGTGTACTGTTAGAAGAAGGATCTAACATTACTTATGATTCCCCTGGCAATATCAATCTTGATAAGGAAGCATCATAAAATTTGGTAGATCGCTTCTTTAAGGGCATAGGCACAAAATCCCCCGAGTTATGCTTAAGGCCCCTCTAAAGTCAATAGCAAGTCTAATGAATTATCCCCCCTTCTATTAAAGGGTTTTAATGATCTTTAGTTTTAATAATTTGTCTACCTCTCGGAAAAATGCATCCCAAGGTGAACGGGGAACTGGTTAAAATTTTCCCGTTTGATAGGATTGCCGCCTAAGTAAATTTATGGACACCGGGAGGTAACACCGGAATATCAGTAAAGACATCTGAAAAGTTACTCACACATTGAAGTAGTTCATGCCCTTTATGGACATCCAAAGATTCATTAATTTATGTTGGTTGCGTCCAGTGGTAAGAGTCCCCAAAGTCATGTGTTCTTCATCTAGCCTAAGTTAGAGGTATCAATTACCACCCCTTACTTTTCTTCAGTTGTTTTCAAGTTCTGGGGAAAAACTAAGTCAAAGTTTATTAAGGCATTCCAATTTTCTTCGGAAATATTTTTTAAGGATTTGATATGATAAACTTGGGTTTTCCCCCCCTTGACTCTAGAGGTAGTCAACTTTCCCACAAATTTTTTAATCCCTTATACGGACCTTTCCATGACAAAAATTTTATTTGACTTAATCGCAAAAGACAAGAATTTCCCCTACTTAAAAATTCTCCTCTGATTTTGGAACAAAATAGGTTTTGTACGGGGTCCTTGACAAATTGGGTTTTTTCGAAACTAGTCAGAGGTCCCCTAAATTTTGGATCTAAGGTCAAGGAGAAACGGGAAGAAACTGAACCTCAGCATTTACCCCCTCATTAGTCCATAGTCTGAAGGATGGAAAATGGGCCCTTGGCCTGCTACCATAGGAAGTTCAAAAGGTGAAAACCCCCCAAAAGAGTCACGGGGAACTTCCCTCATGGCAAAAAAAAGCACAGGGTAGGTAACGATCCCACCCCTTGGGTTTTAAAGGGAGCAAATTTTCCTTAAAATGGACTTGAGAATCAAATGCTGGTGCTCAATCCTCCCATTCGCGGGGATGAAGGGTGTGGTGAAGAGAGGCTTCACTCCCCGAATTTGGTATAGATGTTATTAAGTCAGTGGAATTGTGTCCCCCGGGCAGACAAAAATTTTCTAGGGGGCCCACTTGGAAAGATGGAAAAAGGGCTTCAGCCACCCCTGTAGTAGTTAGGTTTTTAAGGGAACGGCTTCAGGAAACTCGAACATAATCAACTAATGTTAATATATATCTTTTTCCCCCCAAAAAGTAGGAAAAGGACCAACGTGTCAATACTACTCTTTCAAACGGTACCAAAAGATAGGCTTTTACCTAGGTACTGCCTGGTACCCCCGGGAGGATGAAGGGTTTGGGAAACTTTAATGATCTAAATAGGTGTGACATCTGAGGACATTTTTGGCCAAAAAAAAGGTTTCCCCCAATTTTTTTTAGGGTTTTACGATGCAGAAATTCCGGCCCCTGGCAGGCTAGCCATTTTAAGAAAAGTCTCTCTGCATTGCTTGGAACAACTAAAATGGGAAAATCTATCCATCTGAATTTAATTTGAATATGACTTGTACAAGTATCTTTTATATTTCAAATTTATATGAAAATTTTTCCTTTGGATAACTTGATTTTGTTTAGCGGGATTATGGCAATTCGAAAGAAGGGGAATTACTTGAAAATTTACAAAGGATCCTTTGATATGTCTAAAGGCTTAAAGTCAGGGAAAAAAAAGGTGGGGGGTAGGGGGGCATGGGGTTTTTTTGAGCCCTAGTCAAGCATTTAGGTATCGGAGGTGTATCTTTATTTTATCTAACAAGTGAACCGGTGATCCTACTACCTCGCTTTTTGGAGTAGCATCACTGGTTTTTAATCCACATGAATTCACGAGCATTTTCTCATTGAACTTTTCGAGGGGGTTTCCGACTTAATAGGAGGGTTGAAAACCTTATATCTTTTGGTGATAAAGGGGCAAAACCCCAGAAGAATGGCCCTTTTTTCATTACCTATTTTTTAGGAGCCAAAATTATGGGACTATCGGCTTCGACCAACCTTGAACCATTTAACCCTAATGTAACCCAACGGATGGTAGGGAAAAGTGTCCCGTACGCCCCAAGAGTCTGGTTAAACAAAGAATGAGTTTTTTTTTAAGGGGTTTAGGGAACACTTACGAAACCTATCATTATCCCGTGTCCCCTGTAAATGGAATACATTAAGTCCATTAAATGTTCCCCGAACAAAGGGGCTTGGTATTACAGTCTTTAAAATATCTTCCAACTTTTTGGCCTTCTTAAAGGCAAACAAATAAAGAATCATTTACCCACTAGGAGGCTTGATTTTCTTAAGGTCTGAGAACCCCCTTTCCCTTTGGGTTCGATCCCTTTAGGTTTTTTGGGAATGTGACCTCAGCATAAGGTCAGCGCCTCCCCCCCAATTCCTCGCTTTTTTCGTTTTTCGTTTTTTAAAGAAAGTTGTATCTGGTGAGGAAGAGCTGTCGGAAACGGTCCCGCAATCAAAGTCTCAAGAGTTTCATAATGTGATCAATTCTGAACCTCTATCCAAAAGTAAAACAAAAACGAAAGAGGTTACTTTGTAAATTTGAAATTCGGCCAGGGTGTAAGGGGCATACCTGAAAAAACTTCCGAAAAAAAATTGTGGGTTTTTTGATAGCTTTAAGGTTTTCCTTCTTCAGTAGGTTATAAAAACAAGATATCTTGCGAACAAAGTTGCATAAATTATTCAAAACAGTACCCCGAAAATAACTTCCAAAAACCGGTGCCCCCGGTGTCAGCAGGCCTTCACAGAGGGTACGGGTTTTTTCAAACCGATAATGTAAGTAGGTTGTAGGTTGGTAGACGCAACCCCCAGGGAAAAATACCCTCCTGCCCAAAGACGTGAAACAAAAACCGTAATTGTTTTGCATGATGGTAGGGTTTCTGGTTTCTTTTTTTGTCTCATAAACCGCTAAATAACAGGGATATCTTTTACTCCTACTAACACTTTTTTCACAATTTACAGACACGCACATGCATATTATTATCCCCACATCTGGTTTTTCTCCTTTTTCTAAATAGCTCTTTTTCTTTTTATTTCTTTTATTGTCCGGGGAAGTGGAAAAAAATCTTTTCCCCCGTAAGCCCTGCGTGCGTATGAGGCGACTAAAATGCGGGGCAAGGGGTAGTAACCCTTCTCCCGTTACAATTACAAAAAGAGAAAAAGAAAAAATTTATAAAACTGGGTTGCTTAAATTGCGTGGAGTATGGGATGACAAGAAACAGATATTGCTGATGTTATGAATAAAAGAAGTTGGATGTCCCGGCCCCAACGAAAAAAAGCTGAAGGGGGTAGGGGGAGTTTCAGTGGGGGGAAAAAAGGGATTAAACTGGGTATCTGAGGAGTTAGAGCAAAGGAAGGGGTAGCAGTAATGTTAAATGATCAGTTATGGGAAAGGGGAAAAAAAGAATATGAATGTGTAAAATTTAAAAAATTATGTGGATTAAAGTAAAGGTTGGGTGCGAGAAGTGGGGGATAAAAAGCGGGGTTTCCCTGGAGAAGAAGGAATGCAGAGGAGAGAGAGGAGTTTTTGGGAGATGTTAAGTGAATGTATAGGAGCCTTTGAACCAATGGAGAGTAATTGTGGTAGGGGACTTGAAACTAAAGTAGGAGAAACTTTTAGAGAGGGGGTTTTTGGTAGGTAGTTTTGGGGTGCCCCGGTGTAAAAGATAATGGGAGCCCTTTGATTGAACTTTTTATAAAAGGGGTTTAGTTATAGGAAAACTATTTTAAGAAAAAAAAGGGGGGAAATAAAGTTACCGAATGATGTAGGGCGAAATGACAGTAGTTTGTTGGATTATGTATTGGTAGATAAAAGACTGTTGAGTAGACTTCAGGATGTACATGTTTATAGAGGGGCCACAGATATATCGATCACTTTCTAGTTGTAGCTACACTGAGAGTAAAAGGTAGATGGGATACAAGGAGAATAGAAAGAAATCAGGGAAGAGAGAGGTGAAGTTAAAAAACTAAAAGAGGAGGCAGTTAGGGTAAGATATAAACAGCTATTGGAGGATAGATGGGCTAATGAGGCATAGGCAAGGGGGTCGAAGAGGTATGGGTAGGTTTAAAAATGTAGTGTTAGAGTGTTCAGCAGAAGTTTGTGGTTACAGGAAAGTGGGTGCAGGAGGAAGAGGAGCGATTGGTGGAATGATGAGGGTAAAGAGAGTATTTAAGGGAGAAAAAGTTAGCATATGAGAAGTTTTTACAAAGTAGAAGTGATGCAAGGAGGGAAGAGTATATGGAGAAAAAGAGAGGGGTTTAAAAGAGAGTGGTGAAGCAATGTAAAAAGAGAGCAAATGAGAGAGTGGGTGAGATGTTATCAACAAATTTTGTTGAAAATAAGAAAAAGTTTTGGAGTGAGATTAACAAGTTAAGAAAGCCTAGAGAACAAATGGATTTGTCAGTTAAAAATAGGAGAGGAGAGTTATTAAAATGGAGAGTTAGAGGTATTGGGAGATGGAAGGAATATTTTGAGGAATTGTTAAATGTTGATGAAGATAGGGAAGCTGTGATTTCGTGTATAGGGCAAAGGAGGAATAACATCTTGTAGGATGAGGAAGAGCCAGTTGTGAGTGTGGGGGAAGTTCGTGAGGCAGTAGGTAAAAATGAAAGGGGGGTAAGGCAGCCGGGATTGATGGGATAAAGATAGAAATGTTAAAAGCAGGTTGGGGGATATAAATTTTGGAGTGGTTGGTGCAATTGTTTAATAAATGTATGGAAGAGGGTAAAGGTACCTAGGGATTGGCAGAGAGCTTTGCATAGTTCCTTTGTATAAAGGCAAAGGGGATAAAAGAGAGTGAAAAAAAATTATAGGGGGATAAGTCTGTTGAGTGTACCTGGTTTAAAGTGTATGGTAGAGTTAAATTGAAAGAATTAAGAGTAAGACGGAGAATAGGATAGCAGATGAACAAGGGGGCTTTAGGAAAGGTAGTGGGTGTGTGGCCCAGGTGTTTACAGTGAAACATATAAGTGAACATATTTAGATAAGGCTAAGAGGTCTTTGTGGCATTTATGGATTTGGAAAAAGGCGTATGACAGGGTGGATAGGGGGCAATGTGGCAGATGTTGCAAGTTATGGTGTAGGAGGTAGGTTACTGAAAGCAGTGAAGAGTTTTTACGAGGATAGTGAGGCTCAAGTTAGAGTATTAGGAAAAGGGGAAAATTTTTTTTCCCCAGTAAAAGTAGGCCTTAGACAAGGATGTGTGATGTCACCGTGGTTGTTTAATATTTTATAGATGGGGTTGTAAGAGAAGTAAATGCGAGGGTCTTGGCAAGAGGCGTGGAGTTAAAAAGATAAAGAATCACACACAAAGTGGGAGTTGTCACAGCTGCTCTTTGCTGAGACACGTGCTCTTGGGAGATTCTGAAGAGAAGTTGCAGAGATTGGTGGATGAATTTGGTAGGGTGTGCAAAAGAAGAAAATTAAAGGTGAATACAGGAAAGAGTAAGGTTATGAGGATAACAAAAAGATTAGGTGATGAAAAATTGAATATCAGATTGGAGGGAGAGAGTATGGAGGAGGTGAACGTATTCAGATATTTGGGAGTGGACGTGTCAGCGGATGGGTCTAAAGAAAGATGAGGTGAATCATAGAATTGATGAGGGAAAAAGAGTGAGTGTTTCACTTAGGAGTCTGTGGAGACAAAGAACTTTGTCCTTGGAGGCAAAGAGGGAATGTATGAGAGTATAGTTTTACCAACCTCTTATATGGGTGTGAAGCGTGGGTGATGAATGTTGCAGCGAGGAAAGGCTGGAGGCAGTGGAGATGTCATGTCTGAGGGCAATTTTTGGTGTGAATATAATGCAGAGAATTCGTAGTTTGGAAGTTAGGAGGAGGTGCGGGTTACCAAAAATGTTGTCCCGAGGCTTTAGGGAAAGGGTTGGGG
>NC_069433.1:38752265-38787931 GCF_026875155.1 Cherax quadricarinatus | reverse complement strand
ATAAACAATTTTTTTGTATTTTTTTGTTTTTGAAACAAGTTTTGTAAACAATATATTGATAATTATGTTTGTGTGCTTATTGTGTTGTATACAACGAGTGTATGTATGTACATTGCACCTTACTTTGGTCTCATAGGCCACATAAGTTATGTGAAAAAATAAAATAGTGAAAAAAACAACAAACCTTCAAATACAAGTAAACCAAAGTTTACCGGTGAGCGGCAGTCGCCGCTGTTGCCATACGGGGCTCATTTTCTGCAAACTTTATGCCTCCATATCTCCGTAAGTATTGATGGTAAAATTTTTTTGTTTATCCTATAATGTTTAGAAAAAAAAACTCTATTTTTTCATAAGAAAAAATAATTTTTTTTTTTTTTGAAATTTGGCCGACCCTGAGAACAAGTTTCTGAGAGGGCCTGTCGACCCTCAAAGGGTTAAATGTCGTATATTACGTTAATATCCACATTTTTATTAATCCATCCATGACATTTTTTTCAAAATTATATATTAAACATGATACATAACATATAAAGATGATAAATACACCCCACAATAGAATAAATAAACATAAATATGAGATGTAGTAGCCAGATAACTTGTACAAGTGAGGGCAAGAATAGCATTTTCTCTAATCTAACATAAGAGAAAATGTATTACTGGGGGTAACGGAAGAAAATTATTCCTTTCGTATGTATGTAAGGAAGTTTATTCAGGTATACACAAATACAGTTACAAGGATTATCATACATAACAGCATATGTGTAGAGAACCTACGATAACCCAAAAAAGTCAGAGTGACTTATTTCCATTGCCTTCACTCAGAGCGTCATTTCTTCTCAAAATGATGTTACATGAGAATGGGAGTGTTCTTCTTTATTTATTCTACCGTATCAATGTAGAGGCAACTTGTACATAATGTAACTTGTACACAAACCAGACGTGTATACTTTGTTTGTTTACAAAACTTACCTTCGCCTGGTTTGTTTACATAACTCGGTGCCTGTCCTCTCTCATGCACTCATTCTTTCTCACTATCATTTATTCGTTTTATCTCATTTACTTACTCCTGACCCTACATTAAGACTACAAATATTTTAAGGTAAGTAATGAGTGAACTGTATATACATTTTATCGCTCTGGGATGCTTAAATATCATAGAATAGTATGTGTGGGTGGGTTGGCCTGGTATGGTAGCCCGGCTGACTACCATACATACCACACTTGATTTTTACAATAAATACTACTCATCTCACCCTAGATTAAGACTACAAATATTTTAAGGTAAGTATTGAGTAAACTGTATATGCGTTTTATCGCTCTGGGATGCTTGAATGTAATATAATATTATGTGGCCTGGTATGGTAGCCCGGAAGACTACCATACATACCAAACTTGATTTCTTACAATAAATACTACTTGTCTCACCCTAGATTAAGACTATAAATATTTTAAGGTAAGTAATGAGTGCACTATGTGTGTATTGTACTTTTTTATTGTTTTTTGATGCCTAGTTCTATTGCTAACGTAATATATGTTAGTGTAAACTTGTTACCTAGTATTTGTATGCATTTATAAGTGGAAAAAAAAGGTGTTTCACTTTACGGTGATTTCTGCTTAACGGCGGTAGCCTGGAACCTAACCTGCCGTATAAGTGGGGCCCTACTGTACAGGGACATTAGCCAACAGTATCAATTCGTCCCAGTGGGATCAGAGACCTTGGGATCATGGGGAAAAAATGACAAACGTTTCCTTAAAGAATTGGGTTCCAGACTCATCGACACCAACAGGGACCCAAGGGCAGCCACTTTCATGTTCCAGCGCCTCAGCATAGCCATCCAGAGGGGAAATGCTTGCTGCATACTTGGCTCACGTCCAGCCTCGGAGGAGCTGGAGGAAATTCATGATCTTTGATGCATTGTGCCATTGTATTCATGTTTATGTTTTTTTCTGTAAATGTATTCTGTTTATTAATAAATGTTCACATAGAATATAAAATATATAAGGGGTGGTAGGAGAAGAAAATATTGAAACAGCTCTGGGGAGAACCTCGAGATTTCCCTGAGGTACGTTTATTTTCTTCTCTAAGGATGAGGGTCCCCATTCCAGCTATAGAGGTGGTACTTATATATATATATGTATATATATATATATATTATATATATATATAATATATATATATATATATATATATATATATATATATATATATATAAATAATATATATATATAATATATATATATATATATATATATATATATATATATATATATATATATATATATATATATATTCTATATATATATATATATATATATAGTAGGTAGTAGGTTGGTAGGGTAGACAGCAACCACCCAGGGAAGTACTACCGTCCTGCCAGATGACTGTGGAACAGAAACCTGTAACTGTTTTGCATGATGGTAGGATTGCTGGTGTCTTTTTCTGTCTCATAAACACGCTAGATAACAGGGATATCTTGCTACTCCAACTTACACTTAGGTCACACTTCACAGACATGCACATGCATATATATATATACATACATCTAGGTTTTTCTCCTTTTTCTACATAGCTCTTGTTCTTCTTTATTTCTTCTATTGTCCATGGGGAAGTGGAAAAGAATCTTTCCTCCGTAAGCCATGCGTGTCGTATGAGGTGACTAAAATGCCGGGAGCAATGGGCTAGTAACCCCTTCTCCTGTAGACATTTACTAAAAAAGAGAAGAAGACAAACTTTATAAAACTTGGATGCTTGAATGTGCGTGGATGTAGTGCAGATGACAAGAAACAGATGATTGCTGATGTTACGAATGAAAAGAAGTTGGATGTCCTGGCCCTAAGCGAAACAAAGCTGAAGGGGGTAGGGGAGTTTAGGTGGGGGGAACTAAATGGGATTAAATCTGGAGTATCTAAGAGAGTTAGAGCAAAGGAAGGGGTAGCAGTAATGTTGAATGATCAGTTATGGAAGGAGAAAAGAGAATATGAATGTGTAAATGCAAGAATTATGTGGATTAAAGTAAAGGTTGGATGCGAGAATTGGGTCATAATAAGCGTGTATGCACCTGGAGAAGAGAGGAATGCAGAGGAGAGAGAGAGATTTTGGGAGATGTTAAGTGAATGTATAGGAGCCTTTGAACCAAGTGAGAGAGTAATTGTGGTAGGGGACCTGAATGCTAAAGTAGGAGAAACTTTTAGAGAGGGTGTGGTAGGTAAGTTTGGGGTGCCAGGTGTAAATGATAATGGGAGCCCTTTGATTGAACTTTGTATAGAAAGGGGTTTAGTTATAGGTAATTCATATTTTAAGAAAAAGAGGATAAATAAGTATACAAGATATGATGTAGGGCGAAATGACAGTAGTTTGTTGGATTATGTATTGGTAGATAAAAGACTGTTGAGCAGACTTCAGGATGTACATGTTTATAGAGGGTCCACAGATATATCAGATCACTTTCTAGTTGTAGCTATACTGAGAGTAAAAGGTAGATGGGATACAAGGAGAATAGAAGCATCAGGGAAGAGAGAGGTGAAGGTTTATAAACTAAAAGAGGAGGCAGTTAGGGAAAGATATAAACAGCTATTGGAGGATAGATGGGCTAATGAGAGCATAGGCAATGGGGTCGAAGAGGTATGGGGTAGGTTTAAAAATGTAGTGTTAGAGTGTTCAGCAGAAGTTTGTGGTTACAGGAAAGTGGGTGCGAGAGGGAAGAGGAGCGATTGGTGGGAATGATGATGTAAAGAGAGTAGTAAGGGAGAAAAAGTTAGCATATGAGAAGTTTTTACAAAGTAGAAGTGATGCAAGGAGGGAAGAGTATATGGAGAAAAAGAGAGAGGTTAAGAGAGTGGTGAAGCAATGTAAAAAGAGAGCAAATGAGAGAGTGGGTGAGATGTTATCAACAAATTTTATTGAAAATAAGAAAAAGTTTTGGAGTGAGATTAACAAGTTAAGGAAGCTAGAGAACAAATGGATTTGTCAGTTAAAAATAGGAGAGGAGAGTTATTAAATGGAGAGTTAGAGGTATTGGGAAGATGGAGGGAATATTTTGAGGAATTATTAAATGTTGATGAAGATAGGGAAGCTGTGATTTCGTGTATAGGGCAAGGAGGAATAACATCTTGTAGGAGTGAGGAAGAGCCAGTTGTGAGTGTGGGGAAGTTCGTGAGGCAGTAGGTAAAATGAAAGGGGGTAAGGCAGCCGGGATTGATGGGATAAAGATAGAAATGTTAAAAGCAGGTGGGGATATATTTTTGGGGAGTGGTTGGTGCAATTATTTAATAAATGTATGGAAGAGGGTAAGGTACCTAGGGATTGGCAGAGAGCATGCATAGTTCCTTTGTATAAAGGCAAAGGGAACAAAAGAGAGTGCAAAAATTATAGGGGGATAAGTCTGTTGAGTATACCTGGTAAAGTGTATGGTAGAGTTATTATTGAAAGAATTAAAAGTAAGACTGAGAATAGGATAGCAGATGAACAAGGGGGCTTTAGGAAAGGTAGGGGGTGTGTGAACCAGGTGTTTACAGTGAAACATATAAGTGAACAGTATTTAGATAAGGCTAAAGAGGTCTTTGTGGCATTTATGGATTTGGAAAAGGCATATGACAGGGTGGATAGGGGGGCAATGTGGCAGATGTTGCAGGTGTATGGTGTAGGAGGTAGGTTACTGAAAGCAGTGAAGAGTTTTTACGAGGATAGTGAGGCTCAAGTTAGAGTACATAGGAAAGAGGGAAATTATTTCCCAGTAAAAGTAGGCCTTAGACAGGGATGTGTGATGTCACCGTGGTTGTTTAATATATTTATAGATGGGGTTGTAAGAGAAGTAAATGCGAGGGTCTTGACAAGAGGCGTGGAGTTAAAAGATAAGGAATCACACATAAAGTGGGAGTTGTCACAGTTGCTCTTTGCTGATGACACTGTGCTCTTGGGAGATTCTGAAGAGAAGTTGCAGAGATTGGTGGATGAATTTGGTAGGGTGTGCAAAAGAAGAAAATGAAAAGTGAATACAGGAAAAAGTAAGGTTATGAGGATAACAAAAATATTAGGTGATGAAAGATTGGATATCAGATTGGAGGGAGAGAGTATGGACGAGGTGAATGTATTCAGATATTTGGGAGTGGACGTGTCAGCGGATGGGTCTATGAAGGATGAGGTGAATCATAGAATTGATGAGGGGAAAAGGGTGAGTGGTGCACTTAGGAGACTGTGGAGACAAAGAACTTTGTCCTTGGAGGCAAAGAGGGGAATGTATGAGAGTATAGTTTTACCAACACTCTTATATGGGTGTGAAGCATGGGTGATGAATGTTGCAGCGAGGAGAAGGCTGGAGGCAGTGGAGATGTCATGTCTGAGGGCAATGTGTGGTGTGAATATAATGCAGAGAATTCGTAGTTTGGAAGTTAGGAGGAGGTGCGGGATTACCAAAACTGTTGTCCAGAGGGCTGAGGAAGGGTTGTTGAGGTGGTTCGGACATGTAGAGAGAATGGAGCGAAACAGAATGACTTCAAGAGTGTATCAGTCTGTAGTGAAAGGAAGGTGGGGTAGGGGTAGGCCTAGGAAAGGTTGGAGGGAGGGGGTAAAGGAGGTTTTGTGTTCGAGGGGCTTGGACTTCCAGCAGGCATGCGTGAGCATGTTTCATGGGAGTGAATGGAGACAAATGGTTTTTAATACTTGACGTGCTGTTGGAGTGTGAGCAAAGTAACATTTATGAAGGAGTTCAGGGAAACCAGCAGGCCGGACTTGAGTCCTGGAGATGGGAAGTACAGTGCCTGCACTCTGAAGGAGGGGTGTTAATGTTGCAGTTTAAAAACTGTAGTGTAAAGCACCCTTCTGGCAAGACAGTGATGGAGTGAATGATGGTGAAAGTTTTTCTTTTTCGGGCCACCCTGCCTTGGTGGGAATCGGCCAGTGTGATAATAAATATATATATATATATATAATATATATATATATATATATATATATATATATATTATATATATATTATTTTTATTATTATTTATTATTATTATCATCATCTTCACTGCTTTCAGTAACCTACCTCCTACACCATACACTTGCAACATCTGCCACATTGCCCCCCTATCCACCCTGTCATAACACCTTTTCCAAATCCATAAATGCCACAAAGACCTCTTAAACCTTATCTAAATACTGTTCACTTATTGTTTTTACTGTAAACACCTGGTCCACACACCCCCTACCTTTCCTAAAGCCTCCTTGTTCATCTGCTATCCTATTCTCCGTCTTACTCTTAATTCTTTCAATAATAACCTACCATACACTTTACCAGGGATACTCAGCAGACTTATCCCCCTATAATTTTTGCACTCTCTTTTATCCCCTTTGCCTTTATACAAAGGAACTATGCATGCTCTCTGCCAATCCCTAGGTACCTTACCCCCCTTCCATACATTTATTAAATAATTGCACCCAACCACTCCCCAAACTATATCCCCCCCTACTTTTAACATTTCTATCTTTATCCCATCAATCCTGGCTGCCTTCCCCCCTTTCATTTTACCTACTGCCTCACGAATTTTCCCCCACTCACAACTGCTCTTCCTCACCCTACAAGATGTTTTCCTCCTTGTCCTTACACAAAAATACGCTTCCCTATCTTCACAACTTTTAAAAAATTCCTCAAAATTTTCCCCTCCACTTCCCAATACCTCCCTCTCCTTTAATAACTCCCCTCTCCTGTTTTAAACTACAAATCCATTTGTTCTCTAGGCTTTCTTAACTTGTTAATCTCACCCAAAAATTTTTTCTTATTTTCAACAAAATTTGTTGTAACATCTCACCCCTCCTCTTTGCCTTTTTTTTACAGTTAATTTTAAAACCTCCTTTTTTTCTCCTTTAACCTTCCCTTTTGCATCCCTTCTCTTGTAAAAACTTTCATATGCAACTTTTTTTCCGTTACTATCTCTTACACTTCATTCCACCCAATCGCTCCTCTTCCCCCCCGCCCCACTTTCCTGTAACAACAAACCTTTGCTGAAAACTCTAACACAAAATTTTTGAACCTACCCCATACCCCTTCAACACCATTGCCATGCCTCATTATTCCACTTCCCCTGGATAAAAAGGAAAATATAAAGACCAAGAACTATTAAGATAAAATCAAAGAAAACTCAGGTGAGTGTGTAAAATAAACGTGTACATGTATGTGTAGTGTGACCTAATGTAAGTAGAAAATAGCAGACATACCGAAACTTGCATATTTAAAGAAAGGGCAAAAGACACCCGCAATCCCCATGTAAAACAATTACAGGCTTTTGTTTTCATTTACTTGCAGGACGGTAGTCCCCCTGGATGGTTGCTGCTACCAACCCACTACCTATTATTGTGTATATATTTTTTGTATATATATAAATAAATATATATATATATATAATATATAATATATATATATATAATATTAGTATAGGGTTGGGAGACACAACCCCCCGGGAATACTACCGCCTGCCAGATGACTGTGAAACAAAAAACCGTAACGTTTTTCATGATGGGAGGATTGCTGGTTTTTTTTCGTCTCATAAACACGCTAAGTAACAGGGGTATCTTGCTACTCCTACTTTTTCACTTTGGACACTTTTAACACGCACATGCATATATATATATATACTACATCAGGTTTTTTCCTTTTTCTAAATAGCTCTTGTTCTTTTTATTTCTTCTATTGTCCATGGGGAAGTGGAAAAGAATCTTTCCTCCGTAAGCCATGCGTGTCGTATGAGGCGACTAAATGCCGGGAGCAATGGGCTAGTAACCCTTCTCCTGTATACAATTACTAAAAAAGAGAAGAAGAAAAACTTTATAAAACTGGGTTGCTTAAATGTGCGTGGATGTAGTGCGGATGATAAGAAACAGATGATTGCTGATGTTATGAATGAAAAGAAGTTGGATGTCCTGGCCCTAAGCGAAACAAAGCTGAAGGGGGTAGGAGAGTTTCAGTGGGGGGAAATAAATGGGATTAAATCTGGAGTATCTGAGAGAGTTAGAGCAAAGGAAGGGGTAGCAGTAATGTTAAATGATCAGTTATGGAAGGAGAAAAGAGAATATGAATGTGTAAATTCAAGAATTATGTGGATTAAAGTAAAGGTTGGATGCGAGAAGTGGGTCATAATAAGCGTGTATGCACCTGGAGAAGAGAGGAATGCAGAGGAGAGAGAGAGATTTTGGAGATGTTAAGTGAATGTATAGGAGCCTTTGAACCAAGTGAGAGAGTAATTGTGGTAGGGGACTTGAATGCTAAAGTAGGAGAAACTTTTAGAGAGGGTGTGGTAGGTAAGTTTGGGGTGCCAGGTGTAAATGATAATGGGAGCCCTTTGATTGAACTTTGTATAGAAAGGGGTTTAGTTATAGGTAATACATATTTTAAGAAAAGAGGATAAATAAGTATACACGATATGATGTAGGGCGAAATGACAGTAGTTTGTTGGATTATGTATTGGTAGATAAAAGACTGTTGAGTAGACTTCAGGATGTACATGTTTATAGAGGGGCCACAGATATATCAGATCACTTTCTAGTTGTAGCTACACTGAGAGTAAAAGGTAGATGGGATACAAGGAGAATAGAAGCATCAGGGAAGAGAGAGGTAAAGGTTTATAAACTAAAAGAGGAGGCAGTTAGGGTAAGATATAAACAGCTATTGGAGGATAGATGGGCTAATGAGAGCATAGGCAATGGGGTCGAAGAGGTATGGGGTAGGTTTAAAAAATGTAGTGTTAGAGTGTTCAGCAGAAGTTTGTGGTTACAGGAAAGTGGGTGCAGGAGGGAAGAGGAGCGATTGGTGGAATGATGATGTAAAGAGAGTAGTAAGGGGAAAAAGTTAGCATATGAGAAGTTTTTACAAAGTAGAAGTGATGCAAGGAGGGAAGAGTATATGGAGAAAAAGAGAGAAGTTAAGAGAGTGGTGAAGCAATGTAAAAAGAGAGCAAATGAGAGAGTGGGTGAGATGTTATCAACAAATTTTGTTGAAATAAGAAAAAGTTTTGGAGTGAGATTAACAAGTTAAGAAAGCCTAGAGAACAAATGGATTTGTCAGTTAAAAATAGGAGAGGAGAGTTATTAAATGGAGAGTTAGAGGTATTGGGAAGATGGAAGGAATATTTTGAGGAATTGTTAAATGTTGATGAAGATAGGGAAGCTGTGATTTCGTGTATAGGGCAAGGAGGAATAACATCTTGTAGGAGTGAGGAAGAGTCAGTTGTGAGTGTGGGGGAAGTTCGTGAGGCAGTAGGTAAAATGAAGGGGGTAAGGCAGCCGGGATTGATGGGATAAAGATAGAAATGTTAAAAGCAGGTGGGGATATAGTTTTGGAGTGGTTGGTGCAATTATTTAATAAATGTATGGAAGAGGGTAAGGTACCTAGGGATTGGCAGAGAGCATGCATAGTTCCTTTGTATAAAGGCAAAGGGGATAAAGAGAGTGCAAAAATTATAGGGGGATAAGTCTGTTGAGTGTACCTGGTAAAGTGTATGGTAGAGTTATAATTGAAAGAATTAAGAGTAAGACGGAGAATAGGATAGCAGATGAACAAGGAGGCTTTAGGAAAGGTAGGGGGTGTGTGGACCAGGTGTTTACAGTGAAACATATAAGTGAACAGTATTTAGATAAGGCTAAAGAGGTCTTTGGGGCATTTATGGTTTTGGAAAAGGCGTATGACAGGGTGATAGGGGGGCAATGGGGCAGATGTGCAGTGTATGGGTAGGAGGTAGGTTATAAAGATGAAGATTTTTTTTACGAGGAATGAGGCTAAAGTTAAGTATGTAGGAAAGAGGGGAATTTTTTTCCCCAGTAAAAGTAGGCCTTAGAAAAGGGATGTGTGATGCACCGTGGTTGTTTAATATATTTATAGAGGGGGTTTTAAAGAGAAGTAAATGCAGGGTTTTGGCAAGGGCGGGGATTTAAAAAATTTTGAAACACAAAAAGTGGGAGTTGTCACAGCTGCTTTTCTGATGCACGTGCCTTGGAATTTCTGAAGGAATTGCAGAGATGGGGGATAATTTTGGGTAGGGTGGCAAAAAAAGAAAATTAAAGGTGAAACAGGAAAGAGTAAGGTTATGAGGATAACAAAAAATTGGGTGATGAAAGATTGAATATAAAATTGGGGGGAGGATTATGGAGGGGTGAACGTTTTCAAAAATTTTTTGGGGTAGGGGGGAAAGTGTCAGGGGATGGGTTATGAAAGATAGGGGAATCATGGGAATTGATGGGGGAAAAAAAGAGGGAGGGGGTCCCACTTAGGAGTCTGTGGAGACAAAAAAACTTTGCCCCTTGGGGGCAAAGAGGGGAAGTAGAGAGTATAGTTTTACCAAACCCGCTTTTATAGGGTGTGAAGGGGGTGAGGGAAATGTTGCAGCGAGGAGAAGGGGCTGGGGGGCAGTGGAAAAGTCATGCCCTGAGGGCAATGTGGGTTTTGTGAATATAATCAGAGAATTTTCTTTTAGTTTGAAGTTAGGAAGGTGCGGGATTATAAAAAATGTTGTCCAGAGGGCTGGGGAAAGGGGTTTTGTTGAGGGGGTTTCCGGCCCATGTAGAGAGAAGGGGAGCAAAAACAGAATGATTTTAAGAGTGTATCAGTCTGTGGGGGAAAGGGAAGGCGGGAGGGTTTGGGGGGGCCTAGGAAGGGTTGGGGGGAGGGGGGTAAAGGGGGTTTTTGTGTCGGGGGGCTTGGACTTCCCAGCAGGCAGGCGTAGCGTGTTTGATAGGATGAATGGAGAAAAAAATGGTTTTTAATACTTGACGTGCTTTTGGGGGGTTGTGAGCAAAGAAAACATTTAAAAAGGGGATTCGGGGAAAAAACCGGCAGGCCGGACTTGGCCCGGGAGATGGGAAGTACGTCCCTGCATTTCTGAAGGGGGGGTGTTAAGGGTTGCATTTTAAAAAACTGTAGTGTAAGAAACCCTTTCGGCAAGACAGTATGGGGAAGATGGTAAAAAGGTTTTTTTTTTTCGGGCCCCCCTTTCCTTGGGTGGGAACGGCCGGTGTATAATAAAAAAAAAATTAAATATATAGGAAGGCCCCGTTTTAAAAACGGCTTTTCACTTTATGGCGTTCCGCAATTTACGGAATTTAAAATTTATGCCAAAACTCGCTTAGGGCCCCCCCCCAACCTGACTTTTTTTAATATGGTCCCTTTCCCCCCCCCTGTTTGTTCCCATTCCCCCTGAGTTTCAGAAAAGCACTAAGTTTTCCCATTTTGTCGGGAAAACCCCAAAAATTTTTCAAATTTTTTTTAAAAGTTATTTCTTTTTTTTATATATACTCTGAAAATTATACTTATGTTTTCCCTGAAACTAAATAAACTTACATACTGTGCTGGCATGCGGGTACCCCTTTAAAAAATTTAAAAGTGTCTTATGTCTCCAGACGTCATATTAGTAATGAAAATAAAAATCATCGGCCCCATTTAAATGTCGTAAAATTACTTTTAATTTTACCCTTTTTCTTTAAATCCATCCATGATATTTTTTTAAAAATTATTTTAATAAACACGATGAAATAACATATAAATAAGATAAAAAACACCCCAAAAGGAAAATAAATAAACATAAATTGGATGTGGTAGCCGGGCAAATTTTCACAAGGGGAGCCATTTAGAAATTTTTATAATAATAAAAAAATACTCACCGAGTCTCATTAAAAGGCGTATTTTTACTTAATATACACTTTTTTCAAATTTAAACCATCCATGATAAATTTTTTTTTAAAAAAATTTTATAATAAACACATACATAACTAAAAAAAATGAAAAAACCAAACCCCCCAATAGAATAAATTAAAAAAAATATAAGATGTGGGAGCCACATAAAATTTTTAAAGTGACGGCAAGAATAACATTTTCTCTAATCTAACATAAGAGAAAATGTGTTACTTGGGGGGAACTTGTAAAAAAATTATTCCCCTTTTGTATGTATGTAAGTAAGTTTTTTCAGGTAACAAAAAAATTTTCAAATTTACATAGTTTTTCATACATTTAAAAAACAAAACGGTAGAGAACCTAGGATAAAAACCCCAAAAAAAATCAGTTGTTATTTCCATTGCCTTCACTCAGAGCTTCCCTTTTTTCTCAAATATGTTAATAAAGAATGGGAGTGTTCTTCTTATTAATTCTACCATATCAATGTAGAGACAACCTGTACACAATGTAACTTGTACACAAACCAGACGTGTACACTTCATTTGTTTACAAAACTTACGTTCGCCTGGTTTGTTTACATAACTCTGCGCCTGTCCCCTCTCATGTACTCATTCTTTCTCTCTCTCATTTTTCGTTTTATCTCATTTACTTACTCCTGACCCTACATTAAGACTACAAATATTTTAAGGTAAGTAATGAGTGAACTGTATATACATTTTATCGCTCTGGGATGCTTAAATATCATAGAAAAGTATGTGTGGGTGGGGTGGCCTGGTAATGTAGCCTGGCTGATTACCATACATACCACACTTGATTTCTTACAATAAATACTACTTGTCTCACCCTAGATTAAGACTATAAATATTTTAAGGTAAGTAATGAGTGCACTATGTGTGTATTGTACTTTTTTATTGTTTTTTGATGCCTGGTTCTATTGCTAACTTAATATATGTTAGTGTAAACTTGTTATCTAGTGTTTGTATGCATTTATAAGTGGAAAAAAAGGGTGTTCCACTTTACGGCGGTAGCCTGGAACCTAACCTGCCGTATAAGTGGGGCCCTCCTGTAATATTATATATATTATATATATATATATATATATATATATATAATATATATATATATATATATATATATATATATATATATATATCTAGGTAGTAGGTTGGTAGACAGCAACCGCCCAGGGAGGTACTACCGTCCTGCCAAGTTGTAAAACTGAAGCCTGTAATTGTTTTACACGATGGTAAGATTGCTGGTGTCTTTTTTTATCTGTCTCATACACATGCAAGATTTCTGGTATGTCTTGCTACTTCTACTTACACTTAGGTCACACTACACATACATGTACAAGCATATATATACACACCCCTTTGGGTTTTCTTCTATTTTCTTTCTAGTTCTTGTTCTTGTTTATTTCCTCTTACCTCCATGGGGAAGTGGAACAGAATTCTTCCTCCGTAAGCCATGCGTGTTGTAAGAGGCGACTAAAATGCCGGGAGCAAGGAGCTAGTAACCTCTTCTCCTGTATATATTACTAAATGTAAAAGGAGAAACTTTCGTTTTTCCTTTTGAGCCACCCCGCCTCGGTGGGATACGGCCGGTGTGTTGAAAGAAAGAAAGAAATATATATAATATATATATATATATATATATATATATATATATATATATATATATATATATATATATATATATATATATATACATTTTATTTATTTATTATTTTTATTTTTATTTAGAAATTTTAGCATACATACAGAGGTACAAGAAAAATACAGGTAAGAGCAGCATGCCAAAGCCACTTACATGCATAGCATTACGGGCTGGCTTAAAATTAACTTAAGATTAACTAAGCAATGATGAAATCAGTGATAAGACATTATTGTAAACAGATAACTATAAAGCACAAATGAGTATTACAAAGACAGGTCATATGGTTGCATGCATTGCTGTTCATTCAGTAGAATGGAGTATTCTGTTAGGTAGTGTATTTAAAAAAATAACAAAGGTAGATTGGGTCCTAGGTTTAACATTTATGTGATATAATTGTGAGTAACATTTTGGATATACAATTTATAAGGTTCAGTTATTCAGTATTTATTTGGTTTTGAGTGAGTAAGTGAACTTTGAGAAGAGACTTGAATTTATAAACAGGTAGTGTTTCTTTTATATTTACAGGTAATGAATTCCAGATTTTAGGGCCTTTTATGTGCATTGAGTTTTTGCATAGCGTGAGATGGATACGAGGAACATCAAAGAGTGATCTGTGCCATGTGTTATGGTCATGTGTTCTGTTGAGGTTGGCAAGGAGATGTTTGAGGGGAGGGTTAATATCAGAGTTAAGTGTTCTATGTATGTAATAGGTGCAATAATAAGTATGTATGTTTTGTATGGTGAGTAGGTTGAGTGTTTTGAATATTGGTGGAGTGTGTTGCCTGTAGTGAGAATTTGTTATCATTCTTACTGCAGCCTTTTGTTGGGTAATTAGTGGTCTGAGATGGTTAATTGTTGTTGAGCCCCATGCACAAATTCCATAGGTGAGATAGGGGTAATTAAGAGAGTGATAAAGGGCCAGGAGGGCTGACTGTGGAACATAGTACCATATCTTCGATAGTATGCCTACAGTCTTGGAAATTTTCTTAGAAATTTGTTGTACATGTGTATGAAATTTGAGTCTATTATCGAGGTGGATTCCTAAGAATTTTCCCTCTGTTAGCTTTGTGATAGGTGATCCGTTTATCATTATGTTAAGAGGTACATCTGTAGCTCATACATACATACATACATACATACAACACACACACACACACACACCACACACACACACACACACACACACACACACACACACACACACACACACACACACACACACACACACACACGCACACACACACGCACACACACACACACACACACACACACACATACATACATACATACATACAGGTCTCCCTCAACATTCGCGTTTTCAACTTTCGCGGGCTTCACACATTCGCGAATTCCCAACTGCCAAATTCCCAGCCGCCAAATCATATTTAAGTTTCCCGCCACCCGCCACCCTCCGACCCCAACAACTGGCAGCCAGCCCTCCCACCACTCAGTGTAGTGAATGTTTTGTTTGTTCATTATTTGTTATTAAACTACAGTATAAATAATGTCAGACCATTCATGACTGAATACAGTGGACCCCCGGTATTCAATATTAATCCATTCCTGAGAGCTCATCGAATACCGATAATATCGAAAACCGAATCAATTTTCCTCATAAGAAATAATGAAAATCAAATCAATCCGTGCAAGACACCCAAAAGTATGAAAAAAAAAATTTACTACATGAAATATTAAGTTTAATGCAATAGAATAATTACAATAACAATAAAATAATTGACACTTACCTTTAATGAAGATCTGGTGATGATTGATGGGATGGAAGGAGGGGAGAGGTGTTAGTGTTTAGAAGGGAAATCCCCTTCCATTAGGACTTGAGGTAGCAAGTCCTTTTCCAGGGTTACTTCCCTTCTTCTTTTAATGCCACTAGGACTATCTTGAGAGTCACTGGACCTCTGTCGCACAACAAATCTGTCCATAGAGCTCTGTACCTGCCGTTCCTTTACGATTTGTCTAAAATGGGCCACAACATTGTCATTGTAATAGCTGTGTTAGGGTGATTTTCATCCATAAAGGTTTGCACTTCAACCCACTGTGCACACATTTCCTTAATTTTTGAAGTAGGCACAATGTATTCCACAACTGGTATAGGCTTCTCAGGGTTAGCCCCAAACCCTTCAAAATGTTTCTTAATTTCCATACTAATTCTCACCCTTTTTACCACAGGGTTGGCACTAGAAGCTTTCTTGGGGCCCATGGTGACTTATTTTGCAGAAACAAGCACCAAACACAGTGATAATATGGATAATATGGAATGTACCGAATGTATCCTTAGATGCGCGCACACTGGCTGGCTTGTAAACACTGGCACACAAGGGGCAGTTCAGGCCACATGTAGACAGGTCTCGTACGAATTGTATCAAATAACGGGTTTTCAATCGAATACCGAGGAAAAATTTTTTGCGATATAATGCATCGAATACCGGATTTATCGAATACCGATGCCATCGAATACTGGGGGTCCACTGTATTGGAATGGCTATTCGGACAGGTATTGGAAGGTGACATCATATGTTTACTCTTAAACATGGCAAATAATCAAACATTTCTGCTACTGCTAATAATAATAATAATAATACGATAAAATTGAAGGAAATTTTACTAAAACACGAGGGTTGAAGCAGTGGTGGAAGAAGTGGTTGAGGCATCATCAGTCAGTGTGCCTTTGTTTATGCTGGAGTGAACATTAGTCTCTGTGCTCTTCCAAACATTTCACAATACTTCATTGTGTTTCGTGCTTGTAGATTGAGTGTGATTGGAGTGGTAGAGGCAGCAGTTGAGGCAGTGGTAGATGCAGTGGTTGAGGAAGTGGTTGAGGCAGCAGTTGAGGCAGTGGTTGAGGCAGTGGTTGAGGTAGTGGTTGAGGCAGCGGTTGAGGCAGCTGTTGAGGCAGTGTTTGAGGCAGCGGTTGAGGCAGTGGTATTTAATAAGATATATGTTTTATTTTATTTATTTATTTATTTAAAAATTTGAGCACACATACAGAGGTACAAAAAATACAGATAAGAGCAGCATGCCAAAGCCACTTATACTATGCATAGCATTATGGGCTGGCTTAAAATTAACTTAAGATGAACTAAGCAATGATGACATCAGTGATAAAACTTTAATGTAAACAGATTACTATAAAGCACAAGTGAGTATTACAAAGACAGGTCATATGGTTGTATGCATTGTTGTACATTCAGTTGAATGGAGTATTCTGTTAGGTAGTGTATTTAAAAAATAATAAAGTTAGATTGGGTTTTAGGTTTAACATTTATGTGATATAATTGTGAGAAACATTTAAGATATACAATTTATAAGGTTCAGTTATTCAGTATTTATTTGGTTTTGGGTGAGTAAGTGATCTTTGAGAAGAGACTTGAATTTATAAACAGGTAGTGTTTCTTTTATATTTACAGGTAATGAGTTCCAGATTTTAGGGCCTTTTATGTGCATTGAGTTTTTGCATAGTGTGAGATGGACACGAGGAACATCAAAGCGTGATCTGTGCCTTGTGTTATGGTCATGTTTCTTTTGAGGTTGGCAAGGAGATGTTTGAGGGGAGGGTTAATATCAGAGTTAAGTGTTCTATGTATGTAATAGGTGCAGTAATAAGTATGAATGTTTTGTATGGTGAGTAGGTTTAGTGTATTGAATATTGGTGGAGTGTGCTGCCTATAGTGAGAATTTGTTATCATTCTAGCTGAAAGCCTTTTGTTGGGTAATTAGTGGTCTGAGATGGTTACTTCTTGTTGAGCCCCATGCACAAATTCCATAGGTGAGATAGGGGTAAATAAGAGAGTGATATAGGGCCAGGAGGGCTGACTGTGGAGCATAGTACCGTATCTTCGATAGTATGCCTACAGTCTTGGAAATTTTCTTAGAAAATTTGTTGTATATGTGTATGAAATTTGAGTCTATTATCAAGGTGGATTCCTAAGAATTTTCCCTCTGTTAGCTTTGTGATAGGTGATCCGTTTATCATTATGTTAAGAGGGACATCTGTAGCTCTGTTACCAAACTGAATGAAGTAGGTTTTGTCAATGTTTAGTGTAAGTTTGTTAGTCCTCATCCAGGTAGATATTTTCTGTAATTCGGTATTTACAGTATTGGCTAGCGTGACTGGGCTCGGGGTGGGAGAAGACGTATGTAGTGTCATCTGCAAATAGTGTGGGTTTGAGTAATTGCGAAGCATTTGGTAGGTCATTTATGTATAGGAGAAAGAGAAGAGGGCCAAGGACACTTCCCTGTGGGACACCAACTGTAATTGGTTGTGCAGAAGAGTTTGCCCCATTTGCATACACATATTGGCTTCTGTTGCTGAGGTATGACTTGAGGTAGTTGAGGGAGTGCCCTCTTATACCATAGTGTGACAATTTTACGTGGAGCAAGTCATGGTTAACTGTATCAAAAGCTTTACGTAAGTCAATGAAGATCCCCAGTGGGACTTCATTTTTCTCTATTGCAGTGTATATATGTTCTAGCATGTGTATAATAGCATCATTAGTATTTTTATTTGGCCTAATACATGTTATTATTAATAACATGTATTATTATTATTAATATGTTATTAAAAACCACTTCCTCAACCACTGCCTCAACCGCTGCCTCAACAGCTGCCTCAACCACTGCCTCAACCGCTGCCTCAACAGCTGCCTCTACCACTGCCTCTACCACTGCCTCTACCACTATCTCTACCACTGCCTCAACCACTGTCTCTACCACTGCCTCAACCACTGCCTCTACCAATGCCTCTACCACTCCAGTCGCACTCAATCTACAAGCACCAAACACAATGAATTATTGTGAAATGTTTGGAAGAGACTAATGCTCACTCCAGCATAAACAAAGCCACACTGATGATGCATCAACAACTGCTTCCACCACTGCTTCAACCCTCGTATTTTTGTACTATTTCCTTCTTCAGTTCTTTCGTATTAATAATACTACTACTACTACTACTAATAATAATAATAATAATATGATAGAATTGAAAAAGGAAATTGTGCAAAAATACGAGGGTTGAAGCAGTGGTGGAGGAAGCGGTTGAGGCATCGACAGTCAGTGTGCCTTTGTTTATGCTGGAATGAGCATTAGTCTCCAAGCTCTTCCAAACATTTCACAATAATTCATTGTGTTTGGTGCTTGCAGATTGAGTGCAACTGCCACATAATTAACCATGGACCCAAAGAAACTTGCTAATGCTAGCCCTTTGGTAAAGAAATTGAGAAACATGATAGAATTGAAGAAAGAAATTGCACCAAAATACGAGCAGTGCATAGCAGTGGTTGAGGCACTGGTGGAGGCAGTGGTATTTAATAACATACATGTTATTAAACCATAACATGTATGTATTTAGTACAATATTTTACAACATTTTCATGTATTTTATGATTGTTCGTGGTTCAACAAGTTAAGGAAGCAGTATTGTATTATATTTCCTACAATATATTGGGGCACCAAACATTCGCGATTTTTCAACATTCGCGAGGCTCTTGATCCCCTAATCCTCGCAAATGTTGAGGGAGACCTGTATATATATATATATAAATATATATATACATTTTTTTTTATTATTATCACACTGGCCGATTCCCACCAAGGCAGGGTGGCCCGAAAAAGAAAAACTTTCACCATCATTCACTCCATCACTGTCTTGCCAGAAGGGTGCTTTACACTACAGTTTTTAAACTGCAACATTAACACCCCTCCTTCAGAGTGCAGGCACTGTACTTCCCATCTCCAGGACTCAAGTCCGGCCTGCCGGTTTCCCTGAATCCCTTCATAAATGTTACTTTGCTCAACACCCCAACAGCACGTCAAGTTTTAAAAAAACCATTTGTCTCCATTCACTCCAAATCAAACACGCTCACGCATGCCTGCTGGAATTTCCAAGCCCCTCGCACACAAAACCTCCTTTCCCCCCTCCCTCCAACCCTTCCTAGGGCCAAACCCTTTACCCCCCCCTTCCTTCCACTACAGACGGGATACACTCCTGAAGTTATTCTGTTTCGCTCCATTCTCTCTACATGTCCGAACCACCTCAACAACCCTTCCTCGCCCTCTGGACAACAGTTTTGGTAATCCCGCACCTCCTCCTAACTTCCAAACTACGAATTCTCTGCATTATATTCACACCACACATTGCCCTCAGACATGACATCTCCACTGCCTCCAGCCTTTCCTCGCTGCAACATTCATCAAACCCCTGCTTTCCCCCCATTTTAAGAGGTTGGGTTATTAAACTATACTCTCATACATTCCCCTCTTTGCCTCCAAGGACAAAGTTCTCTGTCTCCACAGACTCCTAAGTGCACCATCACTCTTTTTTCCCTCATCAAAATTTTATGATTCACCTCATCTTTCATAGACCCATCCGCTGCACTCCACTCCCAAATATCTGAATACGTTCACCTCCCCCATACTCTCTCCCTTCAATCTGATATTCAATCTTTCATCAACTAATCTTTTTGTTATCCTCATACCTTACTCTTTCCTGTATTCACCTTTAATTTTCTTCTTTTGCACACCCTACCAAATTCATCCACCAATCTCTGCAGCTTCTCTTCAGAATCTCCCAAGAGCACAGTGTCATCAGCAAAGAGCAGCTGTGACAACTCCCACCCTGTGTGTGATTCTTTATCTTTAACTCCACGCCTCTTGCCAAGACCCTCGCATTTACTTCTCTTACAACCCCATCTATAAATATATTAAACAACCACGGTGACATCACACATCCTTGTCTAAGGCCTACTTTTACTGGGAAAAAATTTCCCTCTTTCCTACATACTCTAACTTGAGCCTCACTATCCTCGTAAAAACTCTTCACTGCTTTCAGTAACCTACCTCCTACACCATACACTTGCAACATCTGCCACATTGCCCCCCTATCCACCCTGTCATACGCCTTTTTCCAAATCCATAAATGCCACAAAGACCTCTTTAGCCTTATCTAAATACTGTTCACTTATATGTTTCACTGTAAACACCTGGTCCACACACCCCCTACCTTTCCTAAAGCCTCCTTGTTCATCTGCTATCCTATTCTCCGTCTTACTCTTAATTCTTTCAATTATAACTCTACCATACACTTTACCAGGTACACTCAACAGACTTATCCCCCTATAATTTTTGCACTCTCTTTTATCCCTTTGCCTTTATACAAAGGAACTATGCATGCTCTCTGCCAATCCCTAGGTACCTTACCCTCTTCCATACATTTATTAAATAATTGCACCAACCACTCCAAAACTATATCCCCACCTGCTTTTAACATTTCTATCTTTATCCCATCAATCCTGGCTGCCTTACCCCCTTTCATTTTACCTACTGCCTCACGAACTTCCCCCACACTCACAACTGGCTCTTCCTCACTCCTACAAGATGTTATTCCTCCTTGCCCTATACACGAAATCACAGCTTCCCTATCTTCATCAACATTTAACAATTCCTCAAAATATTCCCTCCATCTTCCCAATACCTCTAACTCTCCATTTAATAACTCTCCTCTCCTATTTTTAACTGACAAATCCATTGGTTCTATAGGCTTTCTTAAATTGTTAATCTCACTCCAAAACTTTTCTTCTTTTCAACAAAATTTGATGAAACACTCCCCACGTCTCTCATTTGCTCCTTTTTACATAGCATTCACCACACTCTAACCTCTCACTTTTTCTCCATATACTCTTCCCTCCCTTGCATCACTTCTACTTTGTAAAAACTTCTCATATGCTAACTTTTTCTCCCTTCTTTACTCTCTTCACATCATCCATTCCACCAATCGCTCCTCTTCTCCCGCACCCACTTTCCTGTAACCACAAACTTCTGCTGAACACTCTAACACTACATTTTTAAACCTACCCCATACCTCTTCGACACCATTGCCTATGCTCTCATTAGTCCATCTATCCTCCAATAGCTGTTTATATCTTACCCTAACTGCCTCCTCTTTTAGTTTATAAACCTTCATCCTCTCTCTTCCCTGATGCTTCTTGCTTCTATTCTCCTTGTATCCCATCTACCTTTTACTCTCAGTGTAGCTACAACTAGAAAGTGATCTGATATATCTGTGGCTCCTCTATAAACATGTACATCCTGAAGTCTACTCAACAGTCTTTTATCTACCATTACATAATCCAACAAACTACTGTCATTTTGCCCTACATCATATCTTGTATACTTATTTATCCTCTTTTTCTTAAAATATGTATTACCTATAACTAAACCCCTTTCTATACAAAGTTCAATCAGAGGGCTCCCATTATCATTTACACCTGGCACCCCAAACTTACCTACCACACCCTCTCTAAAAGTTTCTCCTACTTTAGCATTGGTAGTGTACAGTGGAACCTCGACCAATGGCTTTAATCCACTCCAGAGAGCTAGCCTTTAGTCAAATTAGCTGTTAGTCAAAATAATTTTCCCCATAAGAAATTATGGAAATAGAATTAATCCATTTCAGACACCCAAAAGTATTAAACAAAATAATTTTTTTTTTTTTACATGAAATAGTGGACCCCCGAGTTTCGTGATTAATCCGTTCCAGAGAGCCTGCCGAAAGTTGAAAATCACGAAACTCAAAACCATTTTCCCCTTAAGAAATTATGGAAATAAAATTAATCTGTTCCAGACACCCAAAAATATTAAAATAAAATATTTTTTTTCAAATTAAATAAAGATTTACATAATGAAAACAATCAGAAATCAAGTACATGCAGTTAAAAAAATAATAACATTACACTTACCTTTACTGAAGACTTCTGCATGGATGGAAGATGGGAGGAGGGGATAGGAGGAAGGTGTATACAATTTTTTGGAAGGAGAATCTCCTTCCATTAGGACTTCAGGTATGAAGTCCATATCTGGGGTTACTTCCCTTATTTGTTTTTTAAAGACACTGGGATCAACTTGAGAGTCACTGGACCCCTGTTGCACAAAATATCTGTCCAGAGAGGTCTGTTTCTGGTGTTTCTTTAAGATTTCCCTGAAATGGGACACAACACTGTCATTGTACATGTTGCCAATACGACCTGCAACAGCTTTGTTAGGGTGAAGTTCATCTATAAATATTTGCACTTCAGTCCACTTTCGGTAATCCACACCAACAATAACCTCTCCACTTCTTCGAGGATTTGTGATCTCCTTTTTGTCAGCATATCCATCCCTTTTGCAACAACAGCACACTTTATTTCCTTTCCTTTCACCACGATCGAAGTGATGATTGAATGGGGCTTGCCATACATCCTGGCAAGCTCTGTAACACGCACTCAACTCTCATATTTTTCAATGATTTCCTTCTTGAATTTGATCATGTTCCTCACTTTCTTTACCAAAGGGCTTGCACTAGCTTTCCTTGGACCCATGGTGACCTATTTAGCAGTTGTAATCACAGAAAACAATGGATTATTATGTATGAACCCATGGGGTGATGGTCACGTGTTGGCAAACAATGGCACACTTAGTATGAATGGCGTGGGAGACTGGCTTTGTGTGCGCGGTGACGGGTGGATGGGTTCCAGATGGTTGCTGAAACACGAGTTTTTTCACGAAACTCGAGGCCAAATTTTTCCAAAAAAAAACTCGCCAAAGGTCGAATTTCATGAAAGTCGAGGCTGCCGAAACTCGAGGGTCCACTGTATATATTTCCCTATGCAAAAATGAATGGTACATGCAAACTAAACAATAATTAAATGCCACTTACCTTTATTGTTGAGATGTTGATGAGTGATGTTCCAGCAGCAGGGGAGATTCTATTGTTTGGAAGGGGAATCCCCTTCCATAAAGACTTCAGGTACCACATCCTTTGCTGGGGTTACCTCCCTTCTTGGTTTTTTAATGCCACTAGGACCAGCTTGAGAATCACTGGACCCCTGTTGGACAAACTATCTGTCCAGAGAACTCTCTTTCTCACATGCCCTTAGGATTTCCCTAAAATGGGACACAAGAGTGTCATTGTACATGTTGCCAATATGGTTTGCAACAGCTGTGACAGGATAAAATTCGTCCATAAATGCTTGCACCTTTGTAAACATCGTACACATTTTCTTAATCCTTGACGAAGGCAACTTCCTCCATCTCTCTTCCTCCTGTTCTGAAGCACATTGTTTAGCTGTGATCTGTTGCTGTTGCACCTCAAGCTCTTGCAGCTCTGCAATGGTTAGTTCTTCATTGTTGTTCTGCACCAACTCTTCCACATCCTTGTCACAAACCTCTAACCCCATGGACTTCCCCAATGACAATTGATTCCACAACTAGCATAGGCTCTTGAGGGTTAGCCACAAACCCTTCAAAATCCCTCTCTTGTACACATTGTGGCCACAGTTTTCTCCAAGCAGAGTTCAAAGTCCTGCAAGTCACTCCCTCCCAAGCCTTACCTATAAGGTTTATGCAACTGAGGATATTGAAGTTGTCTTACCAAAACTCTCTTAGGGTCAATTGAGTGTCTGACGTCACTTCAAAGCACTTTTGAAACACTCCTTTTGTGTAGAGTTTTTTAAAGTTTGAAGTGACCTGCTGGTCCATGGGCTGGAGGAGAGGAGTTGTATTAGGAGGCAAAAATTTAACTTTTCTGAAGCTAAACTCCCCTGCAATTTGCTCTTGCAAATTGTGAGGATGAGCAGGACCATTGTCCATTATCAGGAGGCACTTAAGTGACAATTTCTTTTCCAGGAGGTAATTTTTCACTGTGGGGTCAAACACACCATAAAACCAGTCCACGAAAATTTCCTTAGTGTCACATGCCTTACTGTTTGATCTCTACATCACACACAAATTACCCTTGACGATATTGTTTTTCTTGAACATTCTGGGAGTGTCAGAGTGATACATGAGTAAAGGTTTCACTTTGTAATCACCACTAGCATTACTGTGTAACATAAGTGTGAGCCTGTCTTTCATAGGCTTGTGTCCTGGGAGTGCTTTTTCGTCCTGAGTAATGTAGGTCCTGTTTGGCATTTTCTTCCAAAACAGGCCTGTTTCATCACAATTGAACACTTTTGTGTGAACTGGCAGCCTCACCATGCTTTATCACACTGTGTTTACCACTATGATTCTTAAATTTCTGAAACCAGCCTTTGCTGGCCTTAAATTCATCAATATCATCACTATTTGGAGGCATTTTCTTAATGAAATCATCATGCAACTGCCTTGCCTTTTCACATATTATTGACTGAGAAACACTATCTCCTGATAATTGTTTTTTGTTTATCCACACCAACAACAGTCTCTCCACCTCTTCAATTATTTGCAATCTCCGTTTTGAAAACATACTTGCACCTTTTGCAACAACAGCTTCTTTGATTGTGTTTCTGTTCGCCATGGTAGTAGTGATGGTTGAATGGGGTTATGTAGCCTTTCCAACTCAGACATGCGCGCTCCACTTTCATATTTTTCAATGATCTCTTTCTTCATTTCCATTGTAATTCTCACCCTTTTTACCACAGGCTTGGCACTAGAAGCTTTCTTGGGGCCCATGGTGGCTTATTTAGCAGTTACAAGCTCTAAAAACACTGGAAGAATATAAAATATATCACAGGTACATGTGGGATCGACTGAAATGACTTGTAAACACTGGCGGTACATGGAGTCTTGGAGTGGCTGGGCCTGCTCAGGTTGCACTCTGGCCACATGGACACGTCCGGGACGAAAGCTGTTAAACAAGTTTTTTGGCATTGGTAGAGTCAATTTTTTTGTGCCAAAGAGCGCCGTTGGTCAATTTTGGCGTTAGTCGATGCCACTGTTGGTTGAGGGTCCACTGTTCATATGGATTTTATATTTATAGTCTCAGTTTCTTGGCCTCATTTGATACAATGGAAAATATTTTGTAGAATTAGAGGTTTCTGTAAGCTAAATTTCATTTCACTTGGGTTTGAGAGATTGAGATGAAGGATGATTGTCAATCGTTTGCAGACTAAAAGTAGCTTGGAATTAAGTTCTAAGTAGTGGAAATGTTCAATTTTTCCCAATTTCAAGAGTAAACAAATCATGTTGTGCGTCCAATACGCTTGCAACTGGCTGGTTTAATATGAGGTCATGAATGGGTTGATATTAGTCAATAGTCAATTTTATTTCTTTGCAACTGAATACATGGAGATTATGTACAGTGGAACCTCAAATTTTGAACTTAATCCGTTCTGGAAGCTAGTTCAAAATTCGAAAAGTTTGAAAAGCGAAGCAATATTTTCCATAAGAAATAATGGAAATACAATTAATCCATTCCAGAAACCCAAAAATATTTACAAAAAAAAAAAATGCATTTTATAGAGATTAATTATAGTTTTACATACACACAACAAATATAGTGTACAATTATGTATGTATTAAAAAATTAAACATGTAAAATAACATTTTTACTTGCCTTTATTGAAGATTGGTGATGGCATCTGGAAGATAGGGAGGAGGAGAGAGGGAGTTGGGGTTAGTGTTTGGAAGGGGAATCCCCCTCCATAAGGACTTTAGGTATCAAAGGCCATTTCCCTGGGGTTACTTCCCTTCTCTGTTCTTTTAATGCCACTAGGACCAGCTTGAGAGTCACTGGACCCCTGTCTCGCAAAATAACTGTCTTCAGTCCTCTGTTTCTGGCACGTCTTTAAGATTTCCCTAAAATGGGACATGGTTCTGTCACTGAACTTGTTGCAAAGATGGCTTGTTTCACCTTCCTCAGGGTGGTACTTCTCCACAAACATTTGGACATCATTCTACTTGGCGCAAATCTCCTTAATCTTTAAATCGGCATGCAGCTTCCTTGCTTTTTCACAAATAATCGTCTCTGAATCACTATCACCTGCCATTTCTTTATCCTTGATCCACACCAGCAACAACTTCTCAACCTGATCGATTGTCTGTGGTCTTTTTTTGGTTAGCATGTTAACACATTTTGCAACATCAGCTTCCTTGATTTGTTCTTTCTTTGCCAGGATAGAAACGATGGTCGATTTGTTTTTCCAATACATCCTAGCAAGCACAACAAGTTTCACACCACTCTAATTCTTCTCTATTATTTCCTTCTTCACATCTATGGTGTTTCTCACTTTCTTTACCATGGGGTACCACTAGCAAGTTTCTTTGGGCCCATGGTAGCTTATTTCACGGTCCCACAAGCAATGAATTAATCGTAAAATGTTTGAATGAGAGTGCAGGTTAGTGTTCACTCAAGCATCAATAAAACCAGACTGGTTCATGGCACCTGCGTGGGGACGTGGACAGAGTGGGCTGGCGGACAGGTCCGGTACCCGGCAGTTCGAAAATAGGGATGAGTTCAATATTAGGGTCAAAATTGGTTCGAAAAGCAGTCAATTTTCGAAGTTTTCGTTAAGCGATACATTTGATATTTGAGGTTTCACTGTAATTACAGTAATGTGTTGCAGTGCAAAGAGAGCCACTTCATGCCTAGGCATTATGGGCAGACTTAATTTAATGGCTTACAGACTACTTAATACTTAAGAAATTTATTGTAGTTTAAGTTGTACAATAGTTTCAATAGTACAATTATTATAATTATACAGTTGTATGAATTAGAGCAAATCATTTTTGTGTGAATAAAAATTTGAAATGAAAAGCAAGCATATTATAAGAAAGTTCCTGGAGAGGTGACGAATGAACAGAGAAAATGTTATTTTAGTGTCAGGAATGTCTTTCATTATTTATTCTGGACCCTATTTTGAAAATGGTTTTTCTTGAATTTTGTGTGAAATTTGAAAAATTAGTATTTTCTGATCACTTTATTGAGTAGTTGCAATAGGTAAATGGGCAGTTTCTTGTACTCAATCAATAGAATGAAAGGATTTCTAACGTCATAGCTATGAATTTGGTCGACTGGAAAGCTGGACCTCTTCAAGGGGGGCTCCTTGTCGTGGTGAAGAGGCTCTTGGTCTGAGGAATTAGACCTGTTGGTCTCCTTCCTCAGACCGAACCTAATTACCCCACAATCCCCCCTTCCCTATCCCATCCTCCCCATCCTCCCCTTTTTCCTTTCCTCCTCCTCCTCTCCACCCCTCCCTTTTACCAATCCTCTTTTTGGCCTCTGGGATTTTTCCCACAGGCGTGCTGGTTCCTAGGTGGGGGAAAGGGTACCGGGGTCCATCCCATTCCGTTGAGGCTCTTGGCGGTGGCATAGTTTGCCATGGAATCTGGATCACCTGGGTTGTCCCAATCCCTCTCTGGCATCCCGCAGGGTGGCTTTGGATGTCTTTCGGGCAACGGGTATATCTCTGGAAGCCACCTTTTGGATTCCAGGGGTGGTAGGCTGAAGGAAGTATGCTTTGTGGTGGATATCCAGCTGCCCTCTCTTTTGTCCACCTGTAGACAGCCTGTACTGTCTGCACAGACAGCCTATGCTGTCTGCCAGCTTAGTTCATATTTCGCGGCACTAAGGTGCTGCCCTCTGTAGCCAGGCCTCTCGGTGGGCACGCCAGCCTGCCTGCCCTTGCCACACACTCTGGCGACACCCTTCACTCAGTCAAGAAGTGTCCTTTCTCGTGGGATGGCCCTCCCGGGCCATGGGCACAACACAAGAGCCTGTGTACCCACCACAACTTTGCAAATGAAGAAAGAAGCCTCCGAAGAAGTTTATTATTTAACCACTCGCTTTCAGCACTACCAAACAAATGTGTTATAAATGGTGGGAAGTGGTGGTCACAGCAGTTGTTTGCCCAGAGAGAGGAAGGAAGGAATGAAGTCATCTTCACTTTATCACCCTATACAAGAAGCATCCGTCTCTCAACAAGTTATCCTGAAGTCGTGTCTGCACGTTTCAGCATCCAGACACAGGTACAAGCAGGATCCAGCCGAAATTTGCCAAATTTCTTCGAGAATTGTAAGTGGCGTCCCAGTGACCCCACACTACAGCGTTCCACACTGTTTCTCAAGTCACGTGTTCAGCTTCACTTGGATGTTGCTGTTGTTGTTTAGCTCAGCACAGCTGTTTCAGCAAGCCAGAGGTGAGTTTTGTGGTGATTTCTGTGTCCAGTGTGCGTTTTGCCGTGTTGTGGGTTTGAGAGGATGAAGTGGCCAGATGCTCACCCTGCCATACACTCACCCACGCTCCTCACCACCGCACTACCATACACTCACCACTGCCCACTCCCTCTGCTGTGTTTTCTGCTGTTTTTCGTGTGAATTCATTGCCAGAGCTGTGTATCCGAGTGCCCGAGGCTACTCGAAGCTACGTGGATCAGCATGCCACGTAGATCAGCAAGCCATGTGGATCAGCATGCCACGTAGATCAGCATGCCACGTGGATCCCGACGGCATGTGGGTGTGGGCGATGTCACGTGATCCACGAACCACGTGAATTACCGAGCCAGATGTCCCAGGCCACATGCTGTGGTCTGCTGCCCACAATACATTGACATCACTGACGATGCTGCCCGACTTCATGACGTCACGATGTCTGGCTGACGTCACCTCGAGATGTCTGCTGATGTCACAGTGCTGCTGATTTCACCTCGCGACATCACGCCTGACATCACATGATGTCACATCGAGTGTTTCTATTAATTATTTCAGCATTGTCGAGAAGTTTGAGAGAAGATATATGTTGTATGTTAATTAATTCCTCTCAGTCAGTGTTCTCACATGTTAGAGTACCGCATGTACCGCGGGTGTGTGTGTAAAGTTTCCATGTGTCCAGTGAGGTCTGAGCCAGACCTGAGTAGCACCACTGTGCTAAGTCACCCATGTGACCAGTGCGTTTGACAGCTGAGTGACCCCTGAGTGACCCAGCCCTCTTGTACAGAAAGCTTTTATGCTCATCTCTCGTGATGTTCTCCAGAATCGTACCTACTACGATTCCCATCGAGATTTGTTTCACTTCACCTCCAGACCTTCAGAGTGCAGTTATGTAGAGAAACAAGTCTGGGGACGCTTAGACTAACCTCTGCTATAACTCCAACTGCCGAGAGAATGACACTCGTCAAGCCGCAGTTAGCCCTGTCGGCAGGCGCTGTCAGCCTCGTGTCAAGCTTCAGTGAGCAGCCTGCACAAAGAAGATGTCACTTTGACTGCTAGCTCTCTCACTGCAGTCTGGTGTATGATGTTATGACTCCCAGATGTTTCGCTCAGTCGTCTCTGCCACGACTCTCTCCACAACTCGCTCCACACTCGCCGGCAGTGACAGCCCAGCGACAGTACCAGTCGAGAAGTGTCCTCCTCAGTCGCTTGCCAAAAGTCATGCCCAGTTGCCGAGTTTTGTTGACGCCTCACTCGAGGGCACCAGCATGTCGTGCCCCAGGTTGAGTGAAACCTGCAGCGACTAATACGATGACTGCTTCACTGTTCCAGAGGAGACCGTACCCTGTTATGCCACACCTCAGCCACAGCGATGTCTCCTGTGTTGCAGTATCTGTCCAGACGCAGGAAGGCGTGCAGTGATGCCCTTCGACGCTCACTGCCTATGACCACGATGTTTAGCACACCCCACATGTTTTTTTCTTCCCTCCCTGTAGAATTTTTTTTTTTCCATGTCCTAATGTATACAGTGGACCCCCGCATACCGTTGGCCTTACATAACGTTAAATCCGTATACCGATACATTTTATCGCTGAGATTTTGCCTCGCATACCGCTAAAAAACACGCTCAATGCTGTTCGTCCGAGACACGTCTATGTGAGGCCTGAGCCAGCCTCACATGTTCCGCCGGTGGCATTGTTTACAAGCCAGCCTCCGCGGTAACATCCAAGCATACAATCGTAACATTTCGTATTACAGTGTTTTTGGTGATTTTATCTGCAAAATAAGTGACCATGGGCCCCAAGAAAGCTTCTAGTGCCAGATTTTAGATTTTGCCACCGAAGTGGCTAGTTTATTGTGCACCCCATATCCATCCTGTGGACGGTAGCGCGAGAGCATATGGATACACAAAAGGCCTAGGAACTAGGCCCCAAAGGGTTAACAGGAATACATATGGATTTATATCTACATATCTATAGTTCACTTATCTGTTACAAGCAAATTTAGGAAATTTGCTTAGTATATCTGGTATCTTATTTTCATTAATAAGATATCTTGACATGTCACATAGGTTATTATACTGTCTGTCTCTGTATTCCTCAATAAGTGGACAATTAAGCACATAGTGTTCAAGAGAGTGACCATATGCCTGATCACATAATTTACATTTAGTTTGATCATCATCTGTGTGTCTCCCAAACTGCCAGAAGTACTTGTAACCAAGCCTAAGCCTGGCCACTACAACATCAGTCAGTCTGTTCACATTGCAAGTTGCTCCATAAACATACTTATCTACGTTCATGTTATCATAGTGGGTTATAGATCTACTCAGGCTTCTAACTGCATTCCTATAACAATCATTTTCATTATTTACTTCTCTCCTAATATTATTCCTAATGCTAGACACAGTTATACCAAAGTTATATTCTACATTCTCCTTCTCGATACTCTTCTTGGCTAACATATCAACTTTATCATGAAGGAGTAATCCAATGTGTGATGGGATCCATAGCAATTGTACATTAATTCCTTTGTCCCTAATTTTTGAGTATCTATACCTGGCTTCCCCAATGAGCATGTTGTTGGAGTCATTACATGAGTCAAGAGCCTTCAATGATGACATAGAATCAGTAATGATGATAGAGTCAAGCTCAGTGTCATAGGTTAGCTTTAGCGCCATTAGGATTGCAAACAATTCAGTTTGCAGTGTAGACGCCCAGTTGTTAATTCTTATGCCTAACTCAACAAATTTATTATCGTTCTTAACTAGGGAGGTGGCAACAAGAGCAGATGCAGCCCTGCCAGAAGACTCCTGTTTAGATCCATCAGTGTATATAACTTGTGATAACTTGTTACTACCAGCTAGGTGAGAAATTTCTTCTTGAGCAGTTGCTCTAACAAGAGATTTAAGGAAGGGATTACTAGCAATGAGCTTCTTGGGAGGGACTTGTAGGTATGTGATATTAAATGAACACATCTTCCATGGAGGGGTGAAATGCTCTTGTTGCCTACAGTGATGTTATGTGCCTACAGTGATACAGTTCATGCAGGTTATAAAACTTAATGCAATTGCACGTTTTCACAATCCATTTAGATCTGTGTGTATTTACCTCTAGACACTTGGTAAGATTCACTGTGACAGTGTCTGGTTCGTTTCTCAACATTCTAATACCGAGTACAGTGTTAATTTCAACAATCCTATCACTGATACTAGAAATACCAAGCTCCTTCCTCATGTTAAGAACTTTTGTAGATCTGGGACAGCCAAGAATAATCCTGAGAGCTTCATTTTGCATTAACTCCAAGGGTCGGAGAGAACTTTCTCTAGCTAATATCAACATGGGAGCAGCATAATCAATTAAGGACCTAACATAGGCTATGTACATCATTCTCACGATTCTCACATTTGCACCATAGTTGGGATTGTAGCCAGCAACAGCTTTGAGAGCATTTAGCCTAGCTTTACATTTCTTGTTTAGTTGTGGTATAGTGGATTTGTTAAAGGGTACATCTACACCAAGATATCTGTAAGTTTTAACGTAGCTAATGATTTCACCCTGCAAATAGATGGGTGGGGGATGTCGTTTGCTTGTTAATATCTTAGTTTTAGAGGAAGATATTATGAGGCCTAGTCGATTACAAATTGCTTGAACTTCATTAAGAATGGTATTCATCTTCTTATGCCCTGTTGTTTAGTTGAGGCAGGTAGAGCATTTAGGAGAGCATTAATCAGGATATTAAATAGCATGGGACTAAGAACTCCTCCCTGCGGTGTACCTAAAGTCATTTCTTTAGAATCACTTCTGAAGCCTTGGTAAAGGACAGAGGATACTCTGTTTGACAGGTATCCTATTATCCAGCAGAGTAAGCTACCACCAATATTCATTTTGGCTAGTTCATGTAGTATAACGGTTCTGTTCGCAATATCAAATGCAGATTTTAGATCAAGAAAAGTGGTAAAACTAGTAGAGGTGTGTGCAGTGAGAAAGGTGGAAATACAGTTCTGCACACTTTTACCTTTCATGAACCCATAGAGGTAGGGGGAAAGTTGGTGTCTGATTCTGTAGTACAGTCTGTTAAGCATCATTCTTTCAAAAGTTTTACAAAGACAACTAGTTAAGGAGATCGGCCTAAATGTATCAGGCTGTTGGGGCTTAGGGATAGGCACAATGAGACTATTGGTCCAGGAAGTAGGAAGAACGCCCTCAATGTAACTGAGATTATACAGTGCCAACAAAGGGTTATCAGGCACGTGCCTTAGAGTTCTGAGAATATCATAGGTTATACCATCCTCTCCAGGAGCAGTTGATCGACCTTTGGTTAATGCATTATCTAATTCATACTGGAGAGTTTACCTGGAGAGAGTTTCGGGGGTCAACGCCCCCGCGGCCCGGTCTGTGACCAGGCCTCCTGGTGGATCAGCGCCTGATCAACCAGGCTGTTGCTGCTGGCTGCACGCAAACCAACGTACGAGCCACAGCCCGGCTGATCAGGAACTGACTTTAGGTGCTTGTCCAGTGCCAGCTTGAAGACTGCCAGGGGTCTGTTGGTAATCCCCCTTATGTGTGCTGGGAGGCAGTTGAACAGTCTCGGGCCCCTGACACTTATTGTATGGTCTCTTAACGTGCTAGTGACACCCCTGCTTTTCATTGGGGGGATGGTGCATCGTCTGCCAAGTCTTTTGCTTTCGTAGTGAGTGATTTTCGTGTGCAAGTTCGGTACTAGTCCCTCTAGGATTTTCCAGGTGTATATAATCATGTATCTCTCCCTCCTGCATTCCAGGGAATACAGGTTTAGAAACCTCAAGCGCTCCCAGTAATTGAGGTGTTTTATCTCCGTTATGCGCGCCGTGAAAGTTCTCTGTACATTTTCTAGGTCGGCAATTTCACCTGCCTTGAAAGGTGCTGTTAGAGTGCAGCAATATTCCAGCCTAGATAGAACAAGTGACCTGAAGAGTGTCATCATGGGCTTGGCCTCCCTAGTTTTGAAGGTTCTCATTATCCATCCTGTCATTTTTCTAGCAGATGCGATTGATACAATGTTATGGTCCTTGAAGGTGAGATCCTCCGACATAATCACTCCAGGTCTTTGACGTTGGTGTTTCGCTCTATTTTGTGGCCAGAATTTGTTTTGTACTCTGATGAAGATTTAATTTCCTCATGTTTACCATATCTGAGTAATTGAAATTTCTCATCGTTGAACTTCATATTGTTTTCTGCAGCCCACTGAAAGATTTGGTTGATGTCCGCCTGGAGCCTTGCAGTGTCTGCAATGGAAGACACTGTCATGCAGATTCGGGTGTCATCTGCAAAGGAAGACACGGTGCTGTGGCTGACATCCTTGTCTATGTCGGATATGAGGATGAGGAACAAGATGGGAGCTAGTACTGTGCCTTGTGGAACAGAGCTTTTCACCGTAGCTGCCTCGGACTTTACTCTGTTGACGACTACTCTCTGTGTTCTGTTAGTGAGGAAATTATAGATCCATCGACCGACTTTTCCTGTTATTCCTTTAGCGCGCATTTTGTGCGCTATTACGCCATGGTCACACTTGTCGAAGGCTTTTGCAAAGTCTGTATATATTACATCTGCATTCTTTTTGTCTTCTAGTGCATTTAGGACCTTGTTGTAGTGATCCAGTAGTTGAGACAGACAGGAGCGACCTGTTCTAAACCCATGTTGCCCTGGGTTGTGTAACTGATGGGTTTCTAGATGGGTGGTGATCTTGCTTCTTAGGACCCTTTCAAAGATTTTTATGATATGGGATGTTAGTGCTATTGGTCTGTAGTTCTTTGCTGTTGCTTTACTCCCCCCTTTGTGGAGTGGGGCTATGTCTGTTGTTTTTAGTAACTGAGGGACGACCCCCGTGTCCATGCTCCCTCTCCATAGGATGGAAAAGGCTCGTGATAGGGGCTTCTTGCAGTTCTTGAGTCTGGCCCTGGGGCAGAGTGCATGGGCATGTCATTTATCGCCTGTTCGAAGTCATTTGGCGTCAGGATAACATCGGATAGGCTTGTGTTAATCAAATTTTGTGGCTCTCTCATAAAAAATTCATTTTGATCTTCGACTCTCAGTCTGGTTAGCGGCTTGCTAAAAACTGAGTCATATTGGGACTTGAGTAGCTCACTCATTTCCTTGTTGTCATCTGTGTAGGACCCATCTTGTTTAAGTAGGGGCCCAATACTGGACGTTGTTCTCGATTTTGATTTGGCATAGGAGAAGAAATACTTTGGGTTTCTTTCGATTTCATTTATGGCTTTTAGTTCTTCCCGCGATTCCTGACTCCTAAAGGATTCTTTTAGCTTAAGTTCGATGCTTGCTATTTCTCTGACCAGTGTCTCCCTGCGCATTTCAGATATATTGACCTCTTTTAGCCGCTCTGTTATTCTTTTCCGTCGCCTGTAAAGGGAGCGCCTGTCTCTTTCTATTTTACATCTGCTCCTTCTTTTTCTTAGAGGAATAAGCCTTGTGCATTCATCGAGTGCCACCGAGTTAATCTGTTCTAGGCATAAGTTTGGGTCTGTGTTGCTTAGTATATCTTCCCAGCTTATATCGGTTAGGACTTGGTTTACATGGTCCCACTTTATGTTTTTGTTATTGAAGTTGAATTTGGTGAATGCTCCCTCGTGACTAGTCTCATTTTGTCGGTCTGGGGCTCCACGCATACATGTCTGAACCTCAATTATGTTGTGATCTGAGTATATTGTTTTTGATATGGTGACATTTCTTATCAGATCATCATTGTTAGTGAAGATGAGGTCTAGTGTATTCTCCAGTCTAGTAGGCTCTATTATTTGCTGGTTTAAATTGAATTTTGTGCAGAGATTTAAAAGCTCGTGTGAGTGTGAGTTTTCATCAGAGCTGCCTCCTGGTGTTATTACTGCAACAATATTATTTGCTATATTCCTCCATTTTAGGTGCCTTAAGTTGAAATCCCCCAGGAGCAAGATGTTGGGTGCAGGAGCTGGAAGATTTTCCAGACAGTGGTCAATTTTTAACAGCTGTTCCTGGAATTGCTGGGATGTTGCATCCGGAGGCTTGTAGACTACCACAATGACTAGGTTTTGGTTCTCGACCTTTACTGCTAAAACTTCCACTACGTCATTTGAGGCATTAAGCAGTTCTGTGCAAACAAGTGACTGCAATGTACAGGCCAACCCCCCCCTTTTGCCTGTTCACTCTGTCACATCTGTATAGGTTGTAACCTGGGATCCATATTTCGTTGTCCAAGTGATCCTTTATGTGGGTCTCAGTGAAAGCCGCGAACATTGCCTTTGCCTCTGCAAGCAGTCCACGGATGAAAGGTATTTTGTTGTTTGTTGCTGGCTTTAGACCCTGTATATTTGCAAAGAAGAATGTTATCGGACTGGTGGTATTGTTGGTACTGGGGGGGGATTTTTTTTCGGCATTAGTATCTGTATCT